>JAMZAV010000246.1:600000-916048 GCA_024449915.1 Sweltsa coloradensis | reverse complement strand
TTAATTTGTTATCTACATTAGGGACTTCATAAGCAAGTATTGTAATAAATAACAACCGTACTCGCGCGCGTACAATTACTTTGGCAGGTGAAAGCTTATTCAATATTCACTCAACTATTTGGTCTGGCTAACGCGTTACACGCAAGATATTCGGAGGTCATCGCTTCGATACCAGACAAGGGTGATCATTAAAAAGTTTTTTCATACAGTTTATTCAGTCACGTGATGGCGAATGCTAATATTTTGTAATCTATTAAAGAAAAAAGTATATTTGCTTTAAAGGGGTGCGTCAACCGTTAGGTCACAATGCAGCAGCTCTGGGCCTAGAGAATATGGGAAGGAAAGTCCCATGCTGGTAAGAACCATGGCGTGTTTTGATGTTTATTTTTTTCTAAGTAAAGAAAATAAATATAAATTGTAGAGATGATATGGAAAACAAAACAAAATAAAATAATTTATTTGAATGAATATTGAAATGTGTTTGATGTGAATAAAATTTACATGTTCCGTTCTCTGTATTTTAACATTCTTTTTAAAATTTTCATTGATCTGCTATATAGTGTAGACTGTAGACCTATCACTCATATAAGCCATTTTCAGGCTTTTTTTTGCAAATTGCTAGCTTTTATTTTTTGTTTTGTTCGGTGCATTAAAAATGATCATGCAAGTTGGTTATGTAATTATAATTGTCCTCTGTAAATATAAAGTCAAACATTCCTTCCCATCAATGGCTTCCACCTGTACAAACTGTCTTAGTAACCTACTTACTATCTTATCAATCACCCTTCATTCCTCACATCACTCAACTAAACTAAATCGTCTTAGAATGGAATCGACTATGTGCCTATACTAAATCACATATGATATAAAGCCGCTTACTACAGAGACAAAATGAAACTATAGGGACCTCCTACTGTTACTTTGATTTAAATAACAAAAATGTGAACGTGTTTTGTTTTTTAATCATCCTGAAATCGTAAATATGAGGTCGTGAAATGTTGAGACTCCGCCCTATAGTTTAAATAAATAATATCATCGACTTATCAGCGTAGCCGTAAACATACAATGATGCAGTGTATTTCAGTACGACACGTGAGAAACTAGGGTGCTTTCAACCGGTTGGTCATATTGCGCCACCTGTGAATCAAAGTTGGTGAGATGAGTTAATGCAGGAATGTTTGATGATTAGATTGTTTTCTAAGTGTTAAATAACAAAATAAATTGATGATGATAAAAGTAATAGCAAAATAAAAGTTGTGTATGTGAATGAAAATAAAGAAAAGAAAGAAATGTGTATGGTGTGAATTAAATTTTGTTAAATAGATTACTATGAATGCGAAATTTAGAAAGTTTGTCGCCGTTATCATATGATAGAAGTGCTTCATATGATTGGGAGATATCAAATTGGGTGCGCAAGGCATCATATAATATGTACATTCTGCTAGCATATGATGAATGTACCAAATATAGTTTAGTTTATTTATTTTGACTAAGGGCGCGTCAACCGTTAGGTCAAACTTGACACTCTACCCTCGGGGATATAGGGATTTAAAACTCAATAAAGTAAATTAAAAAAATTTGAAGCGCTAATCACAAAAGTCAGAATTTTCAATTTTAAAATATTACCACTAAGTGAGACAGCATCTATGCGCTTGTGAACGGCTTTATACTATTTTAATGAACAAAGCTATAATTGTGGAAATTTAACCAATCCATTAACAAATATACCATTTATTATTTACAACAATTCAGAATTAAAAAAGTCCGCCCCAACCGGGAATCGAACCAGGGGACAGACGGAACCAGTTCAAAGGCAACAGTTTTTCGTTGCAGTACTGTTCCATCCATTCAGATGTATAATGCAACTAAAATTTAAAGAGTTTAAAATGGACCCGTCCTGATGGTCTAGTGGTTTAAGACGCCTGTCTGGAATGCGGGAGATCCGTGGTTCGATTCCCGGTTGGGCGATTTTTTTTAATTTCAGAATTGTAGTAAATAATAACAATTACACCTACGCGAGTGTTTCCCGAATAACCAAATCGAGAAAAAAAATATACCATGTTGGGGTAAAGTCCTAAACTACTATACAAAACAAAAATATTTTACAGGTGACTCAAAAAAATGTTTGCATGTGATTTGCCACGACGCGCCCGAGTGAGAAACTAGGCGCTTCAACCGGTTAGGTCATATTGCGCCGCTGTGTTTATGAAAATTGACTAGATGAGTTAAGGGTGTTTTTGATTATTATTATAATTAAATTTGTGTAAATGTAATTGTCGACCAGCGATATAATAAAATGTTATGAGCTCCGGCAACGAGCGTCCAGTAGAGTTTGGATATGGGGAGGGGGAGGGGCGCAAATCCAGCAGTGCCAATTCCAAAAATTCGCAAGGGGGGCTGTAGTGCCTGTGGCGTACCCAGGGTTTCGTAAGGGGGTGAGGATCTTCAACCAAATAATTAAATAGATGTAAGGAAGGCTAAGTGGGGTTTCCAGGGGGCTTGTACCCGGAAAAATTTATCCTCCTTCAAGTTCATTTTTCGTGAAAATCTGTGCGCTGTAAAAGCATCACAATGACAAATTTTGTATCTACTAAAATCCTCTTTTTTAATCTAAAAATTTTTCTTCTTGGAGGTCATTTTGGTGAAAATCTGTAGCTTTTTAAGGATGACCAGCTTTTGAGTTTGTTAATTGTTTTTTGTTTATTTGGATTAAGGCGCGTCAAAAGTTGGGTTTCATAATGCCCCACTCTACCTAGGAAATATGGGGAGGAAGATTTTTTTGGTTTATTTGGATTAAGGCGCGTTCAACCGTTGGGTTTCATAATGCACCACTCTAGCATAAGGGGGGTGGGGAGGAGGGGCCCATGTGGTCAGAACCACCCACGGTAAGGGAGGAAAGGGGGTTCTCACGTCGCGTTCTTCATCGTCTTTGCAATCGTTCGTATGTCATTTTCATCTCGCCGGGGGTCGTTCAAGGGAAGTTTTTTGGTTTATTTGGATTTAAGGACGCGTCAACCGTTAGGTCATAATGCACACTCTAACCTAAGGGGGGGGGGGGAGAGGAAAAGGGCCCATGTGGTCAGAACCAGCCACGGGAAAGGGAGAAGGGGGGTTTCTCACGTCGCGGGCGTCATTGTCCTTTGTCTTTGTTCGGGGTGTCATTGTCTTTTGTCATCGTCGCCGAAAGGGGTCGTCAAGGGAAGGGGGCAAGGTCCCCGGCGACGATTGCCAGAGCTCGCCTCTAGATTCGGGATTTTATATACTACCCTTCTTGCTAGCTGTTTGTTTGCAAGGTGGATTTTTCTCTTGAATCCCTTTTTTACGATTAGCAGAGCCATGTTCGGGGCCCAAAATTCTACCCGGGGCCCAACGGGTATCAAGGAAGGGGGCAAGGTCCCGACGACGATTGCCAGATTTTTTGGTTTATTTGGTTTAAAGGACCGTCAACCGTTAGGTCATATGCACACTCTACCTAAGGGGGTGGTAGGAGGAGCCTGCTGGTCAGAACCAGCCACGGGTAAGGGGAGGAAGGGGGGGGGGGGGTTCTCACGTCGCGGTGTCATCGTCTTTTGTCAATCGTTCGTTGTGTCATTTCATCGTCGCGGGGGGTCGTAAGGGAAGGGGACAAGGTCCCCGACGACGATTGCCAAGCTCGCTTCCTAGTTTCGGGAATATTTTGGTTTATTTGATAAGACCTCAAACCTTTTAGGTCTAATGCACCACTCTAGCCAAAGGGGGGGGGGGGGAAAGGGCCCATCTGGTTCAAAACCCCGCCACGGGTAAGGGGGGGAAAGGGGGGTTATTTCACGTCGCGGTCTTCACGCTGTGTCTCGTTCGTTGGGGTCATTGTCATCGCCCGCCGGGGGGTCTTAAGGGATGGGACAAGGTCCCCGGACGACGATTGCCAAGCTCGCTCTAGTTCGGGAGAAAGACTCCGCTCTATAACTAGCTGATGTTTCCCGGGTGAACTTTTCTCTTGATCGCCTTTTACGATTAGCAGAGCCCATTGCTCTGGGCCCAAAAATTCTACCCCGGGCCCAGACGGGGAGCTCGACTCTTTTTGGGGAAGTAAAATACTACCCTTCATACAAAACGATGTTTGCGAGGTGACTTTTTTCTCGAGTCGCCTTTGTACGATAAGCAAAAGCCATGCTCTGGGCCAATTCTACCCCGGCCCAGACGGGGGATGGGGAGGAAGACCCAAGCTGGTCAGAACCAGCCACGGGTAGGGGAGAAAGGATTTTAAAAAAAAATGGGGGAGAGCGGATTGCGATTGGGGGGGGGGCACACGCCCTCCCCCCCAAAACCCCAGTAGCAATGAATAAGGGGCATTTAGCAACGACGACGTGAGAAACTAGGGCGCTTCAACGGGTTAGGTTATATTGCACCACATGTGATATTGACGGTTAATGAAATAAGTTAATGGTGTGTTGATGATTATAGTGTTTTTCAAAGTGTAATTTATATAAAGAAAAGAAAATGTTGGTGATGATAGTAATAGAAAACGGATAATTATTTATTTAAAAAAAAAAAAAAAATTAAAGAAATGTGTGTATGATAGGAATTAAATTTTGTTAAATAAATTACTTTGAATGAGAAATTTTGAAATTTCGTCGCCGTTATAACCCCGTTATGAAATATGACAGAATTTCTACGTATGATTGGGATAGATCAAATTTTGTGCGCTATGCATCGTATATGGTACATTCTGATAGCATATGTGTACAGTTTAAAGGTACATTGAACTCCGAGAATATAATAATTTGCAATTAAAAGAAAACGTCGAGAATTGTACTAAGATCACTGGGGGAAATAGAGCCTAATAAAATCAGCAATAATGATTTAATTATTTCAAACTTAAATTTTATCTATCAACATTTTGATATATAATTTAAAAACGAATTCTTTCCCCATTGCCCGCACTCTGTGACTTTTTTATTTTTTTATTTGGATTTGGGGTCGTCAACCGTAGGTCTAATGCACCACTTCTAGCCTAGGGGATATGGGAGTAGGACCCATTTCTGGTCAGAACCATGCCACGGGTAGGGGAGGAAAGGGGAAAATTCTCACGTCGCGGTCTTCATCGTCTTTGTCATCGTGTCAGGGAATTTCGTCACGGGAAAGGGAAAGTGTCCCGACGACGATTGCCAGAGCTCGCTTCTTGTTTCAGGGAGTTATATAATCATTACTCCCCTGTTACCACCTGATGTTTGGACGGTGGACTTTTTTTCTTGAATCGCTTTTTAGCTTAGCAGAGCCATGCTATAAATGTGTGTATTTTTTTTTTGTGTCGTGATATGAACAACTTAGAAAATAAATAACCTTTGGTATCAGCTGGGTAGGTCATATTGCATCGCCTTTTGATATAATTGTGAGTTAATATATCAAATGTGTTGTTTGATTGTTGTTATAAATTTGATTTAAATATAAAATATGAAAATGATTAAGTTAAAATAATAAAATCAATTACTATTTAATTGTAAAATATATTTGTGATGTAAATTAATCGAACTAGCGTCCTAGATGTTCAATCATGTTTGGGGGTCAATATTAAGTCACAAAATACCGACAGTGTTGGCTCGTTAAGCAATTAAACGACTATAATGCGGGAGGTCTCGAGTTCAGAGCCCGTTTGAGAATGGCAATTCTGCCTGAAGTTTTTTATGGGATTTTTTCAGTCGTTAATGCGAATGAAGGGATTTTGACAGCCCTCGGACATCCTACACAAATTTTTCTAAAATATAAATACCTATAATTAGACACCTGAAGAAGGGCACGCTGCAACACGACGACGTGAGAAGCTAAGGGGAGCTTCAACCGGTTAGGTCTTATTGCTCCACCTGTGATATTAACTGTTACATGTTTTCTACGTTTATATAAAAGAAACGAAAATGGTGGTGATGATAGTAAATAGAAATAAAAAATTGTATTTGAATGGAAATAAATAAATAAAGGAAATATGTATGATGTGAATTACATTTTGTTAAATAATAAACTTTAAATGAGAACTTCAGAAAGTTCCCCGCCGTTAAGTTATCGCCGTAAACACGATAGAAGTTCTTCATATGATTGGGAGAGATCAAATTGGGTGTGCAAGGCATCATATATGGTAAATTCTGCTAACATATTATGATGTACGGTTAAAGGAACATCACTTTTGTCACATGTTTTCTGGTAGAGATACAGTCAGACGACGACTTGATAACTAGGGCGCTTCAACCGGTTATATCAGATTTTATATTTATATTCATTATATTTATATTCATTGAGTTTGTTGTGAATTTGATTTTTACATTGTTTGCTAAGTTTAATAATTAAAATACAATTATATAGATTATGGTAACAGCAAAAGAAAAAGTATTTATTTGAATTAAAAAATCTCGTTATTCTTGTACTACTTTGAAGATTTTAAAACGATACAAAATGCTAAATTTGAGAATAAAATTGCCAAAATATGCTTTGAATACGCTTTTTAAACTCATCTCCTTACGATTAGTAAACAAGGTATCAAATAAAAATAAATACATTACCCTTTCACCGAGTATATTGGAATAATCCAAAGTGGCTATTTGCATGCTGGCTCGTTGGTGTTGTGGGTGCAGGGTATCGCCCTGGGTCCAGCGGATAATATCTGAGCACAATCCCAATCAAGAGGTTTTTTAATTTCTTCGATGGCTCGTTTTTACACGACATCCATATAATCTAGAATGATTTATGTATTTAAACCATTTAAACATCACTTCGTATATGTACAATATTGCACAATTATTATTGCACTAATACTTATGTTGTAAATATTTTTTTAACGATAACGTGAGAAACTAGGGCGCTTCAACCGGTTAGGTCATATTGCGCCGCCTGTGATAATGAAAGTTGATGAGATGAGTTAATGTTAATGATGGGTTTGATGATTATATTGTTTTCGAAGTGTATAAATTACAAAATAAATTGATGATTATGAAAGTAATAGCAAAATAAAAGTTATGTATGTGAATGAAAATAAATAAAATAAATGTGTATGATGTGAATTAAATTTGGTTAAATAGATTACTATGGATGAGAAATTTATAAAGTTTGTCGCCATTATCATATGATAGAAGTTCTTTATATGAATGGGAGAGATCAAATTGCGTGCACACGGCATCATATTTGAATTCTGCTAACATATGATGCACCTACATAATTTAAATTTGTCACATGGGAACAATCTTTTCCCTTGTTTAGAAGATATCCGTGAGTCAGACGTGTGAGGCTGTAACTTAGAATTCGGGACAATACAGTCGAGAAGCAGGAGGAAATTTGAGCACAACTGGCTATCTATACCAAATACGAACCACACAATATCAAAATCAAGTCATAGCACCTTAATAATTCCACGTGAGAAACTTACAAGAGCGCTTCAACCGGGTAGGTCATAGTGCGCATCCTGTGATATTGTAAGTTAATAACTTGAGTTTGTTGTTTTTTTTTGTTCGTTTAAAATATTGTTTTCGAAGTTTATAAAACTAAAATATGATAAAGGTGATAAAGAAAATAATGTCTCTTGCGGAATGCACGCAGTTTCTTTTCATACTTAGAAATTTGTCGCAAGCAAGATAGAAAGCTTCTAGGGAATTAAGTGCGCATTTTCAATATGCTTATTAATGTATTTCTTTTAAAATCTGAACTTTTGCAAGTAAAATTTGAATAATAAATGATTTTAAATTACATTTAATTTAATGAATACAACATTGAGTACCTTCTAAATTCCCTTGGAGAAGCCTTCTTGTATTTCTTGCACCAGTACCAAGCAATAAACAGCCAACGAGACACGTGTCTCATGAACTAACAGCCGTAATGTAATTAGTACTTGTTATCATTTAGTTCTGGCACACCTGTATTAAACGTTTCATGAGATGAAAATCACGTTGTTCTACAATTGATAAATAACAAAGCGATTAATTCAATGAACTACTGGGTATAATTATGACCAGCCGCAAACAGTAGTTCTCTTACCAACTCTATAGGAGACACATATGTTGCAATGCCCATGTCCATACGTGTTACAGACTTTCAGTTTAATCGCATAATGATGCAAGAAGACTGATGTTGAAACATGTATACGTTTGAACAACAATTACGTGAAGGTAACGTTATTAGAGTAAATTGACCAACCAGGAGCGGGGAGAAAGTTGGTTTGGCCAATCAGTATGCGTTTTACACATAATGTGGTTACATACACACATACTGGTTGGTCAAAGAATATGGTCAGGTTATAATTATTGATAGCTAAGTTCTTATAAATATTGCATGTTTTATTAAAAAAGATTCTCATGTGCAAACTCATGGTTTTTGTCGTAATGCCGACATAAACTAAAAATGAATTGTTTATCATGATGATAATATGATGATATGCAGTTGATATGCAACCAAAATTGATTGAAACAATACATCTTTTAGGAATAAAGGCGATTGTTTAAATTGTTTAAAACAATGTAAGTCTTAGATTGCACTGGTTTACAGTAATATATATATATATATAATAATGTCATGGATATACTGAAATATTCGTGTATTGCATTTATTTTTACACAATGAAAGTACTGATATGTATTTTCTATTCAAAAAACATTTGTATAATATATATTTAATTCATGTTTGAATACGTTACCTTGAGGTAAGCTTACAACATAACAATATTGCATTAATAACAAATACATTCAGTCTTTATCATAATGCAGCCCAAATAAAAATAACATTTGTAATAAATATATTTTCTTTCTGTTTTTCTTACATTATCGACGTAAAAAATACAATAATGCTAATTGGTCCCACACTTAAAACTTGGTGCCCTGATTGGCTGGGAATGGTGACCTTGAGCTATTAGGCCTACACAGTGAACCGTTACGCGCAGGCGTCTTCCACACTGACGTCACACCAAGGTTACTGTGGTAACGTGGAGAACAAACCATAAAAAGTCATTTACGATTTGAATAATGTATTCTTGGTTTGACACCTACGGTCGTCTTCAGGCGGCGACTCCCTTATTATTCACGTTTCCTGTCTAATACGTAGAAAAACGTCCACTCATCCGCCCAGTCACTTTTAGAACGAGTATTATTCATGAAACCGAGAAATTGAGCTGTCTTTTTGAGATGCCAAAGAAAATAAATAGGTAACGTGTTGGCTGTATTAACTCTCGATGTAGTTATCTTATTGAAATACAGACACAAATTGGACGGTTTTGAAAAGTCCTGTAAATAGATATCACAAACATTTCATCAAGATTCTTTAACTCTACACACTTTGTTTTATTTTTAAACAGACGTGGAAATAAGGACTTCAGCGAATATCTACTTTCAAGCTTTGAATGTTAAAAAGCATCACTTATGTTGATTTAATAGATAATGTTGTGGTTTTGCAAAGAAAGTTGAACACACACGAATGTTTCTTTAGTTTAGGAATATTTTCTTGGTATTCAGAGTCTTGCAAGCACCAGTTTGATACGAAAGTTGCGAGGACAACGATGTTTTGTCAAGGGGTGAGAATATGCTCTCTGAAGTCTGGAGTCAAACATGGATCACATGTGAGGGTGTGGTCGTGGAAGTCCGGGGGTGTGAGGGAGTCGTGGAAGTCCGCCGTGAGAGACGAGTGGTCGTGGAAGTCCGCCGACAAGGAATGATCGTGGTCGTGGAAGTCCGGAGGTGTGAGGGAATAATCGTTAAAACTAGGTGATAGTGAGTGATCATTGAGGATAGTGTGATCGGTGAAGTCTGCGAGGGAATGATCGTGGAAGTCACTAGGAGGTGTGAGGCAAGCCTCGCTCAGATCGGAGTGGAAGTGTAGGGACTCGCCGTCGGACTCCAAGAGCAGGCAGTCGAGGTCCGGCAGCTCGGGGACCCCGGGTTCCTTGAGCGCGGCGGAGAGGGCGGCGATGTACTTCATCGCGAGCCGGAGGGTGGTGATCTTGGTTCGGCTTCTCGCTGGTGCTGGGGTTGCAGGCGGGGGGCGGCGCCGGGAGGTGGGGGACGTGGCGGCGGAGGGTCTCGAACGCGGTGTTGATCTCTCTCATTCGGTCTCTCTCCCTTGCGTTCGCCGTCTTCCGTCGGTACTTGCTCAGAGGCGCAGGTTTCGGCTTCTCCCGCGCGGAACTCGCCCGTTTCGTCGCCTTCGAGACCGGATTCTGTTTTTCTGCTCCGTCTCGATCCGCTTCTGTATCGACCGAGGACGCAGAGAGTATTCTCCTCGGCTTTGGGGAGCGTGGGTTCGATGATCGTTTCCGCGTTGTTGTTGTTATTCAGATCATTAAGGTCGCACTTCTGGTACTGCACCACGTTATTATTACCAGGGATGCCCATGCTCTTCATGGCAATGTCCACGTGCATTAAAGAGTTCATGATTGTGGATTTCGGTTCGAATCCACTGTCAGTCATACCAATTTCGGCGATTGCATTACTAGAGTCTAAATACATAACAAATTAAACTTTCACAGTATAAAACGAAACAGTTCCTTTTCATAGAACAAGAAAGCACCTTTCTCACTATTCAAAATTCCAGTTCTTCCAGAAGTGACTGTTGAAATCGACAGTTTATCGATTTATCGATACGTTTGCCAACAACTCTCCACCTATCGAGTGACAATAAATTATCAACGGGTATTCTTCTCGACCATCCAGCAAACGTCAATTACTTTCAAGTTCCAACTATAGACTTGTCTCGCGACAGTCAATTTACCACATTTACATATTACCACCGTAAAAAAACTGGAGGAATTCTCTGACAAAAGCAGACATCAAGCTCGAACCTTCAGCTAGTCATTCTAACCATTCTTCGTCGTGTATTCATGTAAGTTTATAACGAAACTATAGTTGTTTGTAGTTATCTAGGAAGTTGTCGGAAAAACAAGCTTACACAACGCGAGTAAACATTAGCAGTGTCAAGATGACGTATGAGTGTAGTGTGGTGTAGCACGGGGCTCAAGAAGCAAGCAAACAAACAGTGCAATTTGTAGTAACTCTTTCGGCTTAATGTGTTCGCTTGCTACCGTTCGAGATCCAAGCTGATAAATATGTATGCGTGAATATATGTAAAATAAACAACGAGCGATTGGCTTTTTGTTACGACGTTCCTAGTCATACACTATAACAACTTTCACTCCTGTATAGACACACCGCAAAATTAATTTATTACTTGTAACTACCGCTCTGGCCATTCATAGACGACTTGTGTATTTATATAGACACTTAATAAAGCAATCAAAATTTCAAGTCAACGCCCGAAAAATTATTAATGCAACGATGGAAAAGTTCAAAGCTAGATGGTGGCGTGTTACTACGTGTATGAAATTTTAGATTATTGATTAGACATTAAAAATAATGTTTATTTTATGAAAATAGATGTTTAAATTCAAATCTTAGGTGTTATTTATGTTGTCGGGTTTAGCGCTTGCGGATCGGGCAACACAATTTCGTCGCTTCTTTATTGAGGTTCGTCTGGTCTCGCGCGTTCAAATCACCCGTATAAAATGCCAATGGACACAGCTTGCCAGCGAAGTACTCAGTTAGCAACGGTTCTGGAGATTGATCGAGATAAGAAGGTTTAGCTCATGACTTCTTGGTTGTTTTTAAAGGGGGGGGGGAACCTTTGGGGGTTAAAAGGTTGAACAACAAGTAAATAATCTCAAACACGCCTAACAATTTTCAATGCTAGTTCGTTAAGTGATCATTGATATCTCAGGCAATGAATTTCACGATCGAGATTTATGTCATGATTGAAGGTGGATTTTACTAACAGTGACGAGTTAAAAACGGAAGATTGATTATTGTATGAATTATGGTTCAAATTTTACGTTTCGTAAAAAGAAAAAGATTTCAACTCACGGGAGAAAATATGATATAAAAATCATAAATAATAAAGCGCTGACCAGTTTTTATATTTGTTTGGTCGGACAACGGTATCAATTAAAAATATTTATAGGGTACCTTATTTTTTGCTACGTAATGTTAGCAATTTGACGTGTTATTTATTACGAAGTGGACTTTGTGAATGGCTCTTGTTTAGAGTAATTCTTAACACTCTTAGGCTTTAATAATATTATGTTAATTTTGTCATTCAAAGATGCTTGTTTTTTTTTGTTTCGAAGGATTAGATGTATCAAATTCCCCAGAACTTGCCCGAATTAAATGGAGGATTTTCACGATTTAAAATAACTAGATCGTAATCTTAATCGGAAGATATTTCTCGACTAGATAGTCAGCGAAACGAAACTTTAATTTTTTTCACAACTTCAAACCGTTGACTTTTTCGTCGACCTAATCCTAGGATTTAAAATTTCCGGACCACTTTTTTTTACTTTGCTACGGCCCTCACTAGATGTTATCGGATTTTATTGATTAACCGGATTTCGGTTTTTAAATTGGTTTTCCCTGCAGTGGTTTGGGTCTGCCATTCAAATCAGACCACTTAGTGTTTAATGATCTCTAATTTGAACTCGACTTTTTTTAGGCTACTTTGTTCATTTGAGATGTTTTGCCTAACAGTTAGTTACCTTCTGTCTGAATTACAATGAATTCCCTCCAGTTGTTTATACGATGCACAATATATTCCTTAATCTTCGACACATACAACTAATGAAGAAATTGGAAACTGTTGGATGTTGTTAAGTACCAGTTTTGAAGTGGCTTCTAATGATACGCTTGTTGATGGCTCCAGTTCTTCGCAATTAAAAGTTTGATCTTCGAAATCTTCAGCGATCCACAAACCAACCGTATAGTTAGTCAGAATTACGGTATAAACGGAATCACCAAACGAGAACGTGAAATAAATTATACCACAGTCCCGATGATTTTAACACGATTAGAGTTTCTGCTTGATTTCCAGACTACAAAGTCAAAATGTCTAAAAAAGATTACGATCACAAATATTTGCACTTTCCACGGCTAGAGTTGGCAATGATAAAATATCACAGAAATATGCTCCACCCAATGCATGATCTAGTTACTTGTTCGGTTGGTCGCGAGCCCGATCATATAATCACAGAATGGTCCACTCACTTAAGATCACGTGCGAAACAGGGTCTGAGTGCGCATTTCTTTTCGTCGACATCAAGAGCAATAATTTGTGAAAAAGTCACCATCAATCACTAGGTTAACTGAATGTGACAGGGCAGAAATTAGCACTTCAAAGACAACTTTTAGGTCGGGTCAGTTCTTTTTTAATGTACCGGAAATGTTCCAGTGACTTTTTCGTTATATTTGATTAGCAGACTACGACGCCGAATACACTTTTGAGTCCTTGGTTGGAGACTTGTATGTACACTTACGACGATGTAACGTCCACACTTTGAGCGTCAAGTCAACGGGAGAAGTTGTTGGTTAGGACGAGCCAACGGGAGCCGACCAGCTGTATAGTCTGTCTCTCTCGCACCTTATGATCAAACGGCACCGAAGGTCGTTGTCTGCGAACTGGATATCAAAATCAAAACTCAAAAAACACTTTAATACCCGATTGAAGACAGCGCGAAAATCTTCGTCAAACTTGTCAATTTCAGTAAAATAAAATCCAAATCGAACAAAAAAACACACTTTAAAAAAATGTCACCTCCAATTTTCGTGCGTACCGTAAAACCGATTTTTTTCTCGAAGAGTCTACAACACAATTCCCGATGAACGGAGTCCAAACCAACACGAAAAGTCTACTTTTTTATTTTTCCGTATGTCCGGTGTCCATTTCGGTCCCTGAAAACTTTTTGATTTTCAAAATAAATCAACTCAAAATTTCCGTACCGGAAAAAAATCAAAATTTTCCCGATCGCGTCTTTCGGTTTCAGCACAACTATCCCCGATGTAAAGTCGACCGCAATCAACAAAGTGCGACATCGAGTTAGTGAACACTCGTCGAGGTATATCGAGTCTCCGGAGGACCGCGTCCACGAGATGTTTGCGGCAAGCGATCTCGAGACGGACTGAGCGATTCTGTGGGCGAGCGCCTGGGTCTACCTACTCAGGTCTCCCGCGCGCGGTGTGGGGGTTACAACACGCGCGCACCATCAGCATCACGCTTCCATGGACCACGGGCCGCTAGTTCTTCTAGCGCCACCATACGGTTCGCGTGCGGGCAACACGCTACGCGCATGCGCGCACTCCCACGCAATCACTCGTCCGCACCTACGCAACCAGGGTGATCACGCACACACACCCCTTCGTTACCCCTACTCCACCCGAACAACTACACATGGTTCATAAGCATTAGACATAGTTTTCTTTTAGTTTAATTGATTTGATTCATTAAGTCTTCATTAACCATTAGGTTAAAATGCTTACTCTGTGTCAAGAGGATATTTTTTGGGTTCAATAAGTTTAAGGGCGCGTCAACCGTTAGGTCATTATGCGCCACTCAAGTATATGGGATATGGGGAGGAGGGACCCATGTATGGTCAGAACCAGCCACGAGTAGGGGGAGGAAAGGAGAGGGGGAGGGTTCTCAGTCTCGGTCGTCATTGTCTTTGTCATAGTTAGTTGGGTCTTGTCATCGTCGTCGGGAGTTTTTTTTTTTTTTTATTATTTGGATTAAGGACGCGTCACCCGTTAGGCATAATGCCCACTCTAACCTAGAAAACACAACCATATACGACGACGTGAGAAACTAGGGCGCTTCACCGGTTAGGTCATATGGCGCCGCCTGATGATATTGTAAGTTAATCAATGGTAAATGGTGTATTTGATGAAATAGAAAAAGATAAAGAGATAGTACCTATGCAAAAAAAAATATTATTTAGTAAAAAATTAAATGTTTGTTTATGAAGTTAAATTTTGTAAATTGTTTTTGGTTTCTTTGGTTTTATTAGTTCATTTGGATTAAGGGCGCGTCAACCGTTAGGTCATAATGCGCTTATAGACTAGGGGATATGGGGAGGAAGGGCTTATGCTGGTAAGAACCCGCTACGGGTGGGGGCAGGAAAAGGGGGGGGGGATTCTCAAGTCTCGGTCGTCATTGTCTTTGTCCCTCGTTGTCGGGAGTTTTTTTTTTTTTTTTGGTTTATTTGGATTTAAGGACGCGTCAACCGTTAGGTCATAATGCACCACTCTAACCTAGAGCACAAGCCATATACGACGACGTGAGAAACTAGGGCGCTTCAACCGGTTAGGTCATATGGCGCCGCCTGATGATATTGTAAGTTAATCAAATGAGTATAATGGTGTATTTGATGAGTAAGAAAAAGATAAAGAAGATAGTACCAATATTGCAAAAAAAAAATTATTTAGAATAAAAAATTAAATGTGTTTAGATTAAATTTTGTAATTGTTTTTGGTTTCTTTGGTTTTTATTGTTCATTTGGATTAAGGAACGACGTCACCGTTATGCATAATGCACTTATAGTCTAGGGGAAATGGGTTTTGGAGGGCTTATGCTGGTAAGAACCAGCCACGGGTAGGGCAGGAAAGGGGGGGGGTGATCTCAAGTCTCGTCGTCATTGTCTTTGGTCATCGTTTTTCGGAGTTTTTTTTGATTTTTTATTTTTTGATTTGGATTAAGGACGCGTCACCGTTTAGGTCATAATCACCACTCTAACCTAGGCACAAGCCATATACGCGACGTGAGAAACTAGGGCGCTTCAAACGGTAGGTCATTGGCGCCGCCTGATGATATTGTAAGTTAATCAAATGAGTATAATGGTGTATTTGATGAGTAAGAAAAAGATAAAGAAGATAGTACCAATATTGCAAAAAAAAAATTATTTAGAATAAAAAATTAAATGTGTTTATGAGTTGAATTTTGTAAATTGTTTTGGTTTCTTTGGTTTTATTGGTTCATTTGGATTAAGGACGCGTCAACCGTTAGGTCATAATGCACTTATAGTCTAGGGGATATGGGGAGGAGGGCTTATGCTGGTAAGAACCAGCCACGGGTAGGGGCAGGAAAGGGGGGGTGATTCTCAAGTCGCGGTCGTCATTGTCTTTGTCATCGTTCGTGGTGTCGTCATCATCGTCGTCGAGGGGTCGTCAAGGGAAGGGGGCAAGGTCCCCGACGACGATTGCCAGCGCTCGCCTCTAGATTCGGGGAGTAATATACTACCCTTCTTATACTAGCTGATGTTGCGAGATGGACTTTTTCTCTTGAATCGCCTTTTACGATTAGCAGAGCCATGCTCTGGGCCAATTCTACTCCGGGCCCAGACGGGGGTATAACCTAAGGTTCTGAATTAAAGTGATCCTAGTGGTTCCAAGAAATCTAGTCATGCCGCGTGCTGACACGAGGAAGAGTGAGTTAGTTATTGGTCTGCGGTTTCTCGGACGTACTGACTCAACCGAGGGCAGAACGCGAGGACTTTACCTGGCGCTGAGTCGTAATAAATCTCGTGTTGTGTTGGTAGTCGGCAGAAACCTAGGCAGAAACATGCACGTGGTTTCCGGGAGAGACGACTGCGGTGGCTCCGTAGAATCTGGCCGGTGCGCGGACATCGATTCGGGCCAAGGATTCAAAGTTCAGCACAGATAATGGCTCAAACAAATTAAACCATGGACGACGACGTGAGAAACTAGGGCGCTTCAACCGGATAGGTCATATGGCGGCGCTTGATGATATTGTAAGTTAATCAAATGAGTATAATGGTGTATTTGATGAGTAAGAAAAAGATAAAGAAGATGGTACCATTATTGCAAAAGAAAAAATTATTATTTAGAACAAAAAATTAAATGTGTTTACGAGTTAAATTTTGTAAATTGTTTTGGTTTATTTGGTTTTATTGGTTCATTTGGATAAAGGACGCGTCAACCGTTAGGTCATAATGCACCACTCTAACCTAGGGGGTCCTTGCTGGTCAGAACCAGCCACGGGTAAGGGGAGGAAGGGGGTTTTCTCACGTCGCGGTCGTCATCGTCTTTGTCATCGTTCGTGGTGTAATTGTCGTCATCGTCGTCGAGGGGTCGTCAAGAGAAGGGGGCAAGGTTCCCGACGACGATTGCCAGAGCTCGTCTCTAGATTCAGGGAGTAATAATACTACCCTTCATACTAGCTGATGTTTACGAGGTGGACTTTTTCTCTCAAATCGCCTTTTACGATTAGCAGAGCAATACTCTGGGCCAATTCTACCCCGGGCCCAGACGGGTGTAGGAAATAAAATATGCCGTAATTATTAATAGTTTATTTTGGAGATTTGTTCCAGTGCGTATATGTGCTCCACTTTAAGGAACAGTGTGTAATCATCTTTAAAATACCAAAAGTTCCACACGACGACGTGAGAAACTAGGATGCTTCATCCGTTTAGGTCATATGTGCCGCCTGTGATTTTGTAAGTTAATGAAATGAGTTTATGGTGTATTTGAAATGAGGTTTCTAAGATTTTTAAATTTTTTTTTTTGGGTTAAGGGTGCTCATGATGTTTTCTAAGATTTTTAAATTATTTTTGGTTTGTTTATTTTGGATTAAGGACGCGTCAACCGTTAGGTCATAATGCACCACTCTAGCCTAAGGGGGGGGTGGAGGAGGGGCCCATGCTGGTCAGAACCAGCCACGGGTAAGGGAGGAAGGGGGTTTCCCACGTCGCGGTCGTCTTCGTCTTTGTCATCGTTCTTGTGTCATTGTCATCGTCGCCGGGGGGTCGTCAAGGGAAGGGACAAGTCCCCGACGACGATTCCAGAGCTCGCCTCTAGTTTCTGGGAGTAAGATATTCCGCTCTTTCTAGCTGATGTTTGCGAGGTGGACTTTTCTCTTGAATCGCCTTTTACGATTAGCAGAGCCATGCTCTGGACCAATTCTACCCGGCCCAGACGGGGCCTAAGGGATATAGGGAGCGGGCCATGCTGGTCAAACCAGCCAACAGTAGGGAGAAAGGGGAGGGGTACCCTCAGCGTTATGTTCATCGTCTTGTCATCGTTTCGTTGTGTCCATTTTGTCCATCGTCGTCATGAGGCGTCAAAGAACAAGGGAAGGTATCCCCGATGCGATTGCCAGAGCTCGCCTCTATTTACGGTGAGAAATATTACTCCGATTTCTAGCTGATGTTTGCGATGTGGCTTTATTCTTGAATCGCCTTTACGATTGCAGAGCAATCTCTGGACAATTCTACCCTGAGCTCCGACGGTTTTCCCCTTAAGTTTCTAAGTTATAAAAGAAAAGAAAAAAGGCCATGACTAGTTCTTTTCATCAATTGTACAACTTTAATCAGTCTATTTTAACCTCCGTTATTCGCTAATAAGTTAGCTTGATAAAATCGTGAAGGATTTCATTGTTGTAGTGATTTTTATGGTTTTTCAAAACGCGATCAATGTAAATTTCACGATCTGCAACTACAGCTAAAAGTTGAATAATTCATAGAACTGGACATTTTTGGGTTTCAAAGTAACGCGATGGGCAAGGTATTCAGATTTAACGCTGGAATGTGATTATTTGTAACGCAAATGTTCGTTAATGTATAGGGATGGGGAGATTATTTACAATATGAGATATGGTATTGACTAAAAACAGCAACATTTAAGTTTGTAAAGATGTCGATTAATTGTTATTTACTCATTTTTTTAATGTATGTAATAGTATGATTTGTATTTGCGGGCGTATCAGGGTGGTTTATATAGTTTATTTGCATAAAGGATGCATCACCCATTAGTTTTATTTATTTATTTATTAAGTTTAAGGGCGCGTCAAATATAAGGAAATAATGCGCCACTCTAGCCTAGGCTATAGGTACTGATATGGGGCATAACGCTGATCTTGCAAACCTAGTAGTATAGTATATATATATATTTTATAGATCATCTATATTCGTGTTGTAATTTGCCGAAATTGGTCGTCGACGTGAGAAACTAGGGCGCTACAACTGGTGAGGTCATTTGCACTGCCTGTGATATTAAATATTTGCGCTACAACTGGTGAGGTCATTTGCACTGCCAATATTTTTTGGGGTTTGTTTTGTTTATGTTATTTTGGATTAGGGCGCCCAACCGTTAGGTCATAATGCACCGATTATATTGTTTTAAGTGTGTTTATATTATAAGAAAATAAAATGATGGTCAATGATAGTATTTTTTTTTATTTATTGGATAAGGACCGTCCGTTAGTCATATCACACTCTAGCCAGGGGGGGGGGGTTTGACGTAGAAGGGGCCATGTGTCAGAACCAGGCCACGGGGTAAGGGGAGAAGGGGGGTTTCATCAAGTCGCGGTCGTCATCGTCTTTGTCACGGTTTTTGTCATTGTCATCGTCGTCGAAGTCGTCAAGGGAGGGAAGGTTCCCCGACGACGAATGCCAGAGCTCGTATAGGGAGTAAGATTCCGCTCTTTTAGCAGATGTTTGCGAGTTGATTTTGGTTTATTGGATTAGGACGCGGGGCAACCGTTAGGTCATATGCACCACTCTAGCCAAGGTGGTGGGGGGAGGAGGAGCCATGCTGGTCAGAACGCCCGGGTATGTGTATGACGGCGGGGTTTCTCAGTCCGGTCGTCACGCTTGAATCTGTTGTGTCAGGGATCGTCCCGGGGGTCGTCAGAGAGGGGGGCAAGGTCCGACGACGATTGCCAGAGCCGCCTGTAAATTTCTTGAATCGCCTTTACGTTAGGAACATGCCTGGGCCAATTAATTCTAACCGCCAGAGGGAGCACGTAAAAAAGTGTAGCACGATTAATAAGAGGTTCATTCCCTCTATGCCCACATATCAGGTATCCAGCAAAACTCTATGATATAACCCTTCGAGTTTAGTTTTTCTCCAAGATAGTGCATGCTAACAACATTACTTACTACCAGACACATCAAATTCGAACGCACGCTTAAATTATACAGTGGTAAACGTCCGCGGGGTGCCATTCGGTTCTTAGTGCGGTCGAGGTGCGTTGCTAGTTGCCTCGCTCACCGCTAGGCAGCAGCACCGCACGAGCTAGCGAGCTGGAGACTTCACCCCGATACAATTGAACCTTACACCAAATGGCTTTATCGTCAACAGTTGCATTATGCAATTTTGAATCTTCCATACAGATAGAATGACCTCATTCCTTGGTTTTAGTCTTCTGCTAACAATAAGGCTGTAAATGTGAGAGAAGTGCGATTCTATTTTATACTTGGAGATTTAACAATAGCGTTTTAATGAGAAAGAATTTGCAAAACAAAAAGTGCACTGCAGACGGATATCATGATGATTTTTTAAAGGATTGAAAGTATCCACCGTTTTTTTTTTTGAGTTTATTTGGATAAAAGCGTCAACGTTAGGCATAATTCACCACTTGGTACTCTAGCTTAAGGGGGGGGGAGGAGGAGCCCATGCTGGTCAGACCAGCACGGTAAGGGGAGGAAGGGGGTGTTGAAGACGACGTAGCAAATGGCGCTTGAACCGGCAAAGGCATATTGCGTACCGTATGATTATTGAAAGTTAATGAAATGATTTGATGGTGTGTTTGTTGATCATATTGTTTTCTGAGTTTATAAAAATTAAAAATAATTGTTAGTCTATCATTTAGCCAGAAAGATGTAATAAAGAACTTTGAACTACTAAGAATTAAAAATATACACTAGCGATAGCAGATGGTGTATGTGGCTTCAGCATCTGAACATGTGTTCACTGTTAGCTTTAATTAAGATGTTTGTAACCTAAATTTTAAAAGGTTTTTTGTCAACCGAAAAATATTTTTTTTTTAATTTTCCGATTTTTTTTTCCCCTTTTTTTTTTTTGGGCATTCTGAACAAAAAGGGTTTTGGGGAAAGGTTCATTTTTTACTTGGAATTTTAAAAGTTTTTTAAGGGAAAAAAATTTGGGGAAAAAAAAAAGTCCCACTGAAGGATTATATGATTTTTAAAGGTTTTAAAATAAAGTTTTTAAAAAAAAACTAGGGCTTCAAGGAAAAGGAATTGGTCCCTAAATTAAATTAAAAAAGTTTAGGGGTTTAAAAAAATTTTTTTTTCAATTTTATAAAAATTAAAAAAATTTTTTTTTTAATTTCAAAAATTAAATAAAATTTTACGAATTAAAAATTTTTGGGTTTTTGGGGTTTTTCTTAATTTTAAATTTTTTTACTTTGAAAAATTTGAAATTTGATTAAATTGGAAATTTTTCCGGTACGAAAAAATTTTTTTTAAATAAGATTTAAAATTAAAGGGGGAAAAAATTTAAAAGATACCATTGAGTTGGAAAAATTTTATCTTTTAAATTTTTTTTTTGGATGGCGAAAAAAGTTTTTTTGGGTTTTAGGAAAGGGTTTATTTAGGAAAGCACCCCTTAGAAACCCCCTTGGGCTAGGGGGGGGGGGGGGCCATGGCGGGTCAGAACCAGCCACGGGAAAGGGGGGGAAGGGGGGGGGTTTTGTCGTTTCGTTTTTGCCTTGTTTTTTGGGAGCATCGTCGCCGGGGGTCGTAAAGGGGAAGGGGCAAGGTCCCCCCTTTCCAGAGCTCGCCTTATTTTGGGGGTATATATCCCCCTTTTACGTTTTTCCCTCTTTCACGGAAAAAGGGGTTTTTTTCCCTTTGAATGACTTCAAAAACCGTTGGGCCTATTTCCCGGGGCGGGGTAAAAATCAAAAAAAAATTTTTCATGTTTTTCGTACTTCTAGGATTTTTTTCGATTTTTAGTGCGATATTTTCGTGACATTTGGGCCGATTCTGACCAAACGGGTGGGGCTACAACGTTCATATTTTACATGGACATTGAGATAATGGTGATTTATTGCGGTTGGAAAGAAAAGTTGAAGAAGTTAGCCAGAATCCCTTGAATAAAGGTTTTAATATGAGTTTTTTTAGATTTATAATAACAATTAAAAAGTAACAATAGAAAATTGACAACAATCACCTACAATGCAATCAAAAAGCACTAGCAAAGGAAAAGTGGTCCTACGTAAACTAAAAACTTACAATAAAGCTCATCCATCAACGCGACTAAAAAAAGGGTTTGCGAAGCTTCCTCTAGTATAAAATTAAAATAAATACTGTTGATTGACAACCATTTTAATATTATAAATTATTGTTAGCCGGCATACATTTTGACTGACTGCTTGTTTAAATTCCTCTAAAAGATTTTAAATTGGTCACGTCTTGAACAAACTATTCCGATCATGTTCGAAAGTTGAGATAGAATCTAACTCATTCATTACGTTATCAAGAAAAACCACAGTTTTGAGGAGAAAAGACCCAAACTGGTCAAAATTAGACAAGGGATGGGGAGTTTCTCATTCGACTCTCATTAAGTTTAAGGGCGCGTCAACCGTAAGGTCATAATGCGCCACTCTAGCCTAGGGGATGGCGAGGAGGGGCCTATGCAGGTCAGAACGAGCCAAGGGTAAGGGGGGGGGGGGAAGAGGGGTTCTCACGTCGCGGTCGTCATCGTCTTTATCATCGTTCGTTTTGGTTTATTTTGGATTAAGGATGCGTCAACCGTTAATGCACCACTCTAGCCTAAAAAAAGAGAATATAAGGAGGAGGAGCCCAGGCTGATGAGAACCAGCCACGGGTAAGGGGAGTTTCTCACATCGCGGTCGTCATTGTCTTTGTCATCGTTCGTTGTGTCACTGTCATCGTCGGCGGGGAGGTCGTCAAGGGTAGGGGGAGGTGTCCCCGACGACGATTGCCAGAGCTCGCCTTTAGTTTCGGGGAGTAATATACTTCCCTCTGTCTAGCTGATGTTTGTGAGGTGGACTTTTTCTCTTGAATCACCTTGTACGATTAGCAGAGCCATGCTGTGGGCCGTCGTCATATCGTCGTCGTCGGGGTGGTCGTCAAGGTAAGGGGGAGAGGTCTATGGGAGGTGGGGAGGATAGCCTAGTGCTGGACAGATCAGAAGTTAGTTAAGTTAAAAATAGGTAAGTAGAAAAGTATAGTAAGTAGTGCCGAATATCATTGGTTCTAGAGAGCAGCCATGTGTTGTTGTTTTTTTCCTAGTCGGTGGCCAAAATGCGAAGGTAGTCAGTCGCTGAGGTTCCTCGGCCGTGTAGCATTCTTTAGTAAAACCATATCCACGGTATGAGAAACAATTACGCAACGCCCCACAGCAATTTCCCCTTCTCTTTACGTGGTTAGTTAAAAACTGTGCTCATTACTACAAGTTGGTAGCCACGTCGTTGTGACTTCTCTGATTGGAGCACAAACTTTCTCCTCCTTTCTCCGAAGCTACTCCCCACCTTATCATCACCACCCCCACCTAAAGCTACCGTTTCACGCCTACTTAATTATCAGTGATGACGCCTACTTTCCCATCTGATCCAAGTAGCTGTGCCAAAGCGTAGAACGATTATTCGAACGAAGAACTCGATTAAAAAGACTGTCAACGAGCATTTCACGAATTGTGACCATGTCTAGATTTGAAATCCAGCTTTCATGTCAAGCACATTAACTTGTGCAATCAATTCTAGAGTCATACATTTCTTTATTGTTGCTAATAATCTATAAATTATCAATGAGTCTTTGACTGGTTATTATGCATTTAGCCGGAAAATTATGACACGATCTCAAATAACTATAAAAAAAAAATATTTCAAGTTTCACAAATTTTCTGATCTCAATTTACATGTAATACATTTTTAAATTTCAATTAAACAAAAAGTATACAAAAGCAGGAACAAAATCAAAAAAGAAAAAAAAACAAAATAAAAAGAAAGAAAAACGGGTTTTAAAATCACCCTTTGGGCTGGGATGTAACATTTAAAAAAAAAATACTGCTCGAATCATTTTCATTTTGGGGGGCTCGGGGGTGGTTTTGGTTTTTTTGGGAATTATTAAGGTTCCCTTAAACCGTTCTGCTATAATGCACCACAGTCCCTTAGGGGACTGAAAAATTTAAATTATCCTTCAAACCCATTTAATACTCCAACAACAACAATAACTTCATTGCTTAAACCTCTAGCATATAGGGGACTCCCCCAATGGCTGGAAAAAAACGTCACGCCCGTACGGGAGATTTATAACACCTGGGTGAAAAACTGGGGCGCTTCAACGGGTTTTTATGCCCATATTGGGGCCGCCTTGAAAATTAAATAAGAAAAATAAAATAGTGTTAGAGTGTGTGGGACAAAATTTGTTTTCTATTTTTTAAAAAAGAAAAAAAAAAGGGATAAAATGATAGAAATAGAATACCCAAAAGAAAAAATATTTATTTGAATCCCAAATTAAATGTTTTTTGATGTAAATTTTTTGTTTTTGCAGAACCAGCCAGGGGATATTTTTTTTATTTGGTTTATTTGGATTAAGGACGCTTTAAAACCGTTAGGTCTAAAAAAACCACCTAGTCAAAGGGGATATGGGGAGGAAAACCCATGCTGGTCAAACCAGCCACGGGTAAGGGAGGGGGGGGGGGGGGGGGTTTTTCCCACGCCCGGGGGGGGCCCCCCCTTTTCCCCCATTGTCTTTGTCATCTTCGTGGTGTCATTGTCGCCCATCGTCGTCGAGTGGTCGTAAAAGGAAGGGGGCAAGGGTCCCCGACGACGTTTGCCAATTTTTTTTTTTATTTATTTAAGGACGCGCCCAACCCCGAAAGGTCATTATGCCCAAACTCTAACCTACGGGGGGGGGGGGGAGAGAGACCCCAAATGCGGGTAAAAAACCAGCCACGGGAAATTGATGTTGTTGTTTATTGGGTTTAAAGGGCGCGTCAACCGTTGGTCATATTGCCCCTCCTTTTATAATGTATTTTTTATTAGTTTGGGTTTTAAAAACTATAATTTTCCAAAGGGGAGGACGAAAGGGGGTGCCCGTGGGAGCCGGGGTGGACGGGCTTGTGCTGGTCGGGAACCAGCCACAAGCAAAGGGGGGGAAAAGGGGGGTTCTCACGTCGCGGTCGTCATTGCCTTCGTTATCTTTCCCGTGGTGTAAATAGCCCGTTTTTCGTCGTCGAGAGGTCCCCGGGGGAAAGGGGGGGCAAGATCCCCGACGACGATTGCCAGAGCTCCCCTCTTGTTTCGGGGAGTAAAATACTACCAATTTTAAACAAGTTTGTGTTTGCGAGGGGGAAATTTTTTTTTCTTGAATGCCTTTTACTTTTTAGCAAAAGCCATGCTCGGGGCCAAATTCTCCCCGGGGCTCAGAGGGGGATGGGTAAGGGGGGAAAAAAAGGGGAAAAAAAAAAAAGGGGGGAAGGGGGGGGTTTCTTACTTTCCTCGGTCGTCATCGTCTTTGCATCGCCCGTCGGGGAGGCCCTTAGAGGATTTTTTTATTAGTTTGGAATTTAGTTCCACGGGAAACGTAACCTTTTCTTTTTATAATGTGTGCCTTTAAATTGACTATAGGCTATTCGATATATCTTTTCTGTATTAGTTAGTTTTTAAGGTTTTTTTAGGGCACTCAACAGAAAGAGTTATCAGTGCCCATGTCAGGGTATTGGAATTTTCCCAAAATGTTTTTTTTCCATAATTTGATAAACCACCATTTTTTCCTTCCCCCGGGGAAAAAGGGGAAAAAACGCGGGGAAACTAGGGCGCTTAAACCCGGGTTTGGGTTTCATATTGCGCCCCC
Organism: Sweltsa coloradensis; assembly: GCA_024449915.1. Taxonomy (NCBI): domain Eukaryota; kingdom Metazoa; phylum Arthropoda; class Insecta; order Plecoptera; family Chloroperlidae; genus Sweltsa; species Sweltsa coloradensis. The sequence continues at coordinate 890,652 of JAMZAV010000246.1, read as the reverse complement.
CTGTGAATGAAAGAAAATTGGGAATAGTTAATCCCGGTTTAGGTTTGATGATTAGATTTTTTTTTCTAAGTGTATAAATAACAAAAAATTGAAGATGAAAAAAGAAAAGAAAAAAATAAAAGTTATGTATTTAAATGAAAAAAAAGAAAAGAAAAAAATGTTATGAATTTAAATTTAAAAGTTTGTTAAATAGTTTCCCTTTGGATGAAAAATTTAGAAAGTTTGCGCCTTTTATCATATGATAAAAGTTCTTCATAGGGATTGGGAGAGATCAATTGCATGCGAAAGGCATAAATTTTTGGGTTAAAATTCTGCTAGCATATGATGTAGGAAAAAGGGGTACATCACATGTGCCCACATAGGGGAAAAAAAACCTTTTCTCTTGTTAAGAGATTCCGTGTTTTTGGGGCGTGGGGGTTCCCCTATACAAAGTCTAGACAAACACCTCTTTTTCCTCCTGGGAGCCCGAGCGTAGGTGGACGAATTTTGTTATTCAATGGGGGGCATCACCACCAATTTTTTTTTTTTTGGGAAACATCCCAAGATGCTTGCCCGAAAATCCAAAAATTTTGTTTTGAATCCCCTTTTAAAACATCGGGAAAACGGGAACTAGTTTGGGGAAAAAAACGTCGCGACGCTGGGAACTTTCTTAGCAGCCCTATCGCTTTGTTCTTTCCCCTCTAGGGGCCACGTGTCCAGGTATCCAGCAAAACTCTATTAAAACCTTAGAGGTTATTTTTTTTCAAAATAAATTGGATTCTTGTACCAAATGATTATTAAATACGGGGTTTTTCAAAATTTTTGAAGTAATTTAAAACTATCTAAAACCAAAAGGTTTTCTCCACAACGACAGGGGTGGGAAGTATTTAAGAGCTTCACGGATGGCGAATAACTCTGCATAAAAACTGAACACACGCCCGTTTTACCCTAAAAACGTTCATTAAGGGGGAAACAAAAAAAAGCATTTTCCAAACCTTGTTGTAAATTTTGGAGCCATCTGTGAATCCCAAAGTAAACCTTTGATTTTCGGGGCAAATCTCTCAAAAAGGTTAATTTTGAATACCCTATCGCAAGTAATTTTTTAAATCAAAACGAAAAAGGGTAAAATATAATAATGGGCTCTGGTGAAAACCAGGGCGGTTTTTGCTAAATAAAAAATTAAAAATTTTTGGCAGAGGGAAATTCTTTTAAGATTAAAAAAAAGTTTACTTTCCTTTAACCCCTTTTGGAAAGAGATGCCTTGGGTTTTTTTATAAAAAGTTCTGACATATTTTCGTGTTAAAAACTTTCCCCGATTTGCGGGATGGTTGGGCCCATAGCTTTAATTTTCATTAATACGTCCCCATCAAGGGGTTTCTCCTTTCCCTCCCAAAGGAGGAAAACCCCTGACTGGGCAATACAAGCTGACTCCCGGCTTGTTCGAAATGCACCAAGAGCAATACAAAAGACCAAAATGTGGACCGTGTCTAAAGAAAAAGGGGTTGGGTTTTTACTTGCTAAAGATTTAAAACGAAACACCCAAATTCCATCTTGGGAAAAACTGGATCCGTAAATTCTAAACAAAAGGCCCTTATCTGCACCCCCCACGATGAAATTACTGAAAACTTTAAATAGGTTGTTTTTTTCAACATGCTTTTTTTTGCGTAACTCAACAACGGGGGGTCTTTCCAATTTGGGCCTTTTTTTCCGGGCAATATTTTGGGTTTATTTGGTTTAAAAGGACGCGTCAACCGTTGGGCCCATAAGCCCCCACTCTTGCCTCGGGGGGGTGGGGGGGGGGGGGGCCCATGCTGGTCAAAATCACCACGGGAAAAGGGGAGGAAGGGGGTTTCTCACGTGGGGTCGTCCATCGCCCTTTTTTCATCGTTCTTTTGTGTCTTTGGGTCATCGTCCCCGGGGGGGCCCTCAAGGGAAGGGGGAAAGGTCCCCGACGAGGGATTCCCAGGGCTCGCCTCTAGTTTCGGGGGTAAAAAAAAAAAAGACTTTTGTCCTTTCTCGCCTTTTACGACTAGCAACCCGTCGTGCTCGGGAAATTAAAATTCTGCCAATGAAATTTTTTTTCCCAATCATCTGGGATAATTTAAAAAACTTTTCCCTTTCGCAATCCCCTAGTTGTGGGGCAATGATGATGTTTGCACATTGCTTATGTCAAAACGGTGTCTTCTTTTTGGGTGGGGGTAATTTTTGAAAAGGTTTTACTTTCACGAGCAAAGGTAGGTCCTGGGGCCCAAACCCACGATCAAGTGAAATTCTACACTACAAAAAACAGGAAATTCCTTACAGCAGTTTTCTAATAGATTTTTTTGGGGGGGAGATGAGTTCGCGGAAGCTGCTTGGGTTTTTTCCCATCACTTTTTTTTAAAAACGACAAACGACGTGAGAAACTAGGGCGTTTTAAAAACCGGTTTAGGAAATATTGGGGGCCCCTGTGAAAATTAAAAGTTAATTAAATAAATTCAGGATTTTTGGATGATTATTTTGTTTTCAAAGGGGTATAAATAAAAAAAAATAAATGATTATGATAAAGAAATAGAAAAACCAAAATTTTAAAATGAAAAATAAAAAATAAATAAACTAAAGAAATGTGGTCATCAAAATTTTTTAAAATCTTCCCTCTCGCACCAAAACCGCCCGACGACGTGAGAAACTGGGGGCGTTTTCCCCCGGGTTAAAGGTCATTTTTCCCCCGCTGTGATAGTGAAAGTTGTTTGGGGATAGATAATAGGGGTTTTGATGATTAGATTGTTTTCTAAGGGGAAATAAAAAACAAAATCAAATGATAAATGTTTAGTAAAGCAAAATAACATTTTATGTATTTTGGAATGAAAAAATAAATTAAAAAAATGTTATGATGTAAATTTAAAATTTTGGGTTTAAAATTTTGGTATATTTAGATAAAGGAACGCGCCCAACGGTTAGGTCAAAATGCCCCACCCCTAGCCTAAGGGATTGGGGAGGGGGGGCCCTTGCTGGTAAAACGTTTTTTTTTTTTAAATTAAAGGGGGCGCGTAAACCTTTGGGTTTTATAATGCACCCCGTTTAACCTAGAGGGGGGGGGGGGGGGGGGCCCCATGCTGGTCAGAACCACCAGGGGTAATTGGGGGAAAGGGGGTTTTCTCCGTCGGGGTCGTCTTTGGTTTTTCGACAAACGACGACGACGACAAACCGACGTTTTTTGGTTTATTTGGATTAAGGACGCGTAAACCCGGGTTAGGTCATAATGCACCACTGAGAAACAAAGGGCGTTTTCAACCGGTTGGGTTTCATTTTGCCCCGGGCCTGTGAAAAAATAAAAGTTATTAGATGATTAAATACATGTGTGTTGATTTTTTTTCTACGTGTAGGCTATATTAAAAAAAAAATTATGATTATGATAGAAAATGTTTGTCAGAAAAAATTTGAAAATGCTCGGCCCCTTTTAGATCCCCAAACAGGCTTAATTTTCGGGGTTTGTGATAGGGGCGTAAATTTTTGGATAAATTTACTGGGAAAAAACGTGCTTAGAAATTTTTCCCAGGGGGGCCCAAAATTGATTTTTTTCCCCCGTTCAGGGGGGACCTAGGGCAAATTTGGGGTTTGGGAAATTTAAATTTTTAAAAGGGACGGGGGGTTTACCCAAATGAATAAAGTGGGGGTTTTTGGGAAACATTTTGTTTAAGTATTTATTTAAATTTTAAATTTTTTAAATAAAAAAAATGTTTTATTTATAAAAAGGGGGGGTTCCAGAATTGTTATTTCAAAAATTCTTTTCAAAATGCTGGGACCAAGAAAGGCCTAAAAGCTTGGGATGATTCATCTATCGGGGAAAATGATGGGAAGCGTGAATTTTTGACATTTACTCAAAAAAATGCAAGAATCTTTGCCGGTGGGTCCCCCATCAAAAATGAAAACCCTTTCGGGGGTGACCGGGTTAAAAGTTGGGGGTTTTACATATTTTAAAATAGACTGGGGGGTGACCCTGATAAAATTTAAAAGGGGTGGTTTTTTAAACATTTTGGTTAAATATTAATTCAATTTAGTGTTTTAAAATCTAAAAAATTTTTAAAATTTAAAAACAGGGGTGTCCAAAATTGTTACATTTTCCCTTATTTCTAAATAAAATTCAAAAAAGCTAGGAAACATAGCTTGTGAGACTCATTTTAAAGGGTATTTTAAAAACTGAACAAAGAAATTTAACATAAACAAATCAAGGGCACCGGGGGCAATTTAGGGTCACGACCTTTTTAAATTTTTTTATTATTTTTTTGTCCAATCACCATGAAAAGACCATATAAAAGTGTATTTTTGGTACTTTTACCTAAATCGTTCGTCCCCGGATAAAATATGTACATTAAAAAAATCCAATTTTTTTATTCAGGGGTTTTACAAAAATTCTTTCTGGGGGCGTGAGTTTTTCCCAAAAAACTGGGTTTAAATTTCACCACCATAGGTTTTTGACCACTCATTTGAATCAAAAATTTTTGCTGACCAGATTGTGGGAATCCCTTGTGTAAGTTAGTCTAATCTTTTTTTGGCTTTTATATAAGAGTTTTTTAGGTACAGGGTTTCGGGTCTTCAGACACCTATTGTTTTTGGCCTCTGGAAAATTTAAAACGCGGGTGTTCTTTGTTCCCCCTATCAAAAAATGTTTCAAAGAAAGTGCCAACCCCAAAAAGGGGTTTGAGACTAACTGGACTCGGACCCTTTTGCGTGATTTTTTAATTATCTGATTCCGTCCTAAAAAAACAATTTCGACATTTGGTAGACTCGAGTTTGGTTTCTGATTGTCCCCGGGAAAAAACCATGACTTGCGTCCCGTGGGAGAGGGTTTTACACAAAATAATAAATAAAAATTTTAAAGGTCGTGACCCTGATTGACCCCGGTGACCTTGACTTTTCACTATGTATGAAATTCCCTGTTCAGTGTTTAAATTTCCCTTTTAAAAAGAGTCATCACAAGCTATGGCCCTTTCCCACATTTTTGGGGGGAAAGTATTTTTTGAAAAATGGGGAAAAGTAACAAATTTTTGGGCACCCCCGTTAAAAAAAATAATTTTTTTAAAAATTTTAAAAAAAATTTAAATTTAAAAAAATACTTGAACGAAATGTTTAAAAAAACCCCTTTTTCTTCTTTTAAGGCTCACCCCTAGTCTATTTGAAAATAATGTTTTACCCCCAACTTTGCACCATGGGCACCCCTGAACGGGGAAAATTTTTTGATGCGGACCCACCGGCAAATGATTTAAATTTCATTTTTTTTTAGTAAAAGATTTCCCAAAATTTTACGCTTTTATTTCTTTTCCCCGAAAAATGAATCATCACAAGCCCCATAGGCCTACTTAGGTTTCTAGCATTTTTAACGAATTTTCAAAAAACAAATTTTGGACCCCCTGTTAAAAATAATACATTTTTTTGATTTAAATAATTTAAAATTTAATAAATATTTAAAAAAAAGTTTTTAAAAACCACACTTTTACTTCTATTAGGGTCACCCCTAGTCATTTGAAAAAAAATGTCCCACCCCTAAATTTTTTCACCATGGTCACCCCTGAACGGGGAAAATTTTTTGATGCGGAAACCCCCCGGGAAATGAAATTCCAAATTTCATTTTTCTGATAAATGATCCAAAATTCACGCTTTCTTTACTTTTTCCCCGAAAGGGTTAATCATCACAAGCTATAGGCCCCACTTAGGTTACATTTTTTAACGAAATTTTTGAAAAAACAATTCTGGACAACCCCCGTTAAAAATAAACTTTTTTGATTTTAATTTAAATTTAAAATTTAATAAATACTTTAAAAAAAATTTAAATACCCCCCTTTTACTTCTATAAGGCTCACCCCAGTCTATTTTTAAAATAATTCTACCCCCAACTTTGCACCATGGTTTACCCCTGAAAGGGAAATTTTTTGTGCGGACCCAAACCCGGGGAAATCATTCATTGCATTTTTTTGAGTAAATGATCCAAAATTCACGCTTCTATCACTTATCCCCGAAAGAAAGAAACATCACCCAAACTATAGGGCCCACTTTGGTACTAGCAATTTTTAAAGAATTTTCGAAAAACATTCGGGCACCCCTGTTAAAAATAATACAATTTTTTTTGATTTTTTAAAAAATTAAATTTAAAAAATAAAATTTAAACAAAATGTTTAAATACCACACTTTTACTCTATTAGGCCCCACCCCTATCCCCCTTTGAAAAAAATGTCAACCCCCAACTTTGCAAACCCTGGTCACCCCTGAACGGGGGGAAAAAAAAGATTGAACCACCTGGCAAATTACTCCGCACGTTTTTTTTGAGTAAATGACCTAAATTCCGCCTCTATCACTAAACCCCGAATGGTTTTTTTCCCAAGGGAACCAGGCTAATGTATTTTGGCTCGTTGGGCTTTTGGTTAGGGGTATCTGCTTTCAATGCCGAATGTCCGGGGTTTTTTTTGGTTTTTTTTGGGTTAAAGGGCGCGTCAACCGGTTTGGTTTATAATGCAAACCCCTCTAACCTAAGGGGGGGGGGGGGGAAAGGGGGGGCCCATGCTGGTCAAACACCACGGGGAAGGGGGGGAAAAGGGGGGGTTTTTTCACATTTGGGGGGGGGGGGGGTCCCTCCCTTTGTCTTTTTCCCTCGTTTTGTTTTGTGGGCCTTGTCATCGTGGCCCGGGGGGTCGTCCCAAGGGGGGGGACAAAGGTTTCCCCCGGGGACGAAATTTCCAGGCTCGCCTCTATTTTCCCGGGGGTAAGATACTCCCTCTTTCTAGCTGATGTTTTCAAAGGGGGACTTTTTCTCTTAATCGCCTTTTTACGATTAGCAGAGCCCCTGCTCTGGGGGCCCTTTTTACCCCGGGCCCGATTTTCCCGCCAAAGTCAGAAATTTTTTTTTTAATTGAAATTTTTTTTACTTTTGACTTGAGACTTAAATCCATCAGTTCTTTTCTTAGCAAATTTTTTAAAAGGTGACTTTTTGGGGCCCTCTTAGCAAAGAAGCCATAAAAAATTTTAAGTTGTTAGAATCCCCCCCCCTTGGTTTTATTCTGGCGTTGGTAAGCGGGGGGTTTCCCCACTGTCCTACCACTGATTGCTATATTTTTTATTAAAAAAATCATCTTTGGTTGGGTTTTCGCTTTTAAATTTTCTGTCCCCCACTGGAATCAGTTTTTATAAATAGTGGTAGACCAATTACAAATTTTTTATTTTATTTTTTTTTTTAAAACAATATTTTTTTATGTGAATGAAATAAATAAATGAAATAAATGTGTAAAGTGTGGGAAATTTAAATTAAAATTTTTTGGTTTTTTTTGGATTTTAAGGGCGCCCTTAACCGTTGGTCAATGCACCACTCTAGCCTAAGGGGGGGGGGGGGGGGGCCCCCCTGCTGTCAAACCCGCCACGAGTAAGGGGAGGGAAAGGGGGGTTTCTCACGTCGCGGGGTTTTCCTCGTCTTTTCCGGGCGTTCGTTTTGTCATTGTCCTCGTCGCCCCGGGGGCGTCAAGGGGAAAGGGGCAAGGGCCCCCGACGACGACTTTCCAGAACTCGCCTCTAGTTTCGGGAGTAAATATTCCCCTCTTTCTACTGATTTTTTGCGAGGTGGGCTTTTTTTTCTTGAATCGCTTTTTGATTTGGGAGAGCCATGCTCTGGGCCAAATTTTAACCCCGGGCCCCCAAAGGGGTCAAATTAACAAAAACCCAAAAATTAAAAAACACTAAAAATCTCAAATAGGCATCCCATGCTAATTCAGCTCTACCGACAATTGAAAAATATTGTCTGAATAACAAAACGCCAAAACGAAAAACCCACGAAATAATAACATACATGATATCTATTTTTCTACCGCACGTGTGGGAAAAGTGGGTTGTTATTGCAAGAAACCGTGAGGGGGAAGGAGAGCATTTAAAGAATTATTTTTAAAAAGACCCTTGTCTATACTGTTTATATGTTCGTTCTGTATGCAAAGAGTAATAATTTCCCAAATTTTCTATACACATCTTGGGGTCTTAATTTATAAACCAAAGGTTTTATGTATGGCGATAGATATGAGGACTAACACAGCAATAAACCCCATATGTAAACTCATCACCATAAATTAAAGATGAAAAATAATGGGAGGGCAAATGATAGCTCCTATTTATTAAGGGCCCATATAATTCGTTGTGATGTTTATCCCATATAATTGCAAAACGCGTCTGCTTTTATTGGGTTTCGATAATCATGAGGCCAGGTTACACTAAGGCAGAGTACAATTTTGGCAAGGGGTATAGCATGGGTTGGGGTCCCGGGATCGCTGGGGATTTTTTTTTTCTTTGTTTTTTTTTTTGGTTTATTTGGATTAAGGACGCGTCAACCGTTTGGGGATAATGCACCCCTCTAACCTGGGGCGGGGGGGGGGGGGGAGGGGCCCTGGCTGGTGAGAACGGGCGAGGGGTAAGGGGGGTAAGGGGGGTTCTCACGTCGCGGTCGTCATTGTTACATACACATCACGACAACATGAGAAACCAGGGCGCGCGCCAACCGAGTAAGGCATGACGACGACGACGACGACGACGACGCCCTTGATATGTAAGTAAATTTAACCTAGTTTGTTTTTTATATTGTTTCGTGTTTAAAGAAAGCAAAGCAAATTATTAAGATGATAGTATAACAATAGCAAAAAAATAACATAAACATAAACACAATTCATAAAAACAAAAAACAACAACATAAACATAAAACATAAATAGCATCGTCATTGTCATCGTCGCCGGGGGGTAGTCAAGGGAAGGGGGCAAGGTCCCCGACGACGATTGCCAGAGCTCGCCTCTAAAATTCGGGAGTAAGATATTCCGCTCTTTCTAGCTGATGTTTGCGAGGTGGACTTTTTCTCTTGAATCGTCTTTTACGATTAGCGGAGCCATGCTCTGGGCCAATTCTTCCCGTGCCCAGACAGAAAAAAGAGTTTCTCCGTGAATTCCATGTTTTAGTTTTCGTACAGACAAAAATCCAATTCTCATCGGCACCTCACACAAATATGTCAACATCATCGTCTCTCCTCGTGGCATTCCGTCCGACTCATAATTACCACTTCCCTCTCTCCAGCTCATGAAATGAAAACACTCTGTATCTCCACGCATTGTGATCTACGCGTGCTCGAGTGCGTAAACCACATGTGAAGTGAGTTCGAAGGAATTCGGCGAGCAAACAGTCGACGATAGGAAGGAAACATACCGCATTACTCAACTAGGAGCCAGAATGTAAACATTGACAAGACTTTACTTCACCCAGTGTCAACTTGGATACGAGGAATTTCAATCTCGAAATGATTTTTTTAAACGGTCATGAATTAAAACGTCTGCATTAATAAATTCAAATAAATGTCTGTGGTATGCATGTGAGTGTGGTTCTCCGGCCCTGGGGCTATCAATGCTTCTATTCGGTTTCTGGGCTTTGTTATCGGAATGGCAGTTTATGACCAAAAGGTCGAGAGTTCGATTGTGGCCCCGTTGGGTGAATGAATACCAATAAAGGGTCAACAGGAATGGAGAAAAACTCACAAAAGGAAAACAAGGATCCCAAGATATGCGAACTCTTAGTTTTTTTGTGTATTTGGATTAAGGACGCGTCAACCGTTAGGTCATAATGCACCACTCTAGCCTAGGGTATATTGGGATGAGGGGATCATGCTGATCAGAACCAGTCACGGGTAGGGGGAGGAAGGGGGGTTCTCACGTCGCGGTCGTCATCGTCTTTGTCATCGTTCGTTGTGTCATTGTCATCATCGTCGGGGAAGTCGTCAAGGGAAGGGAGAGGTGTCCCCGACGGACGACGATTGCCAGAGCTCGCCTCTAGTTTCGGGGAGTATTATACCCCCCTCTTACTAGCTGATGTGGCAAGTTGGACTTTTTCTCTTAAATCGCCTTTTATGATTTGCAGAGCCATGCTCTGGGCCAATTCTACCCCGGGCCCAGACGGGGGACCATAGTCCGGATCGACGCCGGAAAACGAGGTCGTGAGAAACTAGGGCGCTTCAACCGGGTAGGTCATATTGCGTCTGCTGATATTATAAGATAATAAATTGAGTTTGTAGTTACTTTTAATTTGTATTTTACTTTTTTTTTTCTTAGGTAATTATAGAAGAAAATAACACGTCAGGGATGAAAAATGAAATGTTTTTGTTTGGAATCATATTTTGTTAAATGGGTTTACACACGCTTTACAAAAAAAATACTCATGGTTATGAATTTACATATAAAAAACCTAATATTAGACTCACCATGACTCAAAAAATGTTTTTTTATCACACTCTCATTAGACGAACTTTGCTGTCAAGTCACTGTTTTATAATTTGAGAAAGTGATTCGGTCAAAAGAATGCTTGATTTCCATGAAAGTTATTTTTGTTTATTTGGATTAAGGACGCGTCAACCGTTAGGTCATAATGCACCACTCTAGCCTAAGGGGGGGGGGGGGGAGGAGGGGCCTATGCTGGTCAGAACCAGCCACGGGTAAGGGGAGGAAGGGGGGTTTCTCACGTCGCGGTCGTCATCGTCTTTGTCATCGTTCGTTGTGTCATTGTCATCGTCGCCGGGGAATCGTCAAGGGAAGGGGGTAAGGTCCCCGACGACGATTGCCAGAGCTCGCCTCTAGGTTCGGGGAGTAATATACTCCCCGCTTACTAGCTGATGTTTGCGAGGTGGACTTTTTCTCTTTTACGTTTAGCAGAGCCATGCTCTGGGCCAATTCTAACCCGGGCCCAGACGGGGGGATATCCATGAAAGGGAGTGATTTCGGAATGCATGTGTTTGTGTGTTTGAGTGTGTATGTTTGTGAACAGTTTCAAGACACAATTTTTGAAAGGACCATATTTTTTCGATGATCTATGCGAAACAAAAAAATGCATTTTAAGCCGATTTAAGAAATTCACCAAAATGTTAATTATAGCAAATTTCAGGATCGAAAAGATTTTTTTTAAATCGTGTAAAATCACAGTTACAAGATAAAAATTTTAAACTGTAATAATTTAAGTGTTTTATGGCTATGATGTTGTTTGTGTGGTATTTTATTTTAGTAATATAGCTTCATGTATGAGGTGGGAGGGTGGGGGGAGTTGGGTTTTGATTTACACAAAGTATTATTCTTCAATTGATGTTTGATGTTGTTGATGTTTATTAGGTTTAAGGGCACGTCAACTTTTAGGTCATATTGCGCCTCTTGTGATAATGTAGTTTATTAGTTAGTTTATAACTATATATTTTCCAAAGAGGAGGAACGTAAAGGGTGACGTGGGGAGACGCGGGGTGGACAGGCTTGTGCTGGTCAGAACCAGCCACAAGCAAGGGGAGGGCATGGGAGTATAGGTAGCCGGGGGCAAGGGGCGGGGCGGGATCATAGCCGGGGTCGGGTCGGGGGGGCCTGTGGTCTGTGGCGAAATATTATTCTTCAAGACCAATCTTTCGTTATCCCTGAATAACAACAAATTGAGACGTGACAGAAATATGTCCGTAAATATTGCACGACAAGTATATTACTCTCACTATAAAGAATGCCAGAATGTGACTTGATTCCATCTGAAAATCGTTTCAAAGTTAACTCATTTATTAGTTGCAGATAAAGTAATAAAATGTGAGAGGTCGCACGAGTAATGTTGATGCCTCGTGTACTTCACAACTTAAAAAAAGATAACATAGTTGTTAAATTCCTATTTGATCTAACAATCTTAAGGAAAGCCAGAGCTTTGAATAAGTGGTATCCTGTTACGTAATATAACATTGTGATTTAATATCCCAAATTTAGAAGTTACGCATGGTTTAATTGAAAAAATATTCAAAAATCAAGATTCCTCCAAACTAAAAACGACATCAAGTAAAAAATAAAAATCGTCAAATAAATTAAACTCAGAACAAGAACGAAGAATTTTTTATTGTGTTTTCATATGTGAAGTTCCATAATTTTGGAAAAACACGTGTTAAAGCTTCAAATTGATTTATTTGAATTAAGGATACGTCAACAGTTAGGTCATAAAGCCCCACTCGAACCTAGGAGGGGGGGAGGGGGAGGGGCCCATGCTGGACAGAACCAGCCATGGGTAAGGGGAGGAAATGTTGTTCTCACGTCGTGGTCGTCATTGTCTTCGTCATTGGTCGTGATGTCATTGTCGTCATCGTCGTCGAGGGGTCAAAGGGTCCCCGACGACGATTGCCAGAGCTCGCCTCTATTTTCGGGGAGTAAAATACTACCCTTGATACTAGCTGATGTTTGCGAGGTGGACTTTATCTCTTGAATACGCCTTTTTACGTTAGCAGAGCCATGCTCGGGGCCAATTCTCCCCCCAAACCCAACGCCCAGAGGGGGAAGAAGGTTAAAAATTTTGGGGTGTCCCCCCCAAAAAAAAATAAAAAAAGGTAAAACAAAACACCCTAGTCCACTTATTATAAATTATTTTTAAATTTTTTATTTCTTATTATCATTTTGGGTTTTATTTGGAAGTGGGGGGGAAAAGTAAGGCGCCCTAAAACAACGTCCGCGAATATTCCGGAATCAAGATGGGGGGCGGTCACGTGCCCGGGAAATACGTCTCCCCGCCATCTTTTTCCGGCCCGCCATCTTTTTTTCCGGGTCGCCATTTTTTTTCCCGGGGCCACTTTGTTTCCGGTCCGCCTTTTTTGAATTTCCAGCCCCTTTTGAATTTCCTTTCCGCTTTTTTGTCCGCCTTTTTGAAATTTCCCCCCCCATTTTTTTTCCCCGGCCGGGGGGGGTTTTTTTTTTTTTTAAAAAAAAAATTTTTCTTGGCCGCCATCTTGGCCGCCTTTTTAGCTCTGCCGCCTCTTGGCCGCCTTTTTTTGTTCACCGCCATTTTAGGTCGACCGCCATTTTGGGCTAAAACCCCCTTTTGGGTTCGACCACCCCCTTGACGCCATTTTCGTTCGGCCCCTTTTTAAAGTTTTGCCCCCCACCCTTTTGGTCGCCTTTTTGGGGTCGGCGCCTTTTAGCTTGGCCCGCCTTTTAGTTTAGCCGTCATCTTTCCCGAAAAATCCTGGGCCCAACCATTTTCGAATTTTTCAAATCCCGCCCCCCATTTTCCTTAGCACCCGGGGCCTCCAGCGCTCTAGTAACCATTTTAAGTACTTTGGATTTCACAGTTTATATTATTTTTAAATTCGTTTTTTTTTTCTTTTTTTAATATTGCAAAAAAAAAATTTCGACAGTTTTTGCTCGGGCTCGAACCATGAGCTCTCGACCACCTTGGATTACTAGCTCGCCCCCCTTACCCACTCGGCTACCAAAAGACAATGCATAGCAATAGATAATTGTTTAACTTATTTAGGTTTTTCAAAAAAACCCCACGCCTCCTAATGCGTCACCCAGACTATTAACTAATGCTTCTTTTTAAAAGTTTTTTTCCCACTCAGCCCAAATCCCCCTAAAAACCAATCTGGGGGAAATCAAAGGCGGAACCCATAAACAGGTGAAGGGTTACCAAAAAGGGTTTTTACCCCAAAAAGGTCAAAACCGCTTTTATTCAAATTTGGCAAAGGGGGGGCAAAACCCAAACGGGCCCATAACCCGCGGTATTCAAAAAATCCTTTAATTTTACCAATCTTGCGGAAAGGGGAAGGGGTTCAGGGGGCCCTGCGTTTTATTTTTTTAAAATTTACCAAAAGGGCAAAATAACCGTCAATCATTACCCGCATTATTCAAATTTGGGGCAAAAGGGCAAAACCCCACCGGTCACCCCCGGGGGCCTTTTATTCCAAACCTCCTAAAACCCATCTGCGGAAAATAAAAAGGGGGGATGTCCCCCAAAACATATATATTTTTATATTAAAATTATATTATAATAATTATCCAATATTCCTAAGGGGGGGACAACTTTTAAAAATTGTGGATCCAAATAAAAAGCGAAAAACCCCTTGGGGGTTTTAAATTTCTAAACTTACTGAATGAAATGCTTCGCTTCAAATTAGCTCGTTATTTTTTTTTTCACCACGCAGACTGTGCAAACTTGAAAAACAAGGGGTCCGCAAGAAAATTTTTCCTATCCTCATAAACCCTCGGGGGAAAATTTGAAAAGTCGGGGGGCTTTTTTTAAAAATTTTCACCCGGGGAAATAGAGGTTGCATTCAAAGAAAAAGGGGGTTTTTTAAACTTGAAAAATGGCCCATCATTCTTAACCCTGAAATTTCCTTTTGTAAATAACCTTTTTTGAGAATGGATATAGGAATAAAATCTTATACACTATGGCGAATCCTTTTAAACATTTTATTGAAAATTTCTTTTGGGCAATATTTTTCCAACCCCCCAAATTCATCGAAATCTTTAAAATTTCCCTCATTTCCCATTTTTTTTTTTCTTTTTGGGTAAAGTTTGGGGCAATAAAATCACCCACGAAATCAATATGCTATTTTTTTTCTCCATTAAACCCCCTTTTCAAAATCATATTTTCTTTTTCATATTTAAAAAGTATTTTCGCAAACCTATGATATTTTTCTGGGAGACATAATATAAATAAGGGTCCAGTTTTTCGTATACATGTTTCATACTTGATTATATTTTGACGGGAAATATTTGCCCAAAGGGGTATTACGAATTTCACTATAAATTTTTAAACGAAAACCCAAATCAATACACTTCCTTGAGGGTTTCTGACAAAAAACTAATGTTTCCCCAACTGTTTTCTCAGTAGTATTTTTTTCCCATCTTCCCCCCAATCAAATTTTACGTTAAACAAAAATTGCTTTCACGAAAAAAATTTCACCCCCAATGTTTTAGTTTAAAATCGATCCCCCGCCCAAAGTAGGAAAAATTTTTGCACGTACGGTTCGAATCCCTCTCGCGCATGTAGCCCAAACCCACCAACTTTTTTGGGGGGGGGAAAACGAATTTTTTGAGAAAGAATAAAGTTTTCAGCACAATTAAAAAGGGGGGCTTTCTTCATTTCACTGATGTTTATAACCTTGTGCCGTATTCATGTGAACAACTGTTCTGCACAGATTTAAAACTTGTACTGATATTAAATTCCCTCATCTTCAATAAATTTATAATATGGGGAAAAATTCAGTTAAAAACATTTTTAATGACAAATCAGCATTTTTTACAGGGGTGTTAAAATAAAAAATCTACATCACACTTTTTCTTGTAGAATTTTTTTTTAAACGTATCATTTTTTTTAAACATTCAAACTAAAATAAAAAAAGATTGTTTAAAAGGAAAAATCCACGAATTTTACAAAAAAAATTAAATTACAATATTGTCCGCACACAGTGGAAAAAAAAACATTGAAATCTATTTTAAATTAAATGACCAATGCAGAAAATTCCCGTCTTAAAATTTTTAAAATGGTGGGAAATTTTTATTGGGAAAATTTTCCAAAACCCGGGAAAATAAAAATCTCCCCAATTTTTAAATTCACGAAAGGGGGTTTCCATTTTCCCACAAAATAACCCAAATTATAATACGTCATCAAAAAAAAGTCAACTTTTATAAGTTTTTCTCATTTAAAATCGGTGGATTTTATTTCCTACAGGGGTTTTATTTTATCATTTTTATTGTAACACTACGCAATAAATAAAACGTGATTCTGTGCACTTTTTAAAAATAAATATGAGTATAGAAAATTTTACTATTTTTTTTTTTTCTGAAAAAAAACTTTATTTTTGGCTATAATTTAAACTATTATCAAAAATATAAAACCAATGATAACACGGAAAATAAAAAATACTTAAACATCATCTTTAAAATTTTTTCCCTTCATAATGTTCTGAAAAATTTGTTTCCGTAAAAATTAAAAAAGAACTGGTCATAAAAATAATGATAAAAATTAAAAAATGATTAATTTCTACTTTTTAAATTTTTAAAACTTTTTCAAATATATGTTTTAAGTATAAAAGGGAAAATTTCTGTATTGACTAAAGTAAAATAAATATTTTACATTCACGTTTTAAAAAGGTAGTAACCCAATGCCCATTGGGAAACCGTCACGATTATTTTAAGTATGAGCCCCCACACCAATAAATAAATTGTAAGGAAAATATCCATCTATTTTCAAAAAAATATTAATTTAAAACAAGGACATCTTTTACAAAGGGTTTTTTGTAAAATTTAAAAAATTTTGTTTTAAATCCCCTATAACTTAGGGGAAAATTTTAAAGTAAAATTTTTTTTTAAAAAGAGTATTTTTTTTACATTTTACTACATGGAAAAAAACCAACGGAGGGGGTTAAATTTTTATAAATCTTTCATTGTGAAAGTTTTCTTTTTTTTTTAAATTGTACTATTTCCCTTCACTACTTTTTTTCGCATTGCAAAATTTTTTGGGTAAATTTTCGACATAATTTTAACTTTTAGGGTTTTAACTGAAAAAGAAAAATAACTCCATACAAACGTAAAATTTCTTCAAATAAATCATCCCCCACCAACCATCCCAAATTTTCAAGTAAAAAAAAATTACAACATTTACAAGTTCATGCATATAAATTTGGGTTTGGCATTTTTTTGTAGTTTTTTAAATTTTAAACTGTTTCCTCAATTTTAAACTTTTCATAGCATGTTTATATTTTTTTACTTTTAAGGGGATGTGATATTGTTTTTTCATGAAAATTAAACTTTAAAATAGTTTTTAAAAATTCACATTTAAATTTTAAAAATATTGATTGTTTTATTTTGATATCGACAATTTTGTAGGGTTTTAATTGATTTGTTAAAAAAAAAAAACCCCTTTAAAAAGAGTATTTTTTTCCCTTTTTTACTACATGGAAAAAAAACCAAAAGTGTCTTTTTTATAAATTTTTTCATTGTGTATGATTAAATTTTTAAATTTTTCCTACTTTCTTCATTTATTTCGTTCGCTTTAAACTAATTTTTGTAAAAAAAAAACTAAGTTAACTTTGGTCAGGGAAATGAGAAAAACAATAACCCCTTTATGATATAAAATTTTCAAAAAAAATCATCTTTAAACTATCAACTACCTCCCCAATAATAAAAAAATTAAAGTTTACAAGCCCATGGGTATAAACTTGTTGCATTTTTTTGTATTTTTTTAAATTTTAAAAATTTTTCCCTTTCCAACTTTACTTTTTCGATAGCAATTTTATATTTTATTTATTTTTTCATGATGATGATATTGATTTTTCATGTAAAAAAACTTTACAATATTTTTTAAAACTAAAAATTTTGTTTTTAAAATATTGATTGATTATTGTGATTTTCAAAATTTCGTATGAAAAAAATTTGTTTTTTTTAAAAAAAAAAAACTTTATAAGTATTTTTTTTTCCCTTTTCCTACATGGAAATAAAAAACAGTGTAAATTTTTCCCCCTTTTCCCATTTTTAAAGATTCTTTTTTTTAAAATTTGTACTCCCTTTTTCACCCCCAATATTTTTTTTTCACATTAACATAATTTTTGTAAAAATCAACAAAATTTTAACGTTAGTCATAAAATGAAAAAAGAAAAAAAACTCCATATGGTGTAAAATTCTTCAAAAATCTCTTTAAACTATCATACTACCCCCTAAATTAAAAAAAAATTAAAATTTTTTACAAGTCCATGCGTAAAAACTTTTTGCAGTTTTTGTATTTTTTAAAATTTTCTTTTTCCCCTCAACTTTAAAATTTCAAATAGCAATTTTTTATATTTTTTTTCGTTTCATGATGTGATATTGATTTTTCATGTAATAAACTCTACAATATTGTTTAACTACAAATTCAAATTTAAAAAAATATTGTTTTGATTTTTGATATTCAATTCCTAGTATAAATTGTTTTTTTTTAAAAAAAAAAAAAGGTTTATAAGAGTATTTATTTTTTTACTTTTTTAAAACATAAAATAAAAAAAAAACGAAGGGGTCAATTTATAAACCTTTCATTGTGTAAGATTTTTTTTTAAAAAAATTTTTCTACATTTTTTCATTCACTACTTGGGTTCGCATTCCCCAAATTTTTTTGAAAAAATCAACTTAATTTAAACGTTAGTCATAAACTGAGAAAGATAAAAAACCCCCATAGGGGTTAAAAGTTTTCAAAAAATCATCTTCAAATATCATACTACCTCACAATTAAAAAAAAAAAAATTAAAAAATTTTACAAGTCCTCCCGTATAAACTTGTATTTTTTTGTAGTTTTTATTTAAAATTTGTCCCCCAAACAATTTTAAACCTTTTTGATACCAATTTTTTGTATTTTTTTTTACTTTTTCATGATGATTAGGGTCTTATTGATTTTTCATGTAGTAAACTTTACACTATTTTTTAACCTTCACATTTTTTTTTTTTTTTTTTTTTTAAAATATCGATTGTTTTTGTAAATGTCGCTAATTTTGTATGTATAAATTGATTTTTGAAAAAAATATAAAAAAATAAATATTTATAATTGAAAATTTTTTAAAGGGACTTTTTAAAGTCTTTCAATTCCTGTACTAAATTTTCCTACCTTTAAATTTTTAAAACTTTTTCTTCAAGGGAAAAAAAACGAAATTTTTTTTTTTTATTTTATTTTGTCTTTGTCTTTTTAAAAGAAATAAAAAAAATTTTCCCCTATGTAGTTGAACCCAACTTTCCCTACTTGGTGAAAATTTTGGAAAAACCCTTTACGTTTATAAGAGTTTTTTATTTTACTTTTTACTACAGGGAAATAAAACAACGGATTTGTCAATTTATAAACCCTTTCATTGGGGTAAGATTAAATTTTTTAAAATTGTACTACATTTCATTCCTTTTTCCCGTTCGCTTAAACTATTTTTTGAAAAAAATGGGGGACATAAGTCAACTTTAAAGGCTTTAATTTTGAGAAGATAAATAACCCATACAACTTTAAAAGTCTTAAAATAAATCATCCCCCCACCTCCCCATACCCCCTTTTTCAAGTATAAAAAATTTTTAAAACTTTTAAAAAGTTAAAGGGGATTTTAAATTTTTGGTTGCAGTTTTTTTTATTTTAAAATTTTAAAGGGTTTCCTCAATTTTACATTTGGGATAGCAATGTTTTTTTTTTAATTTAAAGTTTCAATGATGATGAATTTTTTGTTTTTTTAAATGTAAACACATTTTTAACAAATTTTTTTAACTTCAGATTTGTTTTTAAAAATATTTTTTAATTATTTGATATCGTCTATTTTGTTTGTATAAATTTTGATTTGATTAAAAAAAAATCCTTTATAAGAGTATTTGTTTTCCCTTTTTACTACAGGGAAAAATAAAACAACAGAGTGTGAATTTTAATCTTTCATTGTGTAAGATTCAATTTTTAAAATTGTACTTCTTTCATTCCAAACTTCTTTTCACATTAACAAAATTTTTTGGTAAAAATAAACATATGCAAAACGTTGTAAATGAACTAGAAAGATAAAAAACTCCATATGGGGGAAAAAAGTCTACAATAAATCATCTTTAAACTATCAAAACTACCTTTTAAATTTAAAAAAAAATTAAAAAATTTTACAAGTCCACCCCAATTTTTGTATGTATAAATTTAATTTTTTTAAAAAAAAAAACCCCTTTTTATGGGGGAGTATTTTTTTTTCCCTTTTTACTACAGGGAAAGAAAACAGAGTGTAAATTTAAAAATTTTCATTGTGTTTTTTAAATTTTTAAAATTTGTACTACTTTCATTCACTTTCGTTCACATAAAACCAAATTTTTGTAAAAACCAAAAAAATTTAAACGTTGTCATGAACTGAGAAAGATAATAAACTCCTATGGTGTAAAGGGGGTTTTCAATAATCATCTTTCAACATATACTACCTCTAAATTATTAAAAAAAAAAATACAAAGTTTTAAAGCCCGGGCGTAAAAAACTTTTCGTATTTTTGTATTTATTAATTTTTACAAATCCCCTCAATTTTAAATTTTTGGGATAGCTTGTTTTATTTTTTTTTTCGTTTCTTGATGTTTTTGATTTTTCATGAAAGATAAACTTTTACAATAGTTTTTAAACCTACAAATTCGTTTTTAAAAAATATTGATTGTTGATTATTGTGATTTTCGTAAATTTTTGGATGTAAAATTGTTTTTTTTGAAAAAAAAAAAAGTTTATAAAGAAATTTATTTTTTTTAACATTTTCCTACTTTAAAATAAAACAACAAAGTTTTCCAATTTTTAAAACCTTTTATTGTGAAAGATTAAATTTTTTTAAAATTTTTTCTACATTTAAACCCCTTTACTTCGTTCACTTTTAAACATATTTTTGAAAAATCAACATAAGTTAACGTTAGTCATGAACTGAGAAAGAAAAATAACCCATACGGGAAAGGGTTTTCAAAAAAAATCATCTTTCAACTTCATATTACCTCACAAAAAAAAACAAAAACAAAATTTAAAAGCCCATGCATAAAAACTTGTATTTTTTTGTAGTTTTTTAATTTTAACTGTCCCCCTCAACTTTACTTTTTTGAAAACCAATTTTGAAAAAAAATTTTTATTTCCTTTTCCCCATGATGATTATTTGATTTTTAAATGTAGAAAAACCCTTTACCAGTGTTTAATTTCCCAAAATTCCCGTTTTTAAAAAATTTTTTTTGATTTTGGGGTTTTTCGCAAATTTTTGTATGTTTTAATTTGGGATTTTTTTAAAAAAAAAATTAAAAAAAAAATGAAATGTTAATTGAAAATTATTTCATGACTTTTTAAATGTCTCTTTTTTTCCCTGTACTTGATTTTCCGACAATTTTCCCAACCCTTTTTAAAAACTTTTTTTTAAAGGGGAAAAAAACGTAATTTTTTATTTTTTAAACAAAAGTATTTCTTTTAAAAACGATTAGCTTATTTTTTTTCCCTCTCTTAATAAAAAATCTTCTTACTTGTATAAGTTAATTTTAAATTTTTATTTCTTTTTTATTGAAAGTTTAAATTTAAAAAATTCCCACTTTAAAGACGTAGTCAATTTTTTTTAACCCTTTTTGTTTTTAAAATATTTTAAAACTTTAATAGATACTTTTCGTTTAAAATGAAATTTTAGTTATTTATTTGAAAAATTTAAAAATTTCCACCCTATCTTTTTCCCCCCAGTTTAAATGCAAAATATTTTCTTTTGTCTTATTAAAAATTTAAAAATTCACTTTCAGCGTTCAAATCTTTTACCTCTTTATTTAAAATATTTTTTAAATCTTTTAAAAGAAAATATTTTTGATTTGAAATGTATCTTTTCTTTTTGCTTTTTTTCCTTTCCCAAATTTTTAAAATTTTTTACTTAACTATTTTCATTTTTTTGTCTGCATCTATGTAATTAGTTTTTTCCCTTTTCCTTTGTAAACCCGGTTTTTAAACTAAAAGGGGGAAAAACGTTAAAAAAAATGAAAAAAAATAATAAATAATTTATTACGCGTTTTGGCCCCTTTAAACCCCAATTCTAATATATCAACATAATACTTATATTCATCCAAAAGTTCAAACAATTACTTGTTAATACTAGTCATTGGGGTTTACTTTTTAGATCCATCTACATTTAAATTTCCCATTTTATCGTTCCCCCGAAGTTATTTTGTTAAAAATTCCCATTCCAAAAAGAGGTGAGTTAAATCCTCCAGTTTTTTTTCTTATATTCCATGAGGGCTTTTAGAAAACAAAATAAATGTTTCAACTTGTTAGCGTGGGTTTTGTGGAAAATTGAACGTCAAAAAAAAACAGTTTTTTCCCTTTTAAAAATGATTTTTTTGGTTTTTTCGTCAAGTAAATTTTTAAAAATAAATTTTGTTTTAAAAAAAAGTCGATCTCGTTTTTAACAAAATCCTAAGTGTCAAAAATTTTTTTTTTTTCAATCCTCGCAAATTTACATCATTTTTATTTTTAAAAATTAAAATTTCCCTTTTATTTTTAAACCCTAAACAAATGTAGATCCTGAAAAAAATGTTACATTTTAAAGGTAAATTTCCCATAAATTTTTTTTTAACTGACAAAATTTTTTTTTCAAACTTTTTAAAAGTGATTTTTTAAAATTTAAATTTTTTTTAAATTTTTGGATACGTAATATTTTAAAACCCTTTGAAAACCAAACCTGTCCAAAAATTATAAAAAAACACAGTCTGTAATACAGTGGATGAGAATTTATCAGTGGTTTTTTTAAAAATGCAATACGGGAGGGTTTTCCCTTTTTAAAAAGCTTTTTAATTTCGTCAACGTAGTTTATGAGCAGTTTTTAGAAAATTGTTTAAAAAAAGCCAATTTTTCGTTTAGATTACATAACGTTTTTTTAAAACAAACTTTTAAAAATAAGGGAAAAAACTTTGTAATTTTAAAAAATGGAAAAAAATTTTATAAACCCTTTTATAGATCTACTTTATATTAAAAAAGTCACTTCTTAAAAAAATATTTTGAATTTTCCCCACCTCTCTTGTTTGCAGTTTAAAAGTGTACAGCACAAGGGGTTTTTTTGCGAAAAAAGGCCCTAAATAGTTTACTCCGTTGTTTTGTTTTTTTTAAATAATGAAACCTTTTTCCGGGAAAAGGCCCAAAATTAAATAATAAAAAATCAAAAATCCCTTTTCTTCCATGTAGTGTTTATCGCTTTCGAAGTAGTAAAAAGGGAAAAAAAATACTCTTTTAAAAGTAAAATTTAAACCAAAAATTTCCCAAGCTAAAGAAGGGTTTATAAAAACTATATAGTGTTATTTCTTTTTTTTTTCTTTTTAAAAAGACAAAGCAAAAGGGAAAAAGGGGTCCCTTTTTTAAGTTAATTTTTTTTTGAAAAAAGCATAGAATCCCCCTTTTGTAGATTGAAATTTGGGGTAAAAAATCATGCTTAAACTAAACGTGAAAGATACTACATGACGTGACTTTCCCACCTTTTTTTAAAAGCTTTTTTTTACATAAATTTTTTTTACTTTTACGTAAAACAAAACCGATATCTTTTTTTAAAAACGGGAAAATTTGTTTAATAAATTTTAAAATTTAAAATTTTATGAAACCCTTTTTTCTAAATTTTTGTATTGTATAGTGGTTTCCCTTTTTCACATTTTACTTTCTTATTTAGGAAAAAAAGTTAAAATGGTGTTATAAATATTATTCTTTTAAATTTCCCCGTGTTATTATGGTCTAGATTTTTAGTAAAGTTGAATTTTAATTTTAGTATTTGATTTTTTTTTTTTCATGGGATAACGCCCCCTCAAAGCCTCAAAATTTATCATCTTTTTTTTCAGGGGGTTGGGAAATTATAATTTACTTTAAAACTATTGAGAAAAAAAATGAAACAAAATGATCACAATTTTTCTGTTAAAAACAAACATTCTCTAATTTGGTTTAAACTCAAATTCCCAACCCCGAAAAGGAAAAATTTGATCTGTTTTTATTTTTTTTTTTGCTTAAAGTGAGAAAACTTTTAAAAAAGGGACAAAAATTTTTAAAAACCCAAAAAATTGGGATTTTTTTAAAATTTTAGTTTAAAAATTTAATTTTAAAAAACTTTAAGAGAAGGTGTTCTTTTTTAAAAAAATATGGGACTAAACTGGTAAATAACTGAAATTCATTTTTTCACCAATTGTCAATATACCGGACTCTGGAAAAAAATGTTTTAAATTTTTAATCATCTTGAATGGGGGGGAATTAAAAAGTTTAGATGAAAAAGTCAAAATTTCCTTTTTTTAAAAAGAAGCATATTTAGGGTTAACCCCCCCCCTAAAAATAAAATTTAAAAAAAAAGTGTTATTATCCCCTGCAAAATAACAAAGAAGTATAAAATAGTTTTAAAAACGGTAGGGTTTTGTGGGAAAAAAAACATTAGGAGTATGGACTTTAGTAAAATTTTTCTCCGAACCGGGGATATTTTTTCACGTATAAAAAATTTTTAGTGTGTTTTTTGTACCCCAAATTACATTTCATTTTTTCAGACAAAAATTTTTATTTACCCGTCCAATAAGTACTCTCGAAAAAAAATTTTGAACAAAAAATTTATATTCGTGAATCCAAAATCGGAAATGAAAATAGCGTGTATATTATGTTTTAATGAATAGGTTCCCTTTAATGTTTTTTTATGAAAAATACTTTTAATTCCCCAATTTTTACTTGAGTCGCGTTTGGGTTTTTTTTTGGGGGGGGGGTCAGACACTTTTTGAGATAAGACAAAAGTTTTTTTTCGACACTGTGTGAAAAATATTAAAAAAGCAAAAAATTTTGGGTTTTTAAACAAACAAGTGAATATTAAATTTTTAGAGTAAAGATAAAAAATTGATAGCGTAAATAGTCTTCATTTTCTCCCTTTAAATAAATGTCATGAAACTTGTCCCTTGTAGCTTTACTCAATTTTAAAAAAGAAAACCATGTAGTTTTGGAATGGTTTTAGAATAAATTTTTAAAAAAATTTTACATTGCTTACGAAATTGTGAAGGGGTTAAAGTAAATTATTTTCTTTTAACTGTAAAATAAATATATAATTCAGTAATTTAAAAGTAGCTTTGCAGTAAAAAAAAATCTAACAAAGTAGGTTTTGGGGTTTTTTTTTTTTTTTAAAAAATGGGGAAATTTTTTTTTTTAAACTTTTTTAACCCTTAAGATATAAATTACGTGAGGGTTTTTTGTTTTGTAATTAAACGGGGTGGGAAATTTCTTTTTAAAAAATTTTTAAAATAAAAATGAAAAGTACGTGGGATTGACTTATTTTGTAAAAAAAGTTAAAGTTGAATAGCGATTTTTTTTAACCCCTAACAATAATGTTTTTTTGAAATTTGGGATCTGTCTTAAATCTGATAGTAAAATTTTACTATTACCCTTTTCTTCGATTTTTATTAAATGCAAATTTGGAAAAACCAAAAATTTTTTTTTTCACAAAAGTGGTTTAAATATTGTGTAATTATATTTTTGTAAAATAAATTCTTTAATGAAGAATACAAAAACGAAAAACAAAATGTTTTTATAAAATTATAAAATGATGGTACAAAAATTTTTTCACTTAAAATAAACCCTCCCCAGGTGAAACATGTAATGCTACAAAATATCCCCTTTAGATGTGGGTTAAAAAAAATACGAAACCACATTGGGGGAAAAAAAATTACCGAAAGTTATTTTTCTTTAAAAAAAATCCGTTTTCCCAATAGTTTTCCATAGACTATTTAAACTATTTATACTGTGGGTGAATTTATATTTTTTTATTGTTGTAGGCCCTTTTAACAGTTTACAATGCAAAGACAATAAAACGTACTTGTAAAAAAAACTTGTCGATTCAAATGAAAAAAACGTGATAAAATGTATTCAATCTTTACATAAAATATAAAAATTTTTTTTTGTGAGAAAAATTTAAAAAACCTTTTTTCCCATAAAAATTATTTCCCGGGGCTTAAAGATTTATCTATTTTCCTACTCTCTTATTTTATTTAATATTTATGATTGTAACCCATGAAAAAGTTCTACCCCTCAAACAAAAAAAAAAATTTTGAATTTTTTTTAGTAATTTACTTTTAAATCGTAAAAACCTTAAAATTAATGGACGAAGTGAAAAAAATATTTTTTTTAAAGACAAAATATTAAATTTTTCCCCGTGAAAATTTTAAAAAAACAATGATTTTGTGCTAGTTTTTTAATTTTCTTTTATGATACTTGTATTTTTTTTGGTCCCAAAATAGGTTGTTCAAGAAAATTTTTTGTAAACTGACTCCTCTTTTTGTATAAAACTTTTTTAAATTTTATAAATAACTTAAAAAAACCCCTAAACGTGGGTTTGCTTTTTTTGGATTTGGGGAAATGCTTTTTTTAAAAATTAAAAATTTAAGCGTGATAATTTTAAAAAATGGTATCCTGGGAAAACCCATGTAAATTTTTTTAACGGAAAGTATATATTATTTGTTTCACCTTGTAAAAATATTTCGTTGTTTTTTTCCCAAAGTTCAATATAAAATTAAAATTTTGCTTTGGGGGAAAATTTTTTTAAAAATCCATACATTTTTTTTTTAGACAAAGGGTTTTTTTCAATTTTAGTTTAAAAACCCAAAAAAATGTTTTTTTAAAAAGTGGACCACTCAGTAAAAAGTAAACTGAAGCGTGACAAAAACGGAAAACCTAGCTAGGTGGGGCTGCTTTGTGGTTAAAAAAAAATGAAAAAAAAAAAAAATTGCCAAAAAATTTTTAAAGCTAATTTTTCCAAGATAACCACAACTTTTTGA
Source organism: Sweltsa coloradensis (assembly GCA_024449915.1). Lineage (NCBI taxonomy): Eukaryota > Metazoa > Arthropoda > Insecta > Plecoptera > Chloroperlidae > Sweltsa > Sweltsa coloradensis. Next base: position 864,627 of record JAMZAV010000246.1, on the reverse strand, counting down.
TTTAATTAAAATTGCTTCAAATAATAATAATAAAAATAATAATTAATAATAATAAATAATAATAATAATAATAAAAAATAATAATAATAATATAATTTTAAAATTTTTAAAAATTAAAAATAATAAAAATAAAAATAAAAAGAAAAATAAAAAAATAAAATGTTTTTAAAATAAAATTTAAGGGCCTTTTTACTACTTTACATTTTAATTTTTAAATTTTTACGTTAAAATTAAATAAAAATAAAAAAAATAAAAATAAAAAAAATAATCACTAATACAAAGAATAAAAAACCCATAATTCCCTATATTAAATTTTAAAATGTAAAAAAATTTATACTATTTTTGTTTCCTCAAAAGGGTTTATCAAAAAAAGTGTAAAAAGTATTCGGGATAGTGTAAAAATGATTTTTTTCCTATTTTCCTTTTTCCCCCAAATTATTTTACACCAGAAATTTTTATTAAATAGAATGATGACATTTCAAGTTTAAACTTGTCTATGAATGCAACTCTTATTTCCGTGAAATATAAAATGCTGACTTTTTATTATTCAATAATAAAACAGATTTTTTTGAGAAAAAGAATAAATTTTTGCTGACGTTTTTTATTTTCATGTAAAAGGACATGGGCACGCAAGCAAATTTTAAAGCAAATCGTTTTTGAATTTAAAAAAATTTGTAAAAATTTTGGGTAGCTTATGTTTTTTAAAACCTACGACATTTCGATTCCGCGGGAATTTTTAAATTTAAAAACTGAGGGGTTTTGGGGCTTAGGCTTTTTTGAAAAGGTTTTTCCCTCCCCCGATGGTGACGTTATTTAGAAAATTTTAAAAAATTTGACATTTTGCTACCTCATTTTTTTTAACCCGAAATTTTATTCCCCAAAGCTAAATTTTAATGCCCCGGGCTATGACCTGGTGGTTATGCCCTTTTGCCAATTTTTAATACGCGGATTTGACTTGACGGATTTTATGTTCTTTTAATAAATTTGAAAAAAAAAACGCAGGGCCTTTACTCATTTTGGGTTCCGGGGAGAATGTATTTGGAAAAACCGCGGGCCCATGAAACCCGGGGGTTATGCCCTTTTTTCCAAATTTGAAAACTGTGGGGTTAAAGACTTATTGGGGGGAACCCCCCTTTTTGGGACATTCCCTGTGATGACCCATTTTTTTTTTCCGCAAATTGGTATAGGGTATTTGACTGAGTGAAAAAACTTAAAAGAAACTATTTTTTATAGTCCCCGTGTGACGTCATGAGGGGGCGTGGTTTAAACTGAAGGGTAAAAATAATACAAAATTTTCTATTGCTATGCTATGTTCCCTTTGGAGCCAGTGGGGAAGGCGGCGACTAGTAAAAACCAAAGGGCTTTCCCAGACGCTCATTTGGGTTTGAGCCCGAGCAAAACTGTCGACTTTTTTTTCCTTGCCCTATTAAAAACGAAAAAAAATATTTAAATTTTAAAATAATATATCTGTGAAAACCAAAGTACCTAAAATTTGGGTTTCTTTGAAACGCGTGGAGCGGGGGTGCAGAATTGGGGCGGGATTTGAAAAATTTGAAAAAGGTGACGAGGAAAGCGGCAAGATGAAAGGCTAAACTAAAAAAGGCCCACCAAACTAAAAATTTCGCTCGACCCAAAAAGGCGAAACCCAAAATGGGGGCAAAAAAAAAATGGCGCTCGAAAAGAAAATGGCGTCAGATGGTGGTTTGGCCCAAAAAAGGCTGTTGAGCGAAAAAGGCGGTTGACCCCAAAAAGGCGGGTGAACAAATGGCGGCCAAGATGGGGGGCAGAGCTAAAATGGCGGCCCCAAAATGGCGGCCCCAAACTAAAAAAAGGCGGGCCCAAACAAAATTGGGGGGCTGGAAATTCAAAATGGCGGACAAAATGGCGGACGGGGGAAAATTTAAAAAGGCGGCTGGAAAATTAAAAGGCGGACGGCCAAAAGAAAGGAGAAAAAATGGCGACCGGGAAAAAAGAAAGGCGACCGGAAAAAAGATGGCGGCGATTACGTATTTTTTGGTCACGTGACCCCCCGCCATCTTGATTTCCCGGGAAAAAAATTTCCCCGATCGTTTGTTTTTTTGACGCCTTACTTTCCCTCTCCTTTTTTTTATTTTGGGGGACGCAACCCTTATATCTAAAGCACCACTCTAACCCAGTGGGGGGGGAAGGAGGGGGAATTTCTGGTCGAAACAGCCCCGGGCGGGGAGGAAAAGGGGGTTTTCATGCGCCCGGGCCTCATGGTCCCCTTTTTCCTCGTTTGTTTGTGTCACTGGGAATCCCTCATCGGGTTTTGGTCGTCAAAAGGGAAAAGGGGGGGGGTACCGGGCGACGAATCCCCCTGAAAGTTTTTTTGGGGGGACTGTTTTTTCTTGAATCCCCCTTGTAGGGGGAGCAAGCCATTTCTCGGGGGCCAAATTTTACCCGGGCCCCGAAGGAATTTAGAAAATTTATCCCGGGGGTTTATATGATTTAAAAAAAATTCCCTTTTTGATTGGTGAAAGATTAAATTGCGTGTGCAAGGCATCATATTCATCCACCAATATAAGGACTTTTTTTTATTGACAGGATTAGAGGGGAAAACACCGATAAAAGACGTTTTAAATTTTTACAACCTTTCGTCGATTAGAGGGGTATATAAAATTAGTGAAAAAAAAAAATATAAAATGATTTCGGGGGGGTTTTTAAAATTTTATTTTTGTAGAAGTGTACTAAGGGATGAGAAAGTTTTTAAAAAAGTACCCGTGTACTCCTTTAAAAATTTACCTTTCCCCCCCATCAATCTACTATCCATTACCAACTTTCCCCTTTTTAAGGGGGTTCGTGTTTTGGGAAATTTCCCCTTTCTCACGCTTTACATTGTTTGGGAACTTTACAGGAGGGTAGTGGGGATCTGATTTATATAGGAAATTTTGGGGATGTTGGGGAAGAAAGGGTACCTTTGTTTTAGGGTAACCCTTTTCATTTTTAGTTTTATTTTAGTTTATTTGGATTTAAAAGGGCGCGCAACCGTTTAGGTCATAATGCACCCCTCTTTTCCTAAGGGGGGGGGGGGGAGGATGGGCCCCATGCTGGTTTAGAAAACCCGCCCCCGGGTAAGGGGGGAAAAGGGGGGGTTCTCACATCGCGGTCGTCATTGTCTTTGTCATTGTTCGTTGTGTCATTGTCATCGTCGCGGGGGGTCGTCAAGGGAAGGGGGCAGTATCCCGACGACGATTGCCAGAGCTCGCCTCTAGGTTCGGGGAGTAATATATTTCCCGCTTACTAGCTGATGTTTGCGAGGTGGACTTTTTCTCTTGAATCGCCTTTTACGATTGCAGAGCCATGCTCTGGGCCATCGTTATTAGCCAGAACAAATTGACCAAATCAACACGTTTGACTATCAAAATATCAAACCAAATTCAAAAAGAAATTTAATTTTGATACTTTTGTTCTCTTTTAGTTTTTTGTTTATAAATTTGGTTTATTTGGATTAAGGACGCGTCAACCGTTAGGTCATAATGCACCACTCTAGCCTAGAGGATATGGGGAGGAGAAGCCGATGGTGGTCAGAACCAGCCACGGGTATAGATGGAGGAAAGGGTGGGGTTCTCACGTCGCGGTCGTCATCGTCTTTGTCATCGTCGTTGTTCGTTGTGTCATTGTCGGGGAGATCGTCAAGGGAAAGGGAAGGTGTCCCCGACGACGATCGACAGAGCTCGCCTCTAGTTTCGGGGAGTAATATACTCCGCTCTTATACAAGCTGATGTTTGCGAGGTAAACTTTTCCTCTTGAATCGCCTTTTACGATTAGCAGAGCCATACTCTGTGCCAATTCTACCCCGGACCCAGACGGGGTAACACCTATATTTCGAACATTCAGACATGCACGGTTTAAAGTAAATCACATTTGTCGCATCTAGAAACAACAATTTATTTTGTAAGTATAGATAAGTCTAAGTGAGTAAGATGTGTGTCACTACCACCTCCCCCCGACCTGAGTGTCGAAGGGCAGGAGTACGTCTTGTATTTCAATAATGTATTTCAAGACATGGAGGGTCGCCATTCCCCAACACCAATCAATTAAATAAAAATAAATAAATAAATAAATTTTATTTAGAGTCTACCCACTCAGTTATATAACTTTGCTTTTTTTTTTTTTTTATTGCAACAATCATTGACGACGTGAGAAACTAGGGCACTTCAACCGGTCAGGTAATATTGCGCCTCCTGTGAATATAAGTTAATTAATGAAATGAGTGAATGGTGTGTTTGATGATTATATTTTTTCCAAGTTTAACAAGGTAAATAAAATGATGGATATGATAGAAATAGCAAAAAAAATGAGATGTGTTTGATGTGAATTAAATGTTGTAAACTAAATTACTTTGAATGAGAAATTTAGAAAGTTTATTTCCGTTATCATATGATAAAAGTTCTTTATATGTTTGAGAGGTATAAAATTACTTGCGAAAGAGAAAATATTTGATTATTTGGTAAATTCTGCCAGCATATGACGTACGGTTAAAGGTACATTACTTACAGTGTCACATCTATAGTAACAACCTACCACCTCCTCTCTATAGGCCTACGTGAGTGTCGAAAGGGAGGAGGAGGAATTTCATTACATCATGTCTTTCAATATGTGGATGGTCACCATTCCCCACCATCAAATAATATTTATTTCCACTTCATCATCTCCATTTGAAAACAAGATTAATAAAATATAAACTCTATTAGTTGTGAACTGATTCTTGATCAACACAAGCACGACTAACACTCAAACCTAAACTGTATTGAGATTTCCAGACCTTCTCACGTCTTCCATATATTATTAAGAAACCGGTAAAATAATGATAAATGGTCTTCTCGGCCTGAGTTTCTAATGGGGTTAGTGACAAGTGATAAAGTACATGAAATGCGTATTTTACATAATGAAGCTGGGGCACGAAGCATGTTTATGCTAGAAGCTACAGCAAATAAAAAAGCTCTACTAATTGAGTTGTCGCGGTACATTTGGAATTTCCATTAATAAACAAAGCACAGGGTAGTTGGAATTAAAAACAGCAAGCCATTAGGGACGGATAAAAAATTGTTTCGTTTAACTATAAACTCTCATACGGGTTAACGTGTGCGAATACAGGATTTGGTTTATTTGGATTAAGGACGCGTCAACCGTTAGGTCATAATGCACCACTCTAACCTAGGGGGGGGGGAGGAGGGGCCCATACTGGTCAGAACCAGCCACGGGTAAGGGGAGGAAAGGGGGGGAGGGGTTCTCACGTCGCGGTCGTCATTGTCTTCGTAATCGTTCGTGGTGTCACTGTCGTCATTGTCGTCATCGTCGTCGAGGGGTCGTCAAGGGAAGGGGGCAAGGTCCCCGACGACGATTGCCAGAGCTCGCCTCTATTTTTGGGGAGTAAAAAACTACCCTTCATACTAGCTGATGTTTGCGAGGTGGACTTTTTCTCTCGAATCGCCTTTTACGATTAGCAGAGCCATGCTCTGGGCCAATTCTACCCCGGGCCCAGACGGGGATAATACAGGAAGATGGTTGAAGTTAATTAGGTTTAAGGGCGCGTCAATCATTATTAGATTATAGGTCGTATTGCGCCTCCTGCGATAATGTATATATGTATATTTTGAAAAAAGTAGGACGTAAGGGGTGACGCGGGGGGAACATTTTAAAATTTTAAAATTTGGATTTTGGCCTCCTCAACAGTTGTCACAATTCACCACTCTGGCCTACGGGATATGTTTTTAGCACTTATCTGTGGTTTTTAGTTTATTTGGTTTATTTGGATTAAGGACGCGACAACCGTTAGGTCATAATGCACCACTCTAACCTAAGGAGGGGAGGGGGGGGGGGGAGGAGGAGCCCATACTGGTCAGAAACAGCCACGGGTATGGGGTCGTCGCGGTCGTCATTGTTTGTCTTCGTCTCGTCATCGATCGTGGTGTCATTGTCGTCATCGTCGTCGAGGGGTCGTCAAGGGAAGGGGGCAAGGTACCCGACGACGATTACCAGAGCTCGCCTCTAGGTTCGGGGAGTAATTATATACTCCGCTCTTACTAGCTGATGTTTGCGAGGTAGACTTTTTCTCTAGAATCGCCTTTTACGATTAGCAGAGCCATGCTCTGGGCCAATTCTACCCTGGGCCCAGACGGGGGCCTACGGGATATGGGGTGAGGGGCTCATGCTGATAAGTACCAGCCTCGGGTAAGGGATTGGATTTTTTTGGATTTGGATTATTTGGATTAAGGACGCGTCAACCGTTAGGTCATAATGCACCACTCTAGCCTAGAGGGGGAGGAGGAGGGGCCCATGCTGGTCAGAACCAGCCACGGGTAGGGGGAGGAAAGGGGGTTTCTCATGTCGCAGTCGTCATCGTCTATGTCATTGTTCGTAGTGTTATAGTCATCGTCGTCTGGGAGGTCGCCAAGGGAAGGGGGACTAGTCCCCGACGACAATTGCCAGAGCTCGCCTCTAGTTTCGGGGAGTAATATACTCCCCACTTATTTTAGCTGATGTTTGCGAGGTGGACTTTTTCTCATGAATCTCGTATATCACAATAAATTCCACCCAAAAGTCTTGAGTCGCAGCATGTCACCAAATTCAAAAACATTTACACCGTCAAGCATTTTATTTTCATAATATGTTTGATTATCTATATTATAAACTGCATACCTTAAAAAAACAACACAATAGTTTGAATCGCTTATCGTCCGTGACAAATACAAAAACATATTTTCAAAATGTAGAAATTTATCAAATAGAACAAAAGTAGCATATTTTTCTTTCAGTTTTTTTTGTGGAAATCACAACGTGTTTATAATTTATAGCTTTTTATAGTAAACAGAAGGTTAGCTGCTTAGATCCGTATAAATTATATACCCTACGTTTCAACACCCACGACATGATTGTCATCTAAATATCTACTGTGCATGGTAGATCCAACGTTCAGTGAATATGCAACTGTATGCTTTGAGTAATAACTTAGCCGAAGTCTTGTCATGTGGGAAGATTGTGGGTTGATTGTGGGCAATGTTCTAAATTTTAATAATGTTTATTAGGTTTAAGGGCGCGTCAACCGTTAGGTCATATTGCGCCTCCTGTGATAATGTAGTAGTTTATTAGTTAGTTTATAACTAAATATTTTCCAAAGGGGAGGAACGTAAGGGATGACGTGGGGAGACGCGGGGTGGACAGGCTTGTGCTGGTCAGAACCAGCCACAAGCAAGGGAAGGGCATGGGCGTAGGTAGCCGGGGGCTAGGCATTATGAAATCCACAAACGCCGACGTGAGAAACTAGGGCTCTTCAACCGGTTAGGTCATATTGCGCCAACTTTGATATTGTACGTTGTTTCCTAAGTTTATAAAAGAAAAGTAAATGATAGAGATTTTTTGGTTTATTTGGATTAAGGACGCGTCAACCGTTAGGTCATAATGCACCACTCTAACCTAAGGGGGGGGGGGAGGAGGGAACCATGCTGGTCAGAACCAGTTACTTGTAAGGGGAGGAAGGGGGGTTTCTCACGTCGCGGTCGTCATTGCCTTCGTCATCGTTCGTGGTGTCATTGTCGTCATCGTCGTTTTTTGGTTTATTTGGATTAAGGACGCGTCAACCGTTAGGTCATAATGCACCACTCTAACCTAGCGGGGAGAAGGGGGCCCATGCTGGTCAGAACCAGCCACGAGTAATGGGAGGAAAGGGGGTTTTCTCACGTCATCGTCATCGTCGTCGAAGGGTCGTCAAGGGAAGGGGCAAGGTCCCCGACGGCGATTGCCAGAGCTCGCCTCTATTTCCATGGAGTAAAATACTAACCTTCATACTAGCTGATGTTTGCGAGGTGGACTTTTTTTCTTTTTTTTGTTTATTTGGATTTAGGACGCGTCAACCGTTAGGTCATAATGCACCACTCTAACCTAGGGGGGGGGGGGGGGGGGGAGGGGCCCATGCTGGTCAGAACCAGCCACGGGTAAGGGAAGGAAAGGGGGGTTCTCACGTCGCGGTCGTCATTGTCTTCGTCATCGTTCGTGGTGTCATTGTCGTCATCGTCGTCGAGGGGTCGTCAAGGGTAGGGGGCAAGGTCCCCGACGACGATTGCCAGAGCTTGCCTCTAGTTTGGGGAGTAAGATACTCCGCTCTTACTAGCTGATGTTTGTAAGGTGGACTTTTACTCTTGAATCGCCTTTTACGATCAGCAGAGCCATGCTCTGGGCCTATTCTACCCCGGGCCCAGACGGGGGTGCTAGCATACCGTTTTGGTATAGTTTCGGGAACTAGGTCGAAATCAACGTGGAATGAAAACAAGGTGAAAGTCGACACCCTGGGAAAACTAGCTGGTGTATTGTCGAGTGCACTTGAGGATGCAACACGATAGTGCGCCCAGCAGACAAGACAAACACACATGCTTTATGCTTGGAGTGTGTTTTAGTCCCACCCCGGGGACCAGGGTCTACGTATCACGTGGTTTCGAGCAGAGCATATCGCATATCAAACACCGAAATAAGTGGCAAGTCACACTAGCTTGATTCTTTATGTTGGGATAGTGTTTATTATAACATATCTTTATTCCAATTTGCATATTGTACATAAGAAATGCGTCAACGACGACAAGAGAAATTATAGGGCTCTTCAACTGAGTAGGTCATAATGCACCCCGGCACGTGATATTGTTATAATAAATAAATTGAATTGCTGTTTCATTTTTCCATTCTTTTTTAGGTTTAAAAAAAATTGGTTTATTTCGATTGGTACATTTGGTTTAAAGGCGCGTCAACCGTTAGTTTATAATGCGCCACTCTAGCCTAGGGGATATAGGGAAGAAAATCCTATTCTGGACTTTATCTCTTTCCTCGCCTTTAAATTGGGATAAATTCTACACCGGTTTTGATTCCGACTTTATTTGGATTGGGGCGCGTCGACCGTTAGTATATAATTCGCCACTGTAGCCTAGATAATATGGGGAGGAAAATCCCTGGGGAAGTTAGTTATCTGTGCTGTTAGTTGTGCACGCCATCACACACACAGCTCTCTCCCGCGACCTCCTGTCCGGGCTACGGGCTGGTTTTTGGCGCATAGTGCTCGGAAGCCAGGGAATGTGACCACACACAAATAAAACAACACGGGACATCGTCCAAGCCGCACTCCGTTCGTTCGTAGCCACTCTTTTTACTCCTTTGCACCAGCTCATAAATTATGTATTTATTTATTTTCACGTGGTTTGAAAATGTTGTATTATGGGTTTAAAGAATGCTTCGACGTACGAAACTTCATATTGTATGTAAATTCAACGACATTCCGTTAAAATACCAAGGGTGAATTACGTATACTGCGTTCGCTGTAAGGGTAAACACTATCCGGCCAATTTAAATATCGGACGACACTTTGAAAAACAACTAAACAACATTTATCGAATACCTTTTCAATCAACAAGTTAGGAATACACTTAAATCAATTTTAATGATAAAAGCGAATCTATTGAAAAGAGCGAACTCTAAAGGAAATCCATGTCCTCAATAAAAACATGGCCGATGCCTTGAAAACCACTTTCTGTGAGATCCTCGCATTCTACGCTATCGCTGCCAGCCTTGAGGGGGGGGGGGGGGAGAGCGAGAGTTTCTATGTTTTAGAAGTTTATTTGGATATAAGGCGCGTCAACCGTTAGGTCATAGACGCCACTCTAGCTTAGGGGATATGGGAAGAAAAATCCCATGCTTGGTCAGAACTAGCTACGACGGGGAAGGGAGGTCTCACAACACGGTTGTCGTTGTTCTTGTCATCGTTCGTGTTGCCATGGTCGTCGCCGTCGTCGAGGGGTCGTCAAGGGAAGGGGGCAAGGTCCCCGACGACGATTGCCAGAGCTCGCCTCTATTTTCGGGGTGTAAAATATACTACCCTTCATACTAGCTGATGTTTGCGAGGTGGACTTTTTCTCTTGAATCGCCTTTTACGATTAGCAGAGCCATGCTCTGGGCCAATTCTACCCCGGGCCCAGACGAAGGATTAAATTTAGAGCCGACCAAGTCAAACTTATAAGCGCCAACAATTTCGACGAGCGGATAATGACCAACTATTGAGACCGGCATATTTAAGTAGGATTCCTTTTTTTTATATTAAGGTCGCGTCAACCGTTAGGTCATAATGCACCACTCTAGCCTAGGGTAGAGGAGGGGCCCATGCTGGTCAGAACCAGCCACGGGTAAGGGGAGGAAGGGGGGTTTCTCACGACGCGGTCGTCATCGTTCGTTGTGTCATTGTCATCGTCGTTGGAGAGGTCGTCAAGGGAAGGGGGAGGTGTCCCCGACGACGATTGCCAGAGCTCGCCTCTAGTTTCGGGGAGTAAAATACTCCCCTCTTAAATACTAGCCGATGTTTGCGAGTTGGACTTTTTCTCTTGAATCGCCTTGTACGATTAGCAGAGCCATGCTCTGGGCCAATTCTACCCTGGGCCCAAACAGGGGATTTAAGTAGGAAACACCGACCAATCAAACTGGACACGATTTTGTCCGCGTATACACACCACAAACAAACCAGACGACGTGAGAAACTAGGGCGCGTTAATTGGGTAGGCCATATTGCGCCGCATGATATTGAAATATGATGAGGTGAGTTAATGGTGTGTTTGATGATTATATTTTTTTCTAAGTGTGTACATAAGAAAATAAAATGATGGCGATGATAGTAATAGCAAAACAAAAGCTATTTATGTCAATGGAAATAAATAAGGCTGATACGGAACAACCTTAGAATTTATTGCGTGACTCGATGCTGAGACGGCTTCTAAGTCACCGATAACAAACTCATAACCCGACAACTGATCGACTTAAGTCCAAATCAGAAGTTGAAAACCTTCCGTACCTAAACGGGATTCAAAACCTGGACCTTCTGCATTGAAAGCAGAGTCGCTAATCACAATACCAACGATTTTTTTTGTTTATTTGGATTAAGGACGCGTCAACCGTTAGGTCATAATGCACCACTCTAACCTGGGGGGGGGGGGGGGGGGGTGCATGATGGTCAGAACCAGCCACGGGTAGGGGGAGGAAAGGGGGTTCTCAAGTCGCGGTCGTCATTGTCTGCGTCATCGTTCGTGGTGTCATTGTCGCCATCGTCGTCGAGGGGTCGTCAAGGGACTGGGGGAAAGGTCCCCGACGACGATTGCCAGAGCTCGCCTCTATTTTCGGGGAGTAAATCATCTTACTAGCTAATGTTTGTGAGGTGGACTTTTTCTCTTGAATCGCCTTGTACGATTAGCAGAGCCATGCTATGGGCCTATTCTACCCCGGGCCAGACGGGTCGTAGGAAAGGGGGGTGGGGTTCTCACGTCGCAGTCGTCATCGTCTTTGTCATCGTCATCGTTCGTTGTGTCATTGTCATCAACGTCGGGGAAGTTGTCAAGAGAAGGGGGAGGAGTCCCCGACGACGATTTCCAGAGCTCGCCTTAAGTTTCGGGGAGTTTAATATACTCCTCTATAATATACTAGCTGATGTTTGCGAGGTAGACGTTTTCTCTTGAATCGCCTTTTACAATTAGCAGAGCCATCCTCTGAGCCACTTCTACCCCGGACCTAGACGGGGGCCATTATAATGCACTACTCTAGCCTAGGGGATTTGGGATTGACCATCAGAAGACGACGTGAGAAAGTAGGGCGCTTCAATCGGTTTGGTCATATTGCGCCGCCTGTGATATTGAAAGTTGATGAGATGAGTTAATGGTGTGTGTTTGATGATTATATTGTTTTCTAAGTTTACATATAATTGATGTTAATTAGGTTTAAGGGCGCTTCAACCGCAAAACAAAAGAACGACGACGTGAGAAACTAGGGCGCTTCAACCGATTAGGTCATATTGCGCCGCCTGTGTTTATGACAATTGACTAGATGAGTTAATGGTGTGTTTGATTATTATTATAATTATATAATTACTACTTTTATTATTATTATTATTATTATTATTATTATTATTATTATTATTATTATTATTATTATTATTATTATTATTATTATTATTATTATTATGATTTTGATTATTATTATGATGATGTTTATTATTATTATTATTATTATTATTATTATTATTTAAGAGTTTTCTAAGTGTATAAGTATAACAAAAGAAATAATGATGACGAAAGCAATACCAAAACAAAAGTTATGTATGGGAATAAAATTAAAGTAATTAAAGAAATGTGTATGAAGTTAATTAAAGTTTGTAAAATAGATTACTTTGGATGAGAAATTTGGAAAGTTTGTCGCCGTTATCATATGATAGAAGTTCTTCATATGATTGGGAGAGATCAAATTGCATGCGCAAGGCATCATATTTGGTACATTCTGCTAGCATAAACAAAAGTTATACGAATACAAAATAAACGGCGGATCTCCTAATTGCAGTATTTTGCGTAGGCCTACATTCACAAAGTTTGGTTAAATGGTATATGGCTGCAACTAAATGATGCAACATTTATTTAGTATAATTTGTGCATTTAAGGGCGCGTCAACCGTTAGGTCAAAATGTGCCAGTTGTGGTCTCAAGACCGCACAATTTGCCTTCAGTCCAGTCTTAAAGTAATTACGCGCGTAGCATCCTAACCAGGGGCAACAACGTGTAAGCCGATTTGTAGCCAGAAACTTCAACTGCCGTTGTACTCCACAAATAAAGAAAGGAGAATATAATTTAAACACCGGTATTACTTGTTGCTATGCGTTACAAGTGGTGTAGCAGACCATTGCATCCTCGCTGACATCTCATGCGATGGTTTCAAACGAAACTGCAATAAAGATGGGCGTTGATTCACACCACGATGTGACAAATGGGACCGATATATATGAAATATATCGAAGAAAGAGAAGATGAAGACGAGGTTTAGGACGGGCACCGCATAAGAGTACACTACTAGGCTTGAGCAACATATAATGTGCTTATTTGGCGCGTCAACCGTTAGGTCATAATGCATCACTCTAGCCTAGGGGGGGTGGGGAGAGGGGCCCATGCTGGTCAGAACCAGCCACGGGTAAGGGGAGGGAAGGGGGGTTTCTCACGTCGCGGTCGTCATCGTCTTTGTCATCGTTCGTTGTGTCATTGTCATCGTTGTCGGGGAGGTCGTCAAGGGATAGGGGAGGTGTCCCCGACGACGATTGCCAGAGCTCGCCTCTAGTTTCGAGGATTAATAATACTCCCCTCTTACTATAGCTGACGTTTGCAAGGTGGACTTTTTCTTTTGAATCGTCTTCTACGATTAGCCTAGGGGCCTAGGGGATATGGGGAAGAAGGACCCATGCAATTCTGGTTAGAACCATGCTTCGGGCCAAAGTCTACCCCGGGCCCAGACGGGGGCACCAACATTGAGCTAAGGGGAACAGTGTTTACCTACGCTAAGTAGAAGAAAACCCCCCACTCCCCTCCACGCCGCATCCACGATCTACTTAACAACACAATATAATGCCTGCAATAATTGTATGTTCGTTTCTCTATTGTTATTTTTTGGGTGCTTCTTTTCTTGACGCCTTCCCACGAGTCTATTCATTTGACCAAATGACAGATATTTATGACGGGCGATACCGCCGTAAAGCACATTTTATTATTCATAAACCTGGTCTGCTAGCTCTGTTATTTATATTAGACTTTTAACTGAATCACGAGGCCTTGCAACACAAACACACGCGCACACACTCTGGCAGACACGACCGCGCACACGTTATGCGCACTCGCAGCAGCTAGGCCTACCTAGTATGTAATCCTCATATACACACGCGCACACACTCTGGCAGACACGACCGCGCACACGTTATGCGCACTCGCAGCAGCTAGGCCTACCTAGTATGTCATCCTCATATACACACGCGCACACACTCTGGCAGACACGACCGCGCACACGTGATGCGCACTCGCAGCAGCTAGGCCTACCCAGTATGTAATCCTCATATACGCACGCAATACGTCTTGCATGTAATTAGTCACTAAAAATTAATTGGAATAAATTTTTTTTTAAAGTAAGGGCGCGTCAGCCGTTATATGTCATAATGCGCCACTGAAGCCTTGGGGATGCGAAGAAATACATCAATTGTGGATTTTTTTGGTTATTTGGAATAAAGGCGCGTCAACCGTTAGTTCATAATGCTCCACTCTATACTCTCTAAGGGATACGGGGAGGAGGGGCATTTTGGTCAGAACCAGCCACGGGTAGGGGGAGGAAAGCGAGGGTTCTCCCGTCGCGGTGGTCATCGTCTTTGTCATTGTCATCGTCGTCGGGGAGGTCATCAAGGGCAAGGGAAAGGGGAGGTGTCCCCGACGACGATTACCAGAGCTCGCCTCTAGATAGACTATACCTTTTGTTTGCGAGGTGGACTTTTTCTCTTGAAACGCCTTGTACGATTAGCAGAACCATGCTCTGGCTGGGCAAATTCTTCCCCGGGCCAGTGAAGTCATTTGGTGTTGTTGAAGAGAACATACAAAAGCCTCAAATAATAGGCAAAGCGTCCTATGAGACAATGAGACAATGTCTACCTTGTAAAAAAAATTACAGTATTTATTTTCTAAACGACGTGAGAAACTAGGGCGCTTCAACCGGTTAGGTCATATTGCGCCGCCTGTGAATGAAAGTAAATTAGAAGAGTTAATGCAGGTATGTTTGATGATTAGATTGTTTTCTAAGTGTATAAATAACAAAATAAATTGAAGATGAAGAAAGTAATAGCAATAAAAGTTGGTCTTCTTGTCCCGCGGAAGTTTGAATTGACCCGACTTGAGTGTTTTTTTTTGTTTTACTTATTTGGATTAAGGACGCGTAAACCGATAGGTCATAATGCACCACAATAGCCCAGGGGATATGGGGAGGTTGGGGCCCATGCTGGTCAGAACCAGCCATGGGTAAGGGGAGGAAGGGGGGTTTCTCACATCGCGGTCGTCATTGTTTTTGTGTCATTGTCATCGTCGTCGGGGAGGTCGCCAAGGGAAGGGGGAGGTGGCCCCGACGACGATTGCCAGAGCTCGCCTGTAGTTTGGGGAGTGGAATATCTCGCAACAGCACTGACGCGCCGTCTACCGTGCGGTTTTTTTTTTGGTTTATTTGGATTAAGGACGCGTCAACCGTTAGGTCATAATGCACCACTCTAGCCTAAGGGGGGGGGGGAGGAGATGCCCATGCTGGTCAGAACCAGCCACGGGTAAGGGGAGGAAGGGGGGTTTCTCACGTCGCGGTCGTCATCGTCTTTGTCATCGTTCGTTGTGTCATTGTCATCGTCGCCGGGGGGTCGTCAAGGGAAGGGGGCAAGGTCCCCGACGACGATTGCCAGAGCTCGCCTCTAGTTTCGGGAGTAAAATACTCCGCTCTTTCTAGCTGATGTTTGCGAGGTGGACTTTTTCTCTTGAATCGCCTTTTACGATTAGCAGAGCCATGCTCTGGGCCAATTCTACCCCGGGCCCAGACGGGGGTCTACCGTGCGGCAATGTCAATGACGTGATGAGAAACTATAGGGCGCTTAACATACTCCGCCTCCTGTGATATTCAAAGTTAATAAATTTAGTTAATTATTGCTGTGTCTCATGTTTATATTGTTTTCTTAATTATATAATGTTTTGATTCATTAAGTGTAAGGGCGCGTCAACCGTTAGACCATAATGTGCCACTCTAGCCAAGGGGATATGGGGAGGAAAGTCTCATGCTGGTCAGAACCAGCCACGGGTAGGGGGAGAAAAGGGTAATTCTCACGTCGCGGTCGTCATCTTTGTCATCGTACGTGTTTTCATTGTTGTCATCGTTGTTGTCGTCGTCGTCGTCGTCGAAATCGTACAGTGGAAAGTGAGGTGTCCTCGACGACGATTGTTTTTTTTTTAACGCCAATACAATCCGAAATACTAGCTTGTTTGCGAGATGGACTTTGTCTGTGCAATCGCCTTGTACGATCAGCAGAGCCTGCTCAGGGCCAATTCTCCCCAGGGTCCATTTTCTGGATTATTTGGATTAAGGACGCGTCAACCGTTAGGTCATAATGCATCACTCTTGCCTAAGGGGCGGGGGGAGGAAGGGCCCATGCTGGTCAGAACCAGCCACGGGTAGGGGGAGAAAGGGGATTTCTCACGTCGCAGTCGTCATCGTCTTTGTCATCGTTCGTTGTGTCATTGTCATCGTCGCCGGGGGGTCGTCAAGGGAAGTGGGCAAGGTCCCCGACGATGATTGCCAGAACTCGCCTCTAGTTTCGGGGAGTAAGATGCTCCGCTCTTTCTAGCTGATGTTTGCGAGGTGGACTTTTTCTCTTGAATCGCCTTTTACGATTAGCAGAGCCATGCTCTGGCCAATTCTACCCCGGGCCCAGACAGGGTCCCCCGGGTCCAGTCGGGGAAGGCCTAGACGGCGGGTTAACGATTAAAATTACATATTTTTTATCGCTTTACAACGTATTTTATCAATTTGGTTATCTGAATGGTAAACACTCTCGTATAGGTGAAATTGGTAATATTTTGTACAGCCCCGGTAGTATTGGATTTATAGTTTCTGAATTGTACTAAATATTTACGCATTTTACATCCAACACTCGATTTTACATCTTTTGCACCGTTTTGCACCTATCTCCATTCTAAGCAACTACTTAATTGCCTGCCATACAACCTAGTCTCAACGGCGTCGAGTGAGCTAAACGAGATCGACGTCTACGTCTGTAGGATACCTGTCTCCGTTTCCAGTCATGAGTCACTTTACCCGAGAAAGTTTTATTATAACAATTCCCTCTATTGAGTTCTTACGATTACGTCATCCAATTACAAAAACAAATAAATCGCAAGTGCTGGACGTTTAACGATCTGTTACAAACACAATTATTCTCCGACAACTGTCAATCATCTAGTTTGTTGTACGCCTACCATGCATAATGTGGAGAACAATGTCGGAAAGTAAATCGGATGAAGCAACCGACGCTTTATGCTCAATGCGAGTGCCAACTCCCACCATGGATATACAAGACATGTCAGCTAGTCGTGTACTGTCGATCTATTACACACAAGTTGATGAACTAACTGCATGATGTATTATTGCGGTTTGCATTCCATATTATAATTGCAGACGGATATTACTGTACTTGTACTGCACTGTGCAGTATTGTCGTGGTATCACAATAAACTACCGGCAGTGTTTGCTCGAGCGCTTATTATTTTTATTTCGATTAGGGCGCGTCAACCGTTAGGTCATAGTGCCCGTGCTAAGCCCTTGACTAAGATTCGGGAGGTTCCGGCTCTATCGGCTAGTAAGAGGGACTATATAACTCCCCGAAACTGGAGGCGAGCTCTGGCAATCGTCGTCGGGGACACCTCCCCCTTCCCTTGACGACCTCCACGACGACGATGACAGTGACACAACGAACGATGACAAGGACGATGATGATCGCGACGTGAGAGACCCCCCTACCTCCCACTTACCCTGGCTGGTTCTGACTAGCATGGGCCCCTCTCCTCACCCCCCCCCTCCGTTCTACCGGGCTTACAGTGTGCATTATGACCAAAACTGTTGAGACGCATCCTTAATCCAAATTCAAACAAACAAATCGGTTTTGTTGTGTTTAATTGGATTAAGGACGCGTCAACCGTTAGGTCATAATGCACCACTTTAGCTAGGGTGGGGTTGGGGGGAGGGCCCATGCTAGTCAGAACCAGCCACGGGTTAGTGGAGGAAAGGGAGTTTCTCACGTCGGGGGTGGTCATCGTCTTTCTCATCGTTCGTTGTGTCATATGTCCATCGGTCGCCGTGGAAATCGTCAAGGAAGGCATCAGGGTCCCCCGACGATGATTGCCAGAGCTCGCCTCTAGTTTCGGGTAGTAAGATACTCCGCTATAACTAGCTGATGTTTGCGAGATGGACTTTGTCTCTCTCTTCGCCTTGAACGATTAGAAGAGCCATGCTCTGGGCCAAATTCTACCCCGGGCGCAGACGGGGGACATCTCTGCACCTACAGTCTAGAGACAAGAGCTTTGCCTCCAGTCTTGAGCTAACACAAACCACCACAATCAATCGCCGAATAGCGCCCGACTCTCCGACTCTGCTCGGCACTCGGCAGTTCTGCGGTCAGCTGGTTTTTACGACGTCTACCGTCTACTCGACAGTCCAATGTTCGAGCGACTGACCGGCTAGAAGAATGTCACCGCGTCTTCGACGCCGAAATATTTCAGACAAACGTAGGCTCAACACTGGTCGAACGAGGGGCAAGTTTTTGTTAAAATTTCTTGGCTCAGGAAGTAAATGTACTTGTATTTAAAAACTGGTCAAAATCATATAGTAATTTTAAATCTGTATATGAATGTACAGCTTGACAAACTAATAACGACGAAGGGATTTCGTATGACGACGACGTGAGAAACTAGGGCGCTTCAACCGGTTAGGTCATATTGCGCCGCCTGTGATATTGAAAGTTGATGAGATGAGTTAATGATGTGTTTGTTGATTATATTGTTTTCTAAGTGTATAAATAACCCAAATTAAATGATGATGACAGTAATAGTAAAACAAAAGTTATGTATGTGAATGTAATAATTTTTTTTTTTTTTTGTTTTTTTTTGTGGATTAAAGGACGCGTCACCGTTTTAGGTCATAATGCACACTCTAGCCTAAGGGGGGTGGGGAGGGGGGAGCCCATGCTGGTCAGAACCCGCCACGGGTAGGGTGAGAAGGAAGGGATTTCTCACGTCGCGGTCGTCATCGGTCTTTTGTCATCGTTCGTTGTGTCATTGTCATCGTCGCCGGGGGTCGTCAAGGGAAGGGGGAAAAGGGTCCCAGACGACGATTGCCAGAGCTCGCCTCTAGTTTGGGAGTAGATACTCCGCTCTTACTAGCTGATGTTTGCGAGGTGGACTTTTTCTCTTGAATCGCCTTTTACGATTAGCAGAGCCATGCTCTGGGCCTATTCTACCCGGGCCCAACGGGTGGAATGTAAATAAATAATTTAAAGAAATGTGTATGATGTGAATTAAATTTTGTTAAATAGATTACCATGGATGGGAAATTTAGAAAGTTTGTCGCCATTAACATAAGTTCTTCATAAGATTGGGAGAGATCAAATTGCTTGCGCAAGGCATCATATTTGGTACATTTTGCTAGCATATGATGTACGGTTAAATTTTTTTTGGTTTATTTGGATTAAGGATGCGTCAACCGTTAAGTCATAATGCACCACTCTAAACTAGGGGGGGTTGGGGGGGGGGTAGGAGGGGCCCATGCTGGTCAGAACCAGCCACTGGAAAGGGGAGGAAAGGGGGGTTCTCACGTTGCGGTGGTCATTGTCATCGTCATCGTTCGTAGTGTCGTTGTCGTCATCGTCGTCGAGGGGTAGTCAAGGGCAAGGTCCCCGACGACGATTGCCAGAGCTCGCCTCTAATTACGGGGAGTAAAATACTACCCTTCATACTAGCTGATGTTTGCAATGTGGACTTTTTCTCTTGAATCGCCTTTTACGATTAGCAGAGCCATGCTCTGGGCCAATTCTACCCCGGGCCCAGACGGAGGTACATCACATGTGTCACATATGGGAATAACCTTTCCTCTGGTTAAGAGTTTTGTTTTTTTGTTTTTGTTTTTTTGGATTAAGGACGAGTCAACCGTTAGGTCATAATGCACCACTCTAGCCTAAGAAGGGTGGGGAGGAGGGGCCCATGCTGTTTAGAACCAGCCACAGGTAAAGGGAGGAAGGGGGGTTTCTCACGTCGCGGTCGTCATTGTCTTTGTCATCGTTCGTGGTGTCATTGTCGTCATCGTCGTCGAGGGGTCGTTAAGGGAAGGGGCAAGTTCCCCGACGACGATTGCCAGAGCTCGCCTCTAGATTCGGGGAGTAATAAGTTATACTACCCTTCTTACAAGCTGATGTTTGCGAGGTGGACTTTTTCTCTTGAATCGCCTTTTACGATTAGCAGAGCCATGCTCTGGGCCAATTCTACCCCGGGCCCAGACGGGGGTAATATCCGTGAGTTAGACGTGTGTGGCCTATTCGAATTCTGGACAATACCACCGCTTATCTCGTAAGAGTCGAGACGTAGGTGGACGAATTTTATTAGTCAGTGTGTGCATCACACTACGCAATTTGTTATTTTGCAACACATCTCAAAATGCTTGTCGCAAATCTAACAATCTTTGCTTGAATCTACTTTTGACATCTGGAACGGGAACTTGAATGAAATCAACGTCGCGACGCTGGGAAGCTTCCTTAGCAGCCCGATCAGCGTGTTCATTTCCCTCTATGCCCACGTGTCTAGGTATCCAGAAAAACTCTATAACCCTTAGAGTAAGTTTTTCTAAATAGAATTTGGATGTCTTGTACCAAATGATGACTTGGGAGGGGGGGGGTTCGTTTTTTTTTTGTTTTATGGATTAAGGACGCGTCAACCGTTAGGTCATAATGCACCACTCCTAGCCTAAGGGGGGTGGGGGAGGAGGAGCCCATGCTGGTCAGAACCAGCCACGGTAAGGGAGGACGGGGGTTTCTCACGTCGCGGTCGTCATCGTCTTTGTCATCGTTCGTTGTGACATTGTCAGTCGTCGTCGGGGGGTTCGTCAAGGGAAGGGGGCAAGGTCCCCGACGACGATGCCAGAGCTCGCCTCTAGTTTCGGGGAGTAAGATATTCCGCTCTTTCTAGCTGATGTTTGCGAGGTGGACTTTTTCTCTTGAATCGCCTTTTACGATTAGCAGAGCCATGCTCTGGGCCAATTCTACCCGGCCCAACGGGGAAGGGGGGGGGGTTCATTTGGATAATGGGCGTGTCACCGTTAGATCATAATCGTCTAGGGATATGGGGAGGAGGGTCCATGCTGGTCAGAACCAGCCAACGGGCAGGGGGAAGGGGGAATTCTCCTATAAACTTGGCCTATCCGCCAACTTTAACCGGATACAAAGTGTAATATTATCAACTATTAGGTAATAGATTAGCACTCAAGTAATTTAAATAATTCCAACAATTCAAGTTACTTAATTCGGTAATTTAAATTCAAGAATTTCTCCTTCACATCTTAAAATATCATGAGTGTTTATACATGTGTCTATATTGCTTTGTTGATCGTTTGCTATAGCGGAACTTTATCGAATACATTTTCGATACGCCCTTACTTAAAAACTCAACCAAACGATCGCCTATATAAACGAGTGTGCATGCGCGTCACAATTCATAGAGCAAGTTTTCAGTAACTAAACGTCCATAAATAACGACCTAAGAGGCTAAGAGTGATCTCGCTTGGAGTCAGTCCCTGCAGCGTAATCGCAATCGCTGTGGAATCTAAGGCATTAAGTAGACGCTCCAAACTTAAACCCTTGTTTTATATCCAATAACACAAACACCTAATACAGGGGCTACTGGAAGAATCTAAACGAGCGATCTTAGATCTCACGTGCAGGCGCGTAACCACCGAAAACGACGACGTGAGAAACTAGGGCGCTTCAACCGGTTAGGCCATATTACGTTGAAGATAAATGCGTTATAAAATGTTTAATGTAATTTAAATATTAATTTTGATGAGCTATAGTTTTTCTGTTATGAATTTAACCTGCCCATAGACGACGACGTGAGAAACTAGGGCGCTTCAACCGGTTAGGTCATATTGCGCCGCCTGTGTTTATGACAATTGACTAGATGAGTTAATGGTGTGTTTGATTATTATTGTTTATTATTATTATATTTACAATTACAATTATTATTATTATTATTATTATTATTATTATTATTATTCACATTTTAAACTTTCGCGGCCCGTTAATATTAAATCAAACGTGTATGAGTTTCGGGTTATTTCGCCGCGTCGCGAGTAAACATTATACGTACCTCGACGTTTCGTTACCTCTGTGGGTAACATATTCATGAGAACTGAGGCTGATAAGTTTGTTTCAGCCTCAGCCGACAGCAGACACCGCCACGGAGGAGTGTTCGGCTGAGGCTGAAACAAACTTATCAGCCTCAGTTCTCATGAATATGTTACCCACAGAGGTAACGAAACGTCGAGGTACGTATAATGTTTACTCGCGACGCGGCGAAATAACCCGAAACTCATACACGTTTGATTTAATATTATTATTATTATTATTATTATTATTATTATTATTATTATTATTATTATTATTATTATTATTATTATTATTATTATTATTATTATTATTATTATTATTATTATTATTATGATTATTATTATGATGATGTTTATTATTATTATTATTATTTAAGAGTTTTCTAAGTGTATAAGTGACAAAAGAAATAATGATGACGAAAGTAATAGCAAAACAAAAGTTATGTATGGGAATAATATTAAAGTAATTAAAGAATTGTGTATGAAGTTAATTAAAGTTTGTTAAATAGATTACTTTGGATGAGAAACTTGGAAAGTTTGTCGCCGTTATTATATGATAGAAGTTCTTCATATGATTAGGAGAGATAAAATTGCGTGCGCAAGGCATCATATTATGCACATCCTGCTAGCATATGAAGTACGGTTAAAGGTACATCACATGTGTCACATATGGGAATAACCTTTTCTCTGGTTAAGAGATATCCGAGGATTTTTTGTTTATTTGGATTATGGACGCGTCAACCGTTAGGTCATAATGCACCACTCTACGACGACGACGTGAAAAACTAGGGCGCTTCAACCGGTTAGGTCATATTCCCCGCCGCCTGTGAATGAAAGAAAATGAGAAGTGAATGCAGGTATGTTTGATGATTAGATTTTTTCTAAGTGTATAAATAAAAAAAAAATTGAAGATGAAGAAGTAATAGCAAAATAAAAGTTATGTATGTAAATGAAATAAAGAAAAGAAACAAATGTGTCCGATGTGAATTAAATTTTGTTAAATAGATCCCAATGGATGCGAAATTTAGAAAGTTTGTCGCCGTTATCATATGATAGACGTTCAGGTTCTTCATATGATTGGGAGAGATCAAATTGCGTGCGCAATGCATCATATTTGCACATTCTGCTAGCATATGATGCACGGTTAAAGGGTACATCACATGTGTCACATATGGGAATAACCTTTTCTCTGGTTAAGAGATATCCGTGTTTTTAGGCGTGGTATGCCCTATACGAAGTCTAGACAATACCACCTCTTCTCTACGTGAGAGTCGAGACGTAGGGGGAAACGAATTTTGTTAGTCAATGTGGGCATCACACTATGCAATTTGTTTTTTTTGCAACACACCCACGATGCTTGTCGAAAATTTCCAAAATTTTTTTGGGCTTGTATCCACTCTTGACATCTGGAACGGGAACTAGATTGAAATCAACGTCGCGACGCTGGGAAACTTCCTTAGCAGCCCGATCCCGCGTGTTCATTTCCCTCTATGCCCAGTGTCCAGGTATCCAGCAAAACTCTATTATATATCCCTTAGAGGTTAGTTTTTCTAAATAGAATTGATGTCTTGTACCAATGATGACTAGAATACATGAGTTTTATAGCTTGAAGTGAACTTAAGCTATCTGAACACAAAAGGTATTCTCCACAACGACAACGTAGAATGTATTTAAGAGCTTCACGGATGGCAAATAACTCTGCAGGGGAAAACTGACACACGTCCCCTTAGCCTGAAACGTTCAGTTAAGGTGGAGCAATAAAAAGCACTTCCAACCTTGTTGTCAATTTTGGAGCCATCTGTGAATACCAAGTAAACCTTTTGATGTTCATGGCAAATCTCTCTAAAGTTAATTTTGAATACACTATCGCAAGTAGAGTTTTTATCAAAAGACAAAGGTCAAATATAATAATCGGCTCTGGTGTAAAACCAGGGCGGGTTATTGCTAATACAAAATTAAAAACTTTTGGCAGATGAAATCTATAAGATTAAACAAAATTTACATCTTAATCCCGTTGGAAGAGATGCCTTGGGTTTGTTATCAAAATGTCTTGACATATGTCGTGTTAAGCCTAAGGGGGGGGGATTAGGGGCCTATGCTGTCAGAACCAGCCACGGGTAAGAGGAGAAAGCGGGGTTTTTTCACGTCGCGGGGCGTTATCTTCTTTGTCATCGTTATAAGTAAATAAATAAATAAATAAATACATTTTATTTAGAGTCTACCCACTCAGTTATCTGATTTTCAGTGGGGGACTTTAAATCAAAGCGACCAAGCCAACCCTGCAGGCCCCGACACAATCGACGAGTGAGCGATAACCAACCAAAGATCGATATTTTTAATAGGAAATATAGCAATCAGTGGTATGGACAGTGCGAACTCCCGCAAATCAACGCCAGAACCAACAAGGCCGATTCAGAACGACTCTGAAATTTTTTATGTGCTTCGTTGCTAGTACGGCTCCAAAGTCACCGTTTACAAAACTCCTAAGACAAGAACTAATGGACCTAAGTCCAAATCAGAAGTTAAAAATTTCTGACTATAACGGGAATCGAACCTGGACCTTCTGCATTGGAAGCAGATACGCTAACCACAAGACCAACGAGCCACACAACAAAACCAACGAGCCACACATTGTCATTGTCTTTGTCATTGTCTGTGTCATTGTCATCGTCGCCGGTGGGTCGTCAAGGGAAGGGGGCAAGGTCCCCGACGACGATTGCCAGAGTTTGCCTCTCTTCAGTTTTTTTTTTTTGTTTATTTGGATTAAGGAAGCGTCAACCGTTAAGTAATAATACACCACTCTAGCCTAAGGGGGGTGGGGAGGATTAGCCTATGCTGGTCAGAACCAGCCTTTACGGGTAAGGGAGAGGAAAGGGGTTTCTCACGTCGCGGTCGTCATCGTCTTTGTCATCGTTCGTTGTGTCATTGTTATCGTCGCCGGGGGGTCGTCAAGGGAAGGGGGCAAGGTCCCCGACGACGATTGCCAGAGCTCGCCTCTAGTTTGGGGAGTAAGATACTCCGCTCTTACTAGCTGATGTTTGCGAAGTGGACTTTTTCTCTTGAATCGCCTTTTACGATTAGCAAAGCCATGCTCTGGGCCACTTCTACCCCGGGCCCAGACGGGGATCATACCAGTGGAACTACCAGACTTCATTATTTATGCTAGCCACAATGACGTGTTCAATTCCTGAAAATAACAAGCAGGAGCGTGCAGTAATTCAAGACGGTAACGTAATTCACGCCGATCGCAATTGCGCGTATGCAATTTCTACCGTTCTCATTCTCGTCGTGTACTTTCGTCGTTATTTTCGGGACGTAAGCAGAAAGACGATCCTGCCGGCCAATTACTGCAGAAGGCTAAAGCATACAAGATGTCTGACACACGTATTACGAGCGTTGACAAGAAAATAAAACGACTTGCACTGGTGATGCTACTGGCGAAAAAGTGTCAGTGTACCCTACTGTCATAGGAGTATTTTTTTCAGTTTATTTGGATTAAGTGTCTACCGTTTAGTCATAATGAACCACTCTCGCCCAGGGATGTGGGAATTAAAGAGGCCGGGGCTCATTCTGGTCATAACAGCTACGGGTAAGAGAGGAAAATGGGGATTCTCACATCGCAGTTGTCTTGGTCTTTATCATCCTTCGTGCTCGTGGTTTCATTGTCGGCGCGTCGGGAAGGTCTTTTAGTTTGTTTGGATGAAGGACGCGTCAACCGTAAGGTCATAATGTATCACTAACTAACCTTGGGAAGGGGGGGGGGGGGGCAGGGAGCCATGCTGGTCAGAACCAGCCACGGAAAAGGGAGGAAAGGGAGGGGGTTCTCACGTCGCAGTCGTCATTGTCTTCGTCATCCTTCGTGGTGTTATTGTCGTCATTGACGTCGAGGAGTCGTCAAGGGAAGGAGGCAAGGTACCCGACGACGATTGCCAGAGCCCGCTTCTATTTTCAAGGAGTAAAAAATGTAGAATACTCCTTACATGCTAGCTGATGTTTGCGAGGGGGGCGCCAGTACGTTTTTTTTTGTTTATTTAGATAAAGGACGCGTCAACCGTTAGGTCTTAATGCGCCATTCTAACCTAAGAGGGGGGGGAGGGGCCCATGCTGGTTCAGAACCAGACACGGATAAGGAAAGGGAGGGGGTTCTCACGTCGCGGTCGTCTATTGTCTTCGTCATCGTTCGTGGTGTCATTGTCATCGTCGCCGGGGGGTCGTCAAGGGAAGGGGGCAAGGTCCCCGACGACGATTGACCAGAGTTTTTTTTTTGGTTTATTTGGATTAGGGACGTGTCAACCGTTAGGTGATAATGCACCACTCTAGCCTAAGGGGGTGGGGAGGAGGGGCCCATTGCTGGTCAGACAGCCACGGGTAAGGGGAGGAAGGGGAGTTTCTCACGTCGCGGTCGTCTTCGTCTTTGTCATCGTCGTTGTGCCATTGTCATCGTCGCCGGGGGGGTCGTCAAGGGAAGGGGGCAAGGTCCCCCGACGACGATTGCCAGAGCTTGCCTCTAGTTTCGGGGAGTAAGATACTCCGCTCTTACTAGCTGATGTTTGCGAGGTGGATTTTTTCTCTTGAATCGCCTTTTACGATTAGCAGAGCCATGCTCTGGGCCAATTCTACCCCGGGCCCAGACGGGGGCTTGCCAGAGCTTGCTTCTATTTTCAAGGAGTATAGAACATGTATAGAATACTCCCTTACATGCTAGCTGATGTTTGTGAGGGGGGCGGCCAGTACGGGCCCACGGGCGATTTTTGGTTTATTTGGATTAAGGACGCGACAACCGTTAGGTCATAATGCACCACTCTATCCTAGGGGATTTGGGGAGGAGACGCCCATCCCTGGTCAGAACCTGCCACGGGTAAGGGGAGGAAGGGATTTTTTTGGATTATTTGGATTAAGGACGCGTCAACCGTAAGGTCAATAAATGCACCACTCTAGCCTACGGGGGGGAGGGGAGGAGGAGGGGGGTTTATTTGGTTTAAGGACGCGTCAACCGTTGGGTCATAATGCATCATTCTAGCCTAAGAGAGGGGGGGGAGGAGGGGCCCATGCTGGTCAGAACCAGCCACGGGTAAGGGGAGGAAGGGGGGTTTCTCACGTCGCGGTCGTCATCGTCTTTGTCATTGTTCGTTGTGTCATTGTCATCGTCACCGGGAGATCGTCAAGGAAAGGGGACAAGGTCCCCGACGACGATTGCCAGAGCTCACCTCTAGTATTGGGGAGTAAGGTACTCCGCTCTTTCTAGCTGATGTTTGCGAGGTGGATTTTTTTTCTCTTGATCGCCTTTTACGATTAGCAGAGCCATGCTCGGGCCAATTCTCCCCCGGACCCAGACGGGCCCATGCTGGTCAGAAGCAGCCACGGGTAGGGAGAAGAAAGGGGGTTTCTCACGACCCCTTTCTGGGCCCGGGGTAGAATTGGCCCAGAGCATGGCTCTGCTAATCGTACAAGGCGATTCAAGAAAAAAAGTCCCCCTCGCAAACATCAGCTAGAAAGAGCGGAGTATCTTACTCCCGGAACTAAGAGGCGAGCTTTGGCAATCGTCGTCGGGGACCCTGCCCCCTTCCTTTGACGACCCCCCGGCGACGATGACAATGACACAACAAAACGATGCCCAAAGACGATGACGACCGCGACGTAAGAAACCCCCCTTCCTCCCCTTACCCGTGGCTGGTTCTGACCAGCATGGGTCCCTCTGGCCCCCCCCCCCCCCCCTTAGGTTTAGAGTGGTGCATTATGACCTAACGGTTGACGCGTCCCTAATCCAAATAAACCAAACGTCGCAGTCGTCATCGTCATTTTTATTGTTCTTTGTGTCATTGTCATCGAGGGGTCGTCAAGGGAAGGGGGAAAGGTCCCCCGAAGACGATTGCCAGAGCTCGCCTCTATTTTCCCAGGGAGTAATATACCCCTCTGACTAGCTGATGTTTGCGAGGTGTTCTTTTTCTCTTGAAACGCCTTTTACGATTAGCAGAGCCATGCTGGAGTTTTTTAAATCCCCTACATACAAGAAAAACTTATATTTGCGCGTTGGACTTTGTCTCTTTCTCGACAAAATGCGCGTCAACCAAAAAAGGGCATAATGACTAATGAGCCACTCTTGCATCTAGTTTTTTTTTTTTTTTTTAGGGCGGAGGTTATTTGGTAAATAATATTTTTTTGGGTTAAATGCCCCTTTATGGGGCTCGGCAACCGTTGGATCCGGCAACAGTTGGATCATAATGGGCAACTTGAGCTTATAGGGAATATGGAGAGGAAAGCTTATGTTGGTCTTAACCAGCCACGGGCAAGGGGCGGAAGGGGGGTTCTTACGATTTTATTTTTTTTGGTTCATTTGGATTAAGGACGCGTTTAACCGTCAAGTTTTTGGGTATGTTTAACGTCTCATATTTATGCAACTTGGCTAATCGAGACGAAGGGAGGGACGTAAGGGATGACGCGGGGGGACAAGAGGTGGACAGGACTGTGCTGGTCAGAACCAGCCACAAGCATATGGGGAGGGCAGGGGTTCCCCCACGTCGCGGTCGTCTCCGTCTGTGTCATCATCCGTCCGTGTTGTCTTTGTCGTCGCCGTCGGGGAGGTAGTCAAAGGGAAGGGGTTCCCGACGACGACCCAGAGCTCGCCATTAGTTTCAGGGAGTGAAACTCCCTTATTCACGGGCCAAACCGCGAGAAGGTGTCGAGTTGGAATTTAGGTCATAATGCACCACTCTAGCCTAAGGGGGGGGGGGGGGGGGGGGGGGGGGGGGACGAGGGGCCCATGCTGGTCAGAACCAGCCACGGGTATGGAGGAGTGTGGGGTATTCTCACGTCGCTGGTCGTCATCGTCTTTGTCATCGTTCGTTGTGTCATTGTCATCGTCGCCGGGGGGTCGTTCAAGGGAAGGTGGCAAGCGTCCCCGACGACGATTGCCAGAGCTCGTCTCTAGCGTTTCGGGGAGTAAGATACTCCGCTCTTACTAGCTGAGGTGTGCGAGGTGGACTTTTTCTCTTGAATCGCCTTTTACGATTAGCAGAGCCATGCTCTGGGCCGAACTTCTACCCCGGGCCCAGACGGGGTAATTTGGTTTCAACGTTAGTTTAGTTTTTTTGTATTAAGGGCATGTCAACCGTTAGGTCATAATGCGCCACTCTATTATAGGGGATATGGGGATGAGGGCAGGAGCGTCACTAGAGATTGGAGATTGGAGACTAGAGATTGGAGATTGGAGATCTCGTTAAGAGATATCCGTCTGATTGAAAAAGACTCATGGACTGCGTCAGTTATCAGTTATCACCTGACTTTAGAACAATGGTCGTTAAGACCTTTAAACCACGCCCATGAAGTCTAGGTTACTGTGGCGCCTCTCTGTATAAATAACAACTTAACACACATTTGTTCTGTTAGAAAACATCAAAGTCCGCTTGCTTTTATGGCATAGCTTTTCTCTTTTTGATAACTAATACATATGTTAATACTAAACAAATAGGAGAATTACAAAAAAATTTTTTTTAATACTTTTCAATTACGCGACCATTTTTACCCTTTGCGGGATTTATATAACTTTTCGTTGGGGGGGGGGGGGGGGGGGGGGGGGGCTCTCATTACACCCCCCGCGGCGTGGAGTAAATTGTAACGGACGGAGGGAGACAGGCTGTGGGGGGTTTATTGAAGACGAAATAATGTTCTTATGCCCAAAAACATGAGGTTCCCATTGTTCAAAGGGGTTTTTAAAACATTAGCTCGATTCCCGCTGTTCAGAGATGGACTTGCAGCCACGTTTTTGGAAAAAACTTAAGTACAGGCATGCATACACTATTCAGGGAGAGCCAGCGGTTTAGCCGAGGTCGTTTAAGGGTTTCCCACTAACAAAAAAGTTAGCAGAATCGGGCGTGGTCGGGTAAGTGGGTTAAAAATAAAATAATAAAAATAAATAATAAATAATAATAAATTAAATACTTGGGCTTTTTTATTGTTTTATTAGTTAACCTTTTGTATGTTGCTAAAAGGGTTTTACATTGTAATAAAATTTACTTTTTACTACAATTCAGAAATTAAAGTTTTTTTTAGGTTTTTTTTAGTTTTAAATTAAATATAGAAACCTAAAAGTAAAAAATTTCAGCCCAAAGGTTTTTTCGAAAAAATGGTTTTTCGCGCACCGATTTTCATAATGCGCCACTCCCCAGCCTTTGGGGGGGTGGGGGGAAGTTTTTATTTTTTTAAAAATTGCGTTCCTGCGATAAGTAGTTCGTTAGTTAATTAAAAATATTTTTATAATTTTTAAAGGGGGGGAAGTAAAAGGGACGCGGGGGGGAAAGCGGGGGGGACAGGCTAGTGCTGGTCAAACCCGCCCCAAGCAAGGGGGGGGCATGGGGGTCGGTGGCCGGGGAAAGGGGCCGGTTTTTTTTTTTGGGTTAAGGACGCGTAACCGTTAGGTCATAATGCACCACTCTAGCCCAGGGGATATGAGGAAGAGGGCCCATGCTGGTCAACCAGCCATGGGTAAAGGGAGGAAGGGGGGTTTCTACGTCACGGTCATTGCTTTTTCATCATTCGTAGGGTTTTTTTTTTGGGGGGTTATTGGGTTAAGGACGCGTAACCGTTAGGTCATAATGCACCCCCTCCCAGGGGGGGGGGGGGGGGGGGGGGAGAGGCCCGTTGATCAGAACCCGCCCCGGGTAGGAGGAGGAAAAGGGGGGTTCTCACGTCCGGGGCCCCTATTGTCTTTGTCATCGTTCGTGGGTAATTTTCGTCATCGTCGTCGAGAGGTCGTCAAGGGAAGGGGGGAAGGGCCCCGAAGACGTTAACGAACGACGACGTGAGAAATAGGGCGCTTTAACCGGTTTGGTCAATTGCGCCCCCTGGTTTTTTTGACAATTTTAGATGAGTTTAATGGTGTGTTTGATTATTATTTTTATTATTATTATAATTTCAATTACAATTATTATTATTACTATTATTATGACTATTGCCAGAGCTCGCTTCTAGATTCGGGGAGTAATATACTACCCTTCATACTAGCTGATGTTTGCGAGGTGGACTTTTTCTCTTGAATCGCCTTTTACGATTAGCAGAGCCATGCTCTGGGCCAATTCTACCCCGGGCCCAGACGGAGGTGCTTATGTTTGCAAAATGGACATGGCCTCTTTCCTTGCTTACTGCGATCGGCAGCGGAACTTGTAAACTCTGTTATCACTGTGTCAGGCAACAGAGGACCACACAAGCCCTGCATTAGCCTTCCTGCCCTTTGGGAAAATAAAATTCAATAAAATAATACCCTGTACCAGTTCTACCCCGGCTTATAGGGACGGGATTCTGTTGTAAATAACCTTGTCCTATACGTTGTATCTTTTGTTTATTTGGATTAAGGACGCGTCAACCGTTAGGCCATATTGCACCACTCTAGCCTATGGGGATATGGGGAGGAGGGGCCCATGCTGGTCATAACCAGCCACGGGTAAGGGGAGGAAAGGGGGGTTTCTCACGTCGCGGTCGTCATAGTCATTGCCATCGTCGTCGGAGAGGTCGTCAAGGGAAGGGGGGAAGGGGGAGGTGTCCCCGACGATTACCAGAGCTCGCCTCTAGTTTCGGGGAGTAATATACTAACTGGTGTTTGGATGTGCTGCATTCAAATTTATTATAATACAAGGCGATTCCGACCTCTTTGAATTACTATAATGTACTTTAAATGTCTTCATCAACTGGCGTTCGTAACGTATTATTTAAAGACAATGCAACATTAAGTCGTATACATAATGATAATTGAAGCTTGTAACATTTGACGGTTACTTACAGACGATATAAATAATTTAATTCAATTATCCAATTACATAGCTTTTGTCTATACGTGGAATGATTGCATAATCATTGAAATGTGTTTAAACTTTTAAATAATTAAATTCGTTAACTTGACCTTGAGTTATAAGATTTATAACAGAACTCTTCACTGGTCTAGCTACAACTAAAATCCAATTAGTCGCAAGCTTGATGTCAAAGTGAGAACCTGATACGCGAATCACGTCCACAGATGTAAGGTTATTAGCATTAAGAAGGCGGCCGGCCAATGCGGTGTATCGCACAATTCGTATCTAATTAGTAGTTAGTTAGTCACAAGCGTACTTTATCCATGTAGAAATATTGTAATGGATAAGAGCTGTAGCTCGAATTGTAATTTAAAGGTGTCTAATAAGCTAGTTTGGGGCGTAGCTTTACAATTCTACCCTGACCTACGCCACCATGACCAGGATCGTTTATGTTCTGTGGGATTTGGATTGGACAACATTTATGTTCAAACTCAATAAACAACCAGGTATAATCAATTAGTAGGGATCACTATATCTTCTTACAAACCCAATAAGTAGTAGTCCTTGTCTAAGCTGTGCATTCTCCAGTGTCATGAGTTCGACTCCCACTGAACCCCTTCTCAAAAACGAATTAGGACATCATGCCTCACACAATTAACCTCTCAGTTTCTAGTATAAAAGTCCTAGGTGTTGCTGTTACGTTCTCGAACCCACGTCACCTTGGTTGTCTTCCTCTTCCGTCTTCTTGCTTTCCTCTTCTTGCTGTTATACTTTCGGGCTCCCAGTTGTTCTACCCTCGTTCACATGTCTCCTTTGCTCCCTACAGGTGAGACTCCAGTTTGCCGTCCGACTCCGGCGTAGCGGGAGCCCTCAGTTGCTCTTCTTTCTTCAGCCTCTGGTCACCTTCCTCGTTGACCTCTCAAACAGAACTCCCCGATCCGATCGAACTTCGGTATCCATGAAGCCTCGAACCCCTGACTTCGGTCTTCCTCCCCTCCCCATAAGGCTAGAGTCCATTGTCACTATACCTCTCCTGATCCCCTCCTGGTTTTCCTATGTCCGAAAAACAATCACTATAGTCTTCCTTGGCCCCCTCTGTTGTCTCTTGGCCCTAGATAGAGGATCTTCTCCCCTTAATCCATTTACTACTTCTCAGCAATTAATGTTATTGAAACGTCTGCATTTCCATGATTTAAACAAACTTTGAAACAGCAACACAACTTGTTAACCTATTGTCGAATGTTTTAAATAACGTCACATTTCTAGTAACTCCACAAAATCAACCATTGTTGACAGTTATTACGACACCCATGAAGTCTTACAGCATTACTAGCACCTACGACGACGACGTGAGAAACTAGGGCGCTTCAACCGGTTAGGTCATATTGCGCCGCCTGTGAATGAAAGGAAATGAGAAGAGTGAATGCAGGTATGTTGATGATTAGTTTGTTTCTAAGTGTATAAATAACAAATAAATTGATGATGAAGAAAGTAATAGCAAAATAAAAGTTATGTATGTAAATGAAATAAAGAAAAGAAACAAATGTGTAAGATGTGAATTAAATTTTGTAAATAGATTACAATGGATGAGAAATTTAGAAAGTTTGTCGCCGTTATCATATGATAGAAGTTCTTCATATGATTGGGAGAGATCAAATTGCGTGCGCAATGCATCATATTTGGCACATTCTGCTAGCATATGATGCACGGTTAAAGGTACATCACATGTGTCACATATGGGAATAACCTTTTCTCTGGTTAAGAGATATCCGTGTGTTAGGCGTGTATGGCCTATACGAATTCTAGACAATACCACCTCTTCTCTACGTGAGAGTCGAGACGTAGGTGGACGAATTTTGTTAGTCAATGTGGGCATCACACTATGCAATTTGTTATTTTGCAACACATCCCACGATGCTTGTCGCAAATCCAACAATCTTTGCTTGTATCCACTCTTGACATCTGGAACGGGAACTAGATTGAAATCAACGTCGCGACGCTGGGAAGCTTCCTTAGCAGCCCGATCAGCGTGTTCATTTCCCTCTAGCCCACGTGTCCAGGTATCCAGCAAAAACTCTATTATATATCCCTTAGGGGTTTAGTTTTTCTAAATAGAATTGGATGTCTTGTCCCAAATGATGACTAGAATACATGAGTTTTATAGCTTGAAGTGAACTTAAGCTATCTGAACACAAAAGGTATTCTCCACAACGACACGTTAGAATGTATTTAAGAGCTTCACGGATGGCGAATAACTCTGCAGTGAAAACTGAACACACGTCGCTTAGCCTGAAACGTTCAGTTAAGGTGGAGCAATAAAAGGCACTTCCAACCTTGTTGTCAATTTTGGAGCCATCTGTGAATACCAAAGTAAACCTTTGATGTTCATGGCAAATCTTTCTAAAGTTAATTTTGAATACACTATCGCAAGTTGATTTTTTATCAAAAACGACAAAGGTCAAATATAATAATCGGCTCTGGTGTAAACCAGGCGGGTATTGCTAAATACAAAATTAAAAACTTTTGGCAGATGAAATTCTATAAGATTAAACAAAAGTTTACATCTTAATCCCGTTGGAAGAGATGCCTTGGGTTTGTTATCAAAGTGTCGGGACATATGTCGTGTTAAAAAACCATTCCGATTTGCTGGATGGTTAGGCATAGCTTAATTTTCATTACATACGTACCCATCAAGAGGTTTCTCCGTTCTGCTAAGGAGGACACACCTGGGCTCGGCATACAAGCTGACTACCGGGCTTGTTCGAAATGCACCAAGAGCAATACGAAGACCACAATGGTGGACAGTGTCTAGAAGTTTAAGGGTTGTGTTACTTGCTGAAGAGTATACGAAAAAATCCATAGTCCATCTTGGAGCAAACTAGAGATCCGTAAAAATTCTCAACATGCAAGTCCTATCTGCACCCCACGATGTATTACTGAGAACTTTCAATAGGTTGATTTTCAACATGCATCTTTTGCGTAACTCAACAACGTGGTCTTTCCAATTTAGCTTTTTGTCAAACACCATGCCGAGAAGACGGACATTTGTTTTGAATAGAAGTTCTACATTGTTAAACGATAGTTGTGGGTCATTTTGGATTCCTTGAAGACGGCAAAAGTGAATGCACTGAGTTTTTTCGGGAGAGAATCGTGTCCCCCGCTTTCGAGCCCATTCACTTATATTGTTCAATCCAATTTGCACGTGTCTTTGAGCTGTTGATAAATTTACCGATCTGTAGAAGATTCCCAGGTCATCTACAAATAGGCATGACATTAGGATCTTTGGGATACAATCCACTACACTGATCGATCGTTGTGTCATTGTAATCATCGACGGGGAGATCGTCAAGGTAAAAGGTATGTATCACCGATGACGATTACAAGAGCTCGCCTCTAGTTTCGGGGAGTAATATACTCCACTCTTACTAGATGATGTTTGCGAGGTGGCCGTTTTCTCTTGAATCGCCTTGTACGATTAGCATAGCCATGCTCTGGTTTGGTTTAATTGGATTAAGGACGCGTCAACCGTTAGGTCATAATGCACCACTCTAGCCTAAGGGGGGTGGGGAGGAGGGGCCCATGCTGGTCAGAACCAGCCACGGAATCATCAAGGAATCATAAAACACGGCAACGGGAGAAACTCTCCCGCTTCAACCAGGGAGCCGCCTGTGATATTGTAGTAAATAATTCAAATAAGGTGTTAGCTATTTTAAAATTGTGTTCTTAGCTAAAAAATATGATAAAATGATACAGATAACAGTGTAAACTGGTTGGTCAATATTTGGTCTAAGCCAAATTCCACCACGGGCCCACTGCCCAGACGGTGGCGCGTCAACCGTTAGGTCATAATGCGGCACTCTAGCCTAGGGGATATGGGGAGAAGGGGCCCATGCTTTTCAGAACCAGCTACGGGTAGGGGGAAGAAAAAACGGGGTCCTCACGTTGCGGTCGTAATGGTTTTTTAGTAGTATTAGAATTAGTTTTTGGGCGCTTTAACAGCAAAGATTATTAGCGCCTCCAAGATATTTGTTATTATTTACTACAATTCAGAAATTTAAAAAATTACGCCCCAACCGGGATTCGAACCACGGGTCTCCCACATTGTTTATTATGCTTAAAAAAAGTTTGTTTTTGTTTATTTGGACGCGGGGTGGACAGGCCTGTGCTGGTCAGAAACAGCCACAAGTGTATGGGGAGGGCAGGGGTTCCCCCACGTCCGCGTGGTCGTCTTCATCTGTCTCATCGTCCGTCCGTGTTACCATTATCGTCGCCGTCGGGGAGGTAGTCAAAGGTAAAGGGAAAGTTCCCCGACGACGACCCAAAGCTCGCCATTAGTTTCAGGAAGTGATTCTCCCCTACTCACCTGTCAACGACGACGACGTGAGAAACTAGGGCGCTTCAACCGGTTAGGTCATATTGCGCCGCCTGTGAATGAAAGTAAATTAGAAGAGTTAATGCAGGTATGTTTGATGATTAGATTGTTTTCAAAGTGTATAAAACCACGAGATGGTTGCGAGTTAGTTTGGAAGAGAGGTGGCTTCGTCATCGTACCTTGTATAATTGTTATCGTCGTTGGGGAGGTCGTCAAGGGAAAGCGGAAGTGTTCTGTTCTCGATTACGATTGCCAGAGCTCGCCTCTACTTTCGGGGAGTAACATACTCCACTCTTACTAGCTGATGTTTGCGAGGTGGACTCATTCTCTTGGATCGCCTTTTACGATTAGCAGGGCCATGTTCTGGGAAAAATTCTACCCGGGCCTAGACGCGGTTTTGTCGTCGTTGTCTGGAAGTTTTTTTTGTTTTGTTTATTTGGATAAAGGCCGCGTCTACCGTTAGGTCATCAAGGAGAGTGGGAGCTTCCTTTAAGACGACTGCCAGAGTTCGCTTCCAGTTTGCCAGTACTTGGCCTCTTTTCTCTCCTCGTACGATCGGCAAATGTACACCCTGAACAAAATTCAAGACGACGACGACGACGTGAGAAACTAGGGCGCTTCAACCGGTTAGGTCATATTGCGCCGCCTGTGAATGAAAGTTTTTTGGTTTAATTGGATTAAGGACGCGTCAACCGTTAGGTCATAATGCACCACTCTAGCCTAAGGGGGGGGGAGGAGCCCATGCTGGTCAGAACCAGCCACGGGTAAGGGGAGGAAGGGGGGGTTTCTCACGTCGTGGTCGTCATCGTCTTTGTCATTGTTCGTTGTGTCATTGTCATCGTCGTCGGGGGGTCGTCAAGGGAAGGGGGCAAGGTCCCCGACGACGATTGCCAGAGCTCGCCTCTAGTTTCGGGAAGTAAGATCCGCTCTTTCTAGCTGATGTTTGCGAGGTGGACTTTTTCTCTTGAATCGCCTTTTACGATTAGCAGAGCCATGCTCTGGGCCAATTGAGGGGGTCGGGTGCAGAAAGTGCTATCCCACCAAGCAGTGATACAGATTTTGGTTTATTTGGATTAAGGACGCGTCAACCGTTAGGTCATAATGCACCACTCTAACCTTGGGGGGGGGGGGAGGGGCCCATGCTGGTCAGAACCAGCCCCGGGGGAAGGGGAGGAAGGGGGGTTTCTCACGTCGCGGTCGTCATCGTCTTTGTCATCGTTCGTTGTGTCATTGTCATTGTCGCCGGGGGGTCGTCAAGGGAAGGGGGCAAGGTCCCCGACGACGATTGCCAGAGCTCGCCTCTAGTTTCGGGAGTAAGATCCGCTCTTTCTAGCTGATGTTTGCGAGGTGGACTTTTTCTCTTGAATCGCCTTTTACGATTAGCAGAGCCATGCTCTGGGCCAATTCTACCCCGGGCCCAGAGATAAAGCAACTTTAAGTTTTGATCAAAGCTGTAATTCGTAGTATTTCCCTACAGATGAAGTACATGTATGGATATTACTATTAGACATGATCGGAATACATACGATAAGTGAAATTATTTATTTTAACGAAATTTTAATTAATATGTCAAGGCATGTTTCATTACATCCAATTTTGGGCCAAAAGAGTGCTAACCCACACTTAAAAAATATGCTCTTATAATAATATCCATTGTTTTATTGAAAATGTTTATTATATTTGAAGATGATTGGCCCCCTACCTTAAAAAAATCATTAAAAAAACGTTTTTTTGTAAAAAGATATGTTAGTAAAAAACAAAAAAGTAGGGTAAATAATATGAAAAAAAACGACGTGAGAAACTAGGGCGCTTCAACCGGTTAGGTCATATTGCGCCGCCTGTGAATGAAAGTAAATTAGAAGAGTTAATGCAGGTATGTTTGATGATTAGATTGTTTTCTAAGTGTATAAATAACAAAATAAATTGAAGATGAAGAAAGTAATAGCAAAATAAAAGTTATGTATGTAAATGAAAATAAAGAAAAGAAAGAAATGTGTATGATTTTGGTTTATTTGGATTAAGGACGCGTCAACCGTTAGGTCATAATGCACCACTCTAGCCTAAGGGGGGTGGGGAGGAGGAGCCCATGCTGGTCAGAACCAGCCACGGGTAAGGGGAGGAAGGGGGGTTTCTCACGTCGCGGTCGTCATCGTCTTTGTCATCGTTCGTTGTGTCATTGTCATCGTCGCCGGGGGGTCGTCAAGGGAAGGGGGCAAGGTCCCCGACGACGATTGCCAGAGCTCGCCTCTAGTTTGGGGAGTAAGATACTCCGCTCTTACTAGCTGATGTTTGCGAGGTGGATTTTTTCTCTTGAATCGCCTTGTACGATTAGCAGAGCCATGCTCTGGGCCTATTCTACCCCGGGCCTAGACGGGGTCATAATAGTCTTTGTCATCGACTATCCACGATCATAGGACTAGGCCTACACCTCATTGGGGCCCAGACGGTGGTAAATTGAAGTTTATTTAGATTTAGACCAGACGTTTGTAGGTATCATAAAGTTTCATGGCGTGTAAACGGTAATGTCATAATGCATTACTCTATAGCCTAGGGGCGAGGCCGTCGCTATACTCACTTCTACTACTAGCGACGGCCTCGCTAGGGGTGTGGATATAATCAGGGAAATCCCATGCTGGTCAGAATCAGCCATGGATAAGGGAGGAAACTGCTCTGTATCTTGACGTGATCAATTTCATTAAACAATAACTCTTCTTATTCTTCAGTGGTTGTACTAGTCACTTCTATGCAATACTTGTTCGACGAAAACTTCTTACTCTAAAACATTTAAAACTAAATAAATACTTTTCACGAAATCCTCGATGTGCTGGCTTGATCGAATATAACACAAACGTAAATAAAACAAAAACAAATTCCTTCCATAGCAACGAAACAAGCCAGCTAACAATATGCACCGCCACCAAAGAGCTTAAAATGTCAATCGTTGTAATAACGTGCGTCAAAGAATTTAGAATAACAGGTTAGGTATATCTTATACGCCGTGTGAATGCCGAGATTACAGTCCTTGGTCGATATAGATGGTTTTTTAAGTTATTTTGATTAAGGGCGCGTCAACAGTTAGCTCATAATCGCACCTCTAGACTAGAGGATGTGGGGAGGTAACTCCCATGCTTGGTGCCTACGGGAAGGGGGAGGAAGGGGGGGGGGGGTTCTACGTCGCGGTTGTTATCGTCCGTGTTGTCATGGTCGTCGTCGTCGGGGATACGTTAAGGGAAGCGGGAAATTAGTAAATTTGGATTAAGGACGCGTCAACCGTTAGGTCATAATGCGCATCTTAAGCCTAGGGGATGTGAGGCTTAGGGGGGCCATGCTGGTCAGAACCAGCCACGACTAAGGGGAGGAAAGGGGGTTTCTTACGTCGCGGTCGTCATCGTTTTTGTCATCGTTCGTTGTGTCATTGTCATCATCGTCGGGGAGGTCGTCAAGGGAAGGGAGCAAGGTCCCCGACGACGATTGCCAAAGCTCGCCTATAGTTTCGGGGAGTAAGATACTCCGCTCTTACTAGCTGAGGTTTGCGAGGTGGACTTTTTCTCTTAAATCGCCTTTTACGATTAGCAGAGCCATGCTCTGGGCCAATTCTACCCCGGGCCCAGACGGGGATGAGCCATGAGCCATGAGCCATGAGCCATGAGGCCATGAGGAGGACAGAACTTGAGAAACGTCGTATAGTTTAAATAATTTCTTCTTCACACGGCCATCAGTTTATTACCTGGACGACGTAGATTAGAAGTTTGTTAAGTTTGAGTTTAGCGCATTGGGATAATGGCGCGTCAATCGTTAGGTCATCATATGCGTTCTTGCCTAAGAGATATGGGGAAGAAAGTCCCATGCTGGTCAGAACCAGCCACGAGTAAGGGGAGAAAATGGTGGTTGTCACGTCGCGGTCGTCATCGTCCTTGTCATCGACTACCCACGACCCTAGGACTCCTCATTGGGGCCCAGACGGTTGTAGCGCGTTAACGGTAGTGTCACTCGTAACGCATTGGTCTATGGCCTAGGGGAAGGTGAGATGGGCAGGGAAATCCCATGCTCAGAACCAGCCATGGGCAAGGGGAGGAACTTCTCTGAATGTTCACAACTATTTCATTTTAGACCATAACTCTACTTATTCTTTAGCGTTTGTACTATTCACTTCTATTCAATACTTGTTCGACGAAAACTTTTTACTCTAAACATTTAAAACTATAAATAAATGTTTTTCACGTCTTCGCATTGTTCGCCTGATCGAATATAACAATAACGTAAACAAAAACAAAAAAAACTACCATAGCAACCAATAGCAACCAAACAAGCCAGCTAACAATATTCACCGCCACCTAGAGCTTAGAAGCTGGTTCGCCTCGATTCTCCGCCAGGATCGCATGATCTGGGATTGATCAC
This sequence comes from Sweltsa coloradensis, assembly GCA_024449915.1. Lineage (NCBI taxonomy): Eukaryota > Metazoa > Arthropoda > Insecta > Plecoptera > Chloroperlidae > Sweltsa > Sweltsa coloradensis. The sequence goes on along the minus strand of JAMZAV010000246.1, from coordinate 824,290 downwards.
AGGACTCTTTACATTTTGGTTCCAGTGGAACTTACACATGGCGGTGACCAAACCCCGATCGTTCTGCGCTCTGGTGGGAGATAAGTTATATCTTATGCCATGTGAATGCCGAGATTACGGTCCTTGGTCGATAAAGACAGTTTATAAGTTATTTTTATTAAAGGCGCGTCAACCGTCAACCTCTAGAGACTAGGGGATGTCGGGAGGTAAATCCCACGATTGGAAAAAAGGTCCACGCGTAGCGGAAAAGTTTGTTTATGTTTGCCATGGGTTATGGTTGTGGTAAATCGTTCGTGTTGTGATAGTCGTCGTCGTCGTCGGTCGTCGTCGTCGTCGGGGAAATCGTCAAGGAATGGGGAAAAGGTCCCCGACGACGATTGCCAGAGCTCGCCTCTATAGTTTTACGGAAAAAAATATTCCCCTTCATACTAGCTGATGTTTGCGAAATGGACTTAGCTCTTTCTTCGCCTTTGACGATTTGCAGAGCCATTCTCTGGGCTAATTCTACCCCGGGCCCAGACTGTGGTGCGTCAACCGTTAGATCATAATGCGCTACGGCTAGAGGTTTAAGGAGGAAAATCTCGTGCTGGTCAGAACCAGCCACGGCCCACGGGTAAGGAGAAAAGGGGGAGTTCTCACGTCGTGGTCGTCATCGTCTTTGTCATAGATTGTGGTGTCATTGTTGCCGTCGTCGTCGTCGGGGAGGTCGTCAATGGAAGGGGGAGGTTTGCCCTACTACGATTGCCAGAGTTCGCCTCTAGTTTCCGGGGTAAACATACAACGTCCCTCTTACTAGCTGATGTTTGCGAGATGGGCTTTTGCTCTTTCTTCGCCTTTTACGATTTGCATAGCCATGCTCTGAGCCAAATTCTACCTCGAGCCCAGACCGGTAAAGATTGGTAGGCCAATAAAAACCTTTTTTTAATATTTGGAGTTAGGGCGCGTCAACCGTTAGGTCTTAAATGCGCCACTCTAGCCTAGGGGATATGGGGAGGAGATGCCCATGCTGGTCAAAAACAGCCATGGATAAGGGGAGGAATGGGGGCCGTTTTCACGTCGTGGTCGTCATCGTCTTAGTCATGTCATTTTATTGTCAATTGGTCATCGTCATTGCGGAGGTCGTCAAGGTTTTTTTGGTTTATTTGGATTAAGGACGCGTCAACCGTTAGGTCATAATGCACCACTCTAGCCTAAGGGGGTGGGGAGGAGGGGCCCATGCTGGTCAGAACCAGCCACGGGTAGTGGACGAAGGGGTGGGGGGGGCTCAAGTCGCGGGCGTCATCGTCACCATGTCAAGTTTATTTTGCTTGGGGATTGGAAAAGCATCCCAATCATAGATACTTATATCCTAATATTATATAGCGGGTACCCGGGAAGGTATCAGATATGGGCTTTTGAAGACAAAGCTGGATGTCAATTTCATTGTTCTTTGCTAGGCCTAAACTTCCGCTGGTTGTTGACTTGTGTAAGACCTTTCTGACAAACGTATATCTTATAACTTATAATCATTACTCTAAGGCATTATGTGTAATGTTTTGAAATGCCTATTTATCGCACAATATCTTTAAATATTTAATATTATATTCCTGTCAAAACCCGCGATGACAAGGACAAAAATATTTTGTGTGTAAACAAACGTAGGTTACCAAGAACAGAAACAAAAATATATGAAATGCACAGCCCTCTGGCTCTGGGCTTCTTGGATCTGTCAAAGCACTTGGATGATGATTGTATCAAAGAGGTCTACGGGGTCTACCGTGCGTTGGGCAGAGTCGATAAAGAAGTAACCTCGTACTTCTTTATCGACTGATACAGGCTAAATAGGATATTGGCTCATCGTAATGTTACCTTCATACACTGGTTGACATGGGGAATGCAGGTCAACTATATAAACTACTAGATCGTTAAATCTACGGGAAGAGTGTGTGTATAGGCAAACGCAAAAAAATCCACAGGTAAGTGAAAGCTATAGGCCTATGTAGAAAACACAGCTGTCCAAATGTAGGCCTACTAAATGCTAAAAATAAACAAAAAAATAATTTCCCAAAGTCAAAAGTGGGAATACTTGTTACCCACTGCGTTACCATACGAGACTCCACATCACAACGACGCCGACCCCACGAAAGAAATCAGCATCTCGACCTCCGCTTTGAGGCCAGTGCTCTGGTGGCAATACATCAAACTAAGCTCGACACAGGGAAAAACACAAATTACATTTCAGAATTAAACATTCCTCCAATATTCACTCTCTCGTCGTTTGACCCCGGACCCGGACGAGACGGGGTTAAAACCCGCCACGGCTACTGGTAGCTTTACGTGCCGGTCGTGATTTTAGGCTTTAAGAAAATTAATTAATTATTACCTTCCAGCGAACGTCTGCTTTAGTAATAAATCTTAATTGATTACAATATTCTAAATTTATGGTGGAATGGCCAAACTAAAATGTTGTAATACAACTCATATCAGTTTCAGCCGATGATCTTTAAGTTTTTTAATTAGTATTGTTATTTATGTGCTTGGCAATTTCAATCAACTAATATTACGTAATGGGAATAGGTTAAGGTATATTAAGTAGTTTCTTGTGGTATTATGATGTAACTTTTTGAAAATGCCAAATTCAATTAGTGTTTAGAAACATTTTTTGCAATAGTAATAATTTTGCATAACGTGAATATTTTATATTTCTTGATGGCGAATATATTATGCACAAATTGAGAATTAAAACCTAGTAAACAAAGAGCACATTTTCATTGGTAGATAAGCTTGGACAAACCAGATTTTAATAGGGCTGTAAGGGATTAATCTGGAACATTTTGACACTTTATTTCCATCCTATTTAGAAACTTTAAAAGATTGTTAAGAGAGGATATGGCATGGGTCTCGAGTTTTCATAGAATTACTCAGTTTATTTTTAGTAACTGGACGTAATATGTCACATCAAAGTGATTATTTGAAGTAATTTCTAAAGCTTGTGCACATATTAAATATAGGAGACATATTTGAATAGTGGATAGCGTCGTGAGTATTTCCTTCATAACGTTTCAAAGTTTGAAAAATTAGAGGCGAAAAAAGTAGTTTAAAGATGTGGATTTCGCTGTATTTGACTATCACGCAATTATTAAAATTGTTAAAAAAAGTTGGCGCGAGCTCATCCAACCGTTTTATTGTGATGGTTTAAAGAAGTCAGGGTACCGGAGTAGGGCCTACCTACCTACCCTGAGGAGAGAAATAAAAATGTCATCAAAGAAGAATATGAAAATAATATAATTCGCTGGGCGACGATCTTTTTGGTGGCGGCGCCGGGCTCTTTCGTTAATGATGACACAAACATCCAATCTTTCTTTTTCCAATTTTTACTTTCAGTCAACCCCCTCGCGGTTCTGGTCATCAAAAACATTCTGTATGCAATACCAACAAAAACCCATGTCGTGTTCGTTTTTTTATGTAAAGCCTACCATGATATTACCATGATATTACTACATACCGGTAATTGCACAACACATCAACAGCCATAAGGCCCGGTATATCAATGTCCAAGTGGTAAATAAATTTAACTTCCCAGTAACTTATCAGTATGGCAGTATCAGTATCAGAAGCCTTGTAATTATTTAACTAGAAGACTAACTGGCTGATAAATTTTAATTAGAAATTGACAATCTGGACCTAACCTATATTATACATTATATTGAACATTACACACAGCATATGAAATAACCTTGAGGTGTTCCGCCAAATTGAATCTAGACGTCAAATTCTTCCAGCTTCTACAGAAAAAACTCCACTTTTTCTTCCAATACAAATTTAATCGTAACCTACGTGTTTGTTTTACGATCCAAAATATGACTAGGGCGGACGACCTATACTATCTACAATATAAAAACTACATAAGCTTATCGTTCTCAGAGTAATTTCCACTGCGTGTACGTTCTTTTTTCTCAGCGTACATCAAGAAATGTGACAGCATGTGTGACAGTTCCTGTCATGAGAAAACAAGTCAACAAAGAGATGCACAGCCTTATTTAAATAAATAATAAAGAAAACAAGTAAACAGAGATACACAGCCTAGTTGACATTGTAATTTCAAAGTTCAATTTAACCAACAAATGGCAGGCTTGCTTACAAAAAAATTTAGATTTTGACATTTGAAAAACGTCATGGAACACTTTTACTTTAAATCTTCACATACAAAAAAAAATGAAGTTAGTTAGTCTTAAGATTATATACATTTGGTGACCTGGATCTCAGTCACATAGCTATCTGATTTTTAGTGGGCGACATTAAATTTAAAGCCGACCAAGCCAACCTTGTAGGCGCCGATCCCCCGCCGAAACCGTCACGAGCGAACAATGACCAACTAGAGACCGGCAACGAATTCGACAATGAAACTTCCTATGTGCATCCCTTTTCTGTCCATCCGTCCGTTTGTGCGTGTGTCCCCTTACGATAGACATCGAGCAGTCTCCGATCGACTTCCGTTTTTAATAGCCATTGACCTTCAACAATGATGATACATAATGTATTTGGTGATAGCTGAAAATTTAAAAAAAGTTCTATTAAGTGTTGAGTCAATTATTCATAAGTTTGGAAAAATTGAGAAAAAAAAACATTTAGTAATATTTGTGTAAGTCTCTTAGCGAAAGAGATATCCATGACCATGATGGTAAATTTAAGGTAATCATAATTTGAACATTCTAGGGGTTCAAACGGTTTAGCCAACTAGGAAAACAGTGCTTCATTGATTAGGTGACATGGTGACAAAAATTGAAAAAGCTACATTTGCTTCGTCGGGAGTCAGTGTGTCAAGAAGTCTTGACCGCGGAAAATCTAAATCGAAAAGCTTTCAGTCCCCTTGTATAGTTTTGAGAAACCCTAATAAATACTCAGAGAGAGAATATCCCAGAGAGTCGGTCACAATACCTTTCAATAATAATGTCACAACACAAAGTTTCTTTATACCAATACAAGCAAACATAATAACAATCAATCCCCACTTTTGCAACGAATATTTAAATATCAGTTGACCCGCGACCCATCCTCGTTTCAGAAAACAACATTTTGTTTTAAAAAGTTGTCGCAAAACGGTTTCCGACAGTTACGATAGGCGCCCTAAAGGTCAACGTAATCTACCCAGAAACCGAGACTCCTTTTCAAACATCACTTTCAATAAATTTCAATTGAACCGTCATATTTTCTCGTTAACTGCCAAGAAGATAAGATGATATATTTACATCTCTATGCGAAAGCGCACGCGGCTTAAAACACCCGACGACAAATCTTGTGACACACATAATTATAGCCATGCTAAACACCGTCTAGGTGGGTTTGGGTGCCGGGATAATATGCGCAGTGGCTTTTAGTCGGGCCGACAACTAACTGAGTGTAACACAGGACGGAAGAAACCTGTTTGGTGGACGAGTATGGTAGTAGCTCACGCACACACTGGCGGCTGAAGAAGCAGACACGTACATCCACTGAGGTTTCAATAAAAAAAAAATACAAGGAAATAATACGTGCGTAATTTATTTTGAAGCTGGAATGTAAAGAATAATTATGTAGGCCTACAAATTAATATAACACCATAATCAGCACGTTGTCGAAATCGAGAAAAATCAAAGAAAATAAATTGTCAACATGGTAAACTTAATGTAATTTTTGTAAAAAAAAAAAAGAAAAAAAAATCGCATCACAAATTGTGAATGAAAGGTTATGTTACCAGTTAAACGAAAAATAATTAAATAGTGTATTTTAGATTTTTAAATAGGACTGGGAAAAGATATCGATATTTTGGACTCCATATAGAAATACAGAATATCTTAAATAATTTTTTTTTTAAAGTGAAAAGTGAAATTGAGGATATGAATTTTCGGCAATGTAAATGTTAACGACGGGGTAAATAACTGAGAAAAGTAGATTTCTGTAATGATTCATATTTTGGTTCGCGTGCATAATGATGGTGAGGTGTCGGGTAGCCTATAGTAAATTCGCCTGGCTAATTAATACACGTGGTGGAGGTGCCGGGTCACGCGAGTGAGAGCACTTAAAAATCGTTTTGCAATTTTGGCAACACCGTATCCATCCACTTAGGCCACACATTATTTGCAATAGTACTCTTTTGATACAATATTTTTAAATTAAAAAAACGCCAATAATAAATTTTCGCGAAATAGATATCGAAATTTTGTAATGTCAATAGTTGAATGATGTGTCATATGTCCAGCTCCAGCACTAATTCTAAAATAGTTAAGATGCAGATGCAGGATGAAGATGAAGAGACGCTGAGCCCGGCATTGTTGGAAATGAGTTGATTATTATATTATACATTGTAGTAGAATTTGAATTAGGTAGAAGAATGTTCCATAATCGATGACGAGAACAGTACTGTCTATTCAAATGAAAGAATAGTCATGGATAAGACATACCTAAATGCATGCTGAGAATTTTGGTAGGTCTTTGTGCACCCTCACGAAAGCAGGGTACCGTACATTATGGACAGATCCAGTCACATGTATGTGGGTGGTAAAGGAAAGGAGGCACTAATGCAGCCAGAGCTCGCCTCTAGCTTCGAGGAGACTACTAAGTTTAAAAGTGGTTTACAACGGAGGACAAATCAATAAAAAATGCACACAAAAATAATGAACTGTATTGTGTACATTTTGAAATAATAATAATATTATAATATATAATAAAAGACAACAAATGGTGACTTAGTTATAATGTATTCAAATCGTGTTTTAAAAAGTGAAAAGTATTAAAATAAATCGGAAATAATTTTGCAAAATTTAAAAAAGAAAAAAAATTAGACAATCCTACTCAAAGGATAACGAAGATTGCTTAAAATCAGAAACATCAATCATGAAACAATTAAACTTTTGCGGAAGAAAATACCAAAGTGGTGACAACGGTGTTAGTCAGGTCCTACTTATTAGGTTTTCTTATACACTTATTCAGCGAGTCATTTCCCTTCCCTGTGCAGGGAGCACTTGTGGAAGAACCATCTACATGTGCCAAATTAGTTTCACGTGCTTCAGTAAGGCTCTTCGCGGCACGAGATTTCCACAGATTTTAAGTGTTTTAGCAAAATATTTGCTAGCGTCGTCGCCGTTTCTTGTTGTAAAATGTAACAAACAAGGATAAACAATAAATAAAATACACATTACATTGTACTAACATGAAAGGTATAAGCTTATTCTTATTGAATTCTAGACTTGATTTATAAAATCGGATAATACAAGAAAATCCCCCCCCTCTTGCAAAGCAAATTCAAATACCCTTATCGGGATTCTTTCTTGAATCATTCTACGATCGACCTTTTATCTTTTTTTGTATCGTAGACTTTCCACTTCTAAAAAAATTCTTATTGCTATGCTGTGTAGCTTGTAGTATCATTTTGTTACGGCTAGGGTACTGTTTCTCACAAATTTCAACGCATCCTTACAGTCTGCTATCTTGCATTTCTCTTATTGGCAATCCACGCAATCGATGCTCGTGGAAGTACATTTTGCATGCTCAACTTACACCTGATCGATATTTCCAGTTTTCATATTACTGTATTTAAGTTACTACAAGTTAATCGATTTGTCTACTAGGATCTCCTTGATACTTATGTAGCAATTTCTTAATTCTTCGTCATTATACTTTTAAGGTACGTATTTAAATTCTTCAGAAATAATCACCTCTTCTCCATTATGTTGATAACCTAGAAATAAATATGAATGAATAAGTAAAACAAAAACAATCAATCAAATTCGAACATAGGAAGAAAAAAAAGCAAGAAACAGAAAAAAATCAAATCAAAATGGGGGAAATTTGTGTTACAATGAGTTAAAAGATCATAAACCGGATTCAAAAGAACGGAACATCTTCATTCTTCTGCACATCTCATATCTGTATTGAACTCAGCCTCCTAGATATTTTAGTTAACTTCTGCTTTGAAGTTTGCTAAACATCAGAAATAGCAAATCGGGGAATAATCAAACATTCACGAAAGAAAACACTGAACTAAGGTATAGTTTGTTCATTCGAACGATTCCGAGGTACAGATCTAAGATCCTGAGGAAGTGATAAGCCGCCTTTTGTGGTATAATTGCTACAAGTGTCTGGCGACAGCGGATAGACAGGTAAAAGTACTCCACGTGGAGTCCGAGGGACAGCTATCTACCAATCACAGCACGAGTTTGCCAAATTCAGCTAATAGGAGACGAGAAATCAGTGTTTAGCCTAATAACAAGGAAAAATGCGGTGACCACTCCTTCTACAGGGTACCTGCGCTTTGGCGATATACTTTGTAATAATACACTGACCGTTTGGCATTTACCCTTTTAGCCACATAATGCATCTTGGTTTTACCACCCTGTAGCGGTCCAGCAAGAGCTACCTGATTCAAGACACGCGCAAACATACAAAAGGATACATAAATGGAGATTTCTTCAATGTTATCTCCTACCTCGGAACCGTTCGAATGAACAAACTATATCTGCGACAACTTTGTCAGGTGGGTACATGTTATTACTTTTTTTTTACATACTCACATACACATTGTATCTGCATTACACAGGTTTATTATTATTTGCTAGACTTGATTTATAAAATCAGACAATACCCCTTGTACATGTACCGCATGCTTTTCTCTCGACTCTTCAACCCTCCTAAAATCCACTCCAAAAATATTTATTTTTGTTTTCTGGTAGCTTCAAAGCTTGTAAAATTTTGTTAGGCCTACAGCACTTCTCAAAACTCAAGTTGCTGATGCCTGAAGTCTTCCATCTTCCATTCATCCTATTAGCAATCTGCCTAACTGATGCGTTTGGAAAAAAAAATTTGTATAATATTATGCTTCTTACAAATGTTTGACATTTTTCATTTTCATTTTTTATAGTCGGTCTGCTTAAGTTACAAGTTGGTAGCATTTGTTTGGTACAATAGGATAATATTCTCCTGGGTACTTCTGGAGCAATTTCTGCATTTTTCGTCATTAAACTTGCGAGGTACCCGGTACATATTTGAATTCTTCGTAAATAGTCAGCTCTTCTCCATTATGCTGATAACCTAGAAATAAATACGAATGAATGAGTAAAACAAATATCAAATCAAATTCAATCATGGAACAAACAAAGAAGTAAGAAAGGGAAAAAGGGAAAACGGTTAAATCAAAATGATGAAAAATATGTGTCACAATGAGTTTAAAATCATAAAACAAATTGAAAATAACTGAACATCTTCATTCTTCTTTGCGTGTTGAAAACAGCATCCTAGATACTTCAGCTAGCTGCAAAGCAGAAGCAAGCTGAAGTATCTAGGAGGCAGTGGCGTTTAAACTGATCAAAATTGATTCTGGAAAACATGATGAATGCCGATCGAGTTGATGAAAACCAGACAACCTGAAACAGAAAAATTGGGATTATATCTTATTTACTTGTTACAATACAAACATTATGAGGAAAAGAGTAGGAATATCTTGCAGTCATCTAAATGCACTTTCTAACATATAGAGAGTCTGTCTTAGAGCAATATTCTTCATTTTGAAGTTTGCTAGGTCAATTAACCTATCTCAAAAACTTGGCAGGTCCAAGTTTGGAGATTGCATTGGTCATCTTAAAAAGTAAGCACAATTGCAGTGATTTTAAATAGCCCTTGTCACAATATGCAAAATTGTAAGTTAAATGTTTTGTTGCATTGTATCAGTAATCACTGTACTGATATTGATTGAGCATCTACTATTATGCACAAAACACAAATTTCATACTCTCCTATTACAATAGTTCACCAAAAAACATTTTATTTTTGTTTATTGTGTTATACAATATTCAAGATACATGAAGCTAACACTTTGAATTTGATAATCATGGATGATGTGAATAAGATGAAGTGATAAAAGTACAATGTGAGATAGGACCAACAAAAGAACAACAATCCAAAACAATAGTTATATTTTTTTTAAATAACCAATATACAGTTTGAATAACAACAGGAAAATTAATAAATTTTACCATACTGCAAAATGTTAGTATAAGTAAAAGGTTGGGGAAGTACCACACAATTTATTTGTGTTTCCTAGATTCTTGAACAGGTAAGAAGTTTTGATACAGATAACACATAATAACTGTTGGAGAAATTATTAATGGAATGCACAATATGGGGCAAGATAATGACACAGAGATACAAGAGGAAGTACCTCAACACCGACACTAATAATAACTAAACAATATCTAACATTATCATCACTTATGAGTTATACATCAGATAACCAACGTAAGTGTGATATATTATCTGGGGTTATACTATTGATTGTGAGTACGTTGATGATAATGAGGATGATGATGATAATAAAATGTTAAACAAAGTCACATATCCAAAACAGATTAACACAATATACATACAATAATAATGAGTATTATATTATTCAGTCAAGGGAAAAATCATTTTTAACCCAAAATAAACATTATATACATATAGGTACAGCTAGAATTCGGAATCATGCTATGTAATTAAAAACGTAGGTAGTCGACAGTTTATGAAGGGTATTCTAACACCGAAGGCTGACTCCGATAAAAAGAAATAGATGTAGAAAGATTAATTCTGGTTACATACCTTATTAAAAAAGCCATACAATGTATAAATCTGTGCAAATATATATGGAGACTGATTGGGGGTTACTTTACTTTAGTAAAACCAATTCAAAAACACCAACTAATTAATTTTTTTGTAAATGTTATTTAAGCCTCCGAACTTTTGCTACAAAACTGTTGAAAGAATTTTCTAAAATATATCTATGGGGACCGGGTGTTTGATTATTAATATATCTATCTGTTCATAAATATTTACCAGTGGATAAAATGGTACACATGTAGTGACGTGTTTACCAGCAAAACAAACACATTAGATTGTAAAAAGTGACTGCATGGAATACCAGACAGTAAAATTAATTTTGTTACAGTTAAAAAATACTGTTAGCTCTTTTTGGCACAATATACATTGTAATGGCTGATTTCCTGCAAAAATAGGCCATTCTTAAGTCAACTGCTACTTCCTTCCATCCAATGATAATTTCATTTTATATTTTTTGTTTACATTTGAGAATATTAAACGACGTCCGTATTATATTTGTCTTACAATCCAATATCACAATACATCCACTATTTCAGGACATGGTAAAAATAAAATATCAATGCCAGGAAAACATTACGTTACGTACATTGGTTATACACTATAACCATTTCTCCTAGAATTTAATTTAATATACGATTTGATTTGAGTTAGTGGCTTCTTAGTTCTTAAAAAGCAGACATAATAGAGATTCACAATATTGATTTCATTTAAGCGTCTAATTACACTGCACATTTGCTCAGCATAATGAGACAATGCTTCACTAAAGGTGTATGACAATATCCATGCCATGGAGACATTAACACATACAATTTTCTCTATTGTATCAGGAAATACCCATGCAAGAGATCATAAACAATCTGAAAAGTGTATACTAAAATGCACCCTAAGTGGAATTGAATTAACAAGTGTCAAAGCCAAGCTCACAAGGTATTTTCAAGGAGATTTTTCGGGCATAAACGTGACAGACATTTATTGTTTTAACACAGAAAACAAGAAATAAATCAGTCGGAAGCTTGGTTGCCTCAGACGTATTGCCTCTGCGTCAAGGCTGGCCTCTTGACGCGCCCCCGGTTCTGATGGCGTCAAGCCAGGTCGGGCGATGTACGGTGGTACTTGAAGGAACCGTTCTCCTGGACCTGCTGCTCCGGGACCAATCCGGGACTCCCCTCTTCCAGCTCGTTCTCCTCCAGGAGGGGAACACCTGGGAACACAATGACACCATGCTTATAGCAAGAGGTGTGTGTAAATGTTTTTATTTTTCTAAATTTTGCATTTTAAAATGTAAAAAGTGGTGTTGCCTATAATTTTTGATTATGTTATTTTTACGATTCTCGAATTCGAACAGTGATATAATCAGGGCTATATTTTCTGGTGGAACAAACCATAATGAAGAAAAGGAACATTTCCCAAATATACAAATTTATTTATCCCTATAGAAAACGTTAAGTCCCTCCGTGTGAAGAGGTAATGGTGCATTGAGTACATGTGTTGTGGATTTTGTGTTCTTGAAAAATTCCAAGTTGAGATTTTTTAAAATTAATTTAAATTAAATAAAAATAACTTAATCTAATTTTTAATTAATCGTCATTTTAAAAAAAAAAAAATGCCGTAAATTTTGATTTTCAAAAAAAAGTATTCGTTGTCTCAAATTTCACAGGAAGTATTTATTGATAAAATTAGGGTCGTACAAAAACATACAATCGGATAAAGCAGTAGTGTAAAAGTCAAAGATTGTTTAAACAGAAAAACACGTAAAATTTTGATTTTTATACGAATAATTTTCGATTGCCCTCAAATTTTACACGAATATCTTAATTCATAAAAGGTTCTGTGCAAAAATCATTAAAATCGGATAAAGCATGTAGGTGTTATAAGTCGAAGAAATTTTTTAAAAATCGAAAAAAAATCGTAAAATTGCGATTTTGATGAGAAATAATTTTTTGATTGTGCTCAAAAACGTGGCAGTTCTAAGTTCAGAGATTTCGAAGACCTCCATAAAATTTCATCGTAATCGGAGTATCGGTTTAGCCGGAATCGTGTTAACAAACAGACAAAAATACATAAAAAAAAAAAAAAAAAAAAAAAAAAAAAACATTCCGGATTTTTTTCTCCAGTGTAGTGAAATGGAATCTTCGCTCCACTCGCTACGCTCGCTACGCTCATCCAAAAAATCAACTTCCAATCAAGAGATAATGATCGATTTATTTTCGACTTGATTGAGTTCTTAATTTATTTTTGTCAAAATTTCTATGCATCATAACTTCATAAGCATTTTAAAAAAAAATGAATGCCCGTTTGAATGGTGTGACGGTTTACAGGCACCTTCTCAAGATTCCCTGGCAGTTTGCGGTCGTTCATACAATTGGGGCGCACATCCGAAGCATACAACACTAGGAGAACGCGGGTTCGAAACCCGTATAAGGCATGGTTTTTTGTAGGGGTGTGTGAATATTTGGAAAATTTGATTAATAAGTTGCCGACAACTATTCAAATTTTGATTTCGACCCGGCACCTCCACCATGGTGGAGGTGCCGGGTGATGCTGGTAGATAGTTGTTTAGCCCATAAATGTACCTTCTCCTTAATTTCATTTATATATGTACATAGGGGCATTAGGAAAAGAAAACTTGAAAATTATACTAGGAAACATGAAAAAGATTGTAAAAAAAATCAAGCTGAGTTAGTTGTGAGATGCAATTGTATATAGACAACAATGCTTTGTGTTAAATCGCAACCACAGGCAAACACAATATGTGGACTGTGTCTAGTAGGGTTACTGTCCCATGCGTATTTTGATAATCCTTAACCAAACTTTGCGTTCGGTTGTCAATTATTGATGTTTGTCCGGTACAATAGATTGATAACAGGCAATAATCGAATAATCCCAATTAAAAATATCGCTTAATCACTCATTTTCCTAGCTCCGTCACACATAATCTCAGTTCTGCGCTATTTGTCTTCATGGGTGTTGGGTGCAGAGGCGGGGTAAACATTACATTAGAGTGTCGGTCGGGCTATGCTTAAATACATTATTAAAGCCTGATTAAACATGTTTAGACAGTCTAATTTTCTCATTCTTCTTGAATTGAAGGACAAACTATAATCGGTGGAAGAGAGGTATTGTTGTATTTTGTAATCTATGCACAAATTTGAGTATATTTTGTCCGGGAATTAAATAAGTTGTATGGAAAAATTGGAACAACCTAAAAAGGTCTATAGAGTTCAGACCTTTGGGAAGTACCTACATAGATTAACAATCGACTAGTCGATTACTAATCAATCATCTGCTCTACCTTCAGTGTTGAGTATGGAGCTGGTGTCGAAGGAAGCCAGGCTACCGTACATGGCCCTGCAGGACGCACTCTGAGACCCCGAGCTGCAGGTGTGAGACGAGACGGTGTCGAGAGTCACGTTGGTTGAGACCTCGCTAGGAGCCATGGTGTCGGTGGAGCCCATCGAGTCGCCCCCTGAACGCAGGGACGCGCTGTGAGACGTACTGTTCGTACAAGAGAAAAATCAAATTATTTATGTGCAGAGATACAAGGTTTTTAATAATAATTAAATAAAAAAGAGTAAAGTGATTAAAACAAAATAAAATACAAAAACTGAACTTGTAGAAAATAAAATAAAAAATTAAAAGGCCCACGGCGAAATTCATCACTCAACAAACCGAACGCGGAGTTCGACTTTTAAACCATGTCCAATTTGTTCTCGTTTATGAAGGTAAAACACCTACCTCCCGGTCAACCAAGTCGGTTGATGAGATCCAACAATATTACGTTAGACTAATTACAAGAAAACGTCTACGATGAAGTCTACTTAAGGCCGGCCCCGCCTTTTTGTTCGCTCCAGATTAGTTATTACTGGCGCTTCTTATAGAATAGACATCTATACAAGTTTAATTAATAACTTTTTCATTAATTTACTTCTGGCAAATCTATAACTTGCCAATCTGTTTAAATCATCGCGCATCATAAATAATATTTAACGAGGCGATTTGTCGATAATTGGCCTTAAAAGGGTGATTAGATATTATACTTAACTATACACTGGTGTTGAACTGTCACGTAACGACGTATAGTGCGTTCAAACTAAGGCGAAGCCCTGTTACTATACTACACGATTGTATACGGAGAGTAAAGAATTTGTGTGTTTCAATAAATTCTGTTCCTGTAATTGGTGTTTTTGATTGTATTTAACAAATTATTTTTCGGAAATTCATGAGTTAAATGGTGTGACCAATAGAAGCTGATTACACTGAGATAGTGCAGTGTTAAAACACCACATCTCAACACTACGCCGAAGTAGCTTATACTTGAGCCAATATCAACTATAAAGTGTAATCGTAAAACTTATTAAGAAATTGTTTGTTTTTGTTTAAATGGTAATAAAATGAAACTACTATAACCATCCTCTTTCTAACCGTCTCGAATAGCCTTAGAACATACCGGGAGACGTTAAAAATCATCCTCTTTCTAACTGCCTGCCCCTGAACCACTCAAGTCTGTCTGACTGTCTATTAAGCCTGCGGACAGACAGACAGACAGACAACAGTTCGCGTGTTAAATCATGCCCAGATCGCTCAACGACTAAAGTCTTCACACCCAACCATCCGTCCTCTAACGAGACAAGAATTTTCATTTTCGAAAAAAAGGGGGAAAAAAACACATCAATGGCTGCAGGGAGGTAGCTAGCGATGGCTGCAAATGTGCCTGCTAATTACGGGTTATTATTCAAATTAGCCAACGTGGTTGTTGCAATCATCGTTAGTATCTTAAACGGCTCAATCCGGATGGCCGAGATTGACAGCTCGGTCGCTGCACGGTTGATGGATAAGGGCAACATTGCAGAGTGCATTAACGAGACGATGACGCGCGAATAAGCAGAGTTCAAGGCCACGAGGAGGTCCCGTTTTCAGAGTAGTGGTCCCGTTTTCAGATTCTTTCTTGTTTACGACTAGACGATTTCGAAATCGAAATCACAATCAAATTAGTACAAAAACTCCACTTATCTAGCCGAAAATGTACATTCGTACTTTTCAAACTACATTTTCCTTTATAGATGAATGTAGTTGAATTTGTTTATTCATGATTGATTTGTATTCCTAAACGTCTCATATCAATGCACTAAGGCTATTTAAGACGATAAGTGGTGATAGATGAGAATGAAGGGTGATTTTAAGGGAAAAGGGGAAACCTGGTACCGGCACATAGCCTACTCCCTTCGAAAAGTACCAAGGGGACCAACGGCTTTACGACCCATCCGAAAGGACGGTGTAACCTTGACAGTCATATAGGTTCCTCCACTAACCCGGACTGCCGAGCAGACGTCGAGAAGAACGAAGCCGTTACAATAGTTCTCGAATCCTTCATCTGCTCTGACCAGCGGTATACATATGTCGCAGGACAGAGCGTTCACCCACTATCCCCCTGACCACGCCAGAGGTTGCTTAACATCGGTGTTTGAGTGGGGACTGGCTAAGCGACCGCGGCTAAACCGCTGGCTTTTATTTCATGCTCTGAAAGGTGATGCCTATCTTTATCCCGTTTTTGCAGTTTTTATTTTTAAAATATATATCGACCAGATATGACAAAAATTATGTACTGAGGACTCGCAGGAATAAAAGTGGTGCCTTGAATGAAAAAAAGAGCATGCACGAGAAATAAGTATTCAGACACCTATCGCAGGATAACACAAATGTGTGCATTTTTCATAATGACTTTCTAAAAGTACGATATAGAACCGCACTCGAGATACAGTGCGTCTGCACCCAAGCTTCTTATAAACTTGAATCCTAATATAAACAAATATCTACTATAAACCGACAGTGTTGGCTAGGGTTCAAATCCCGTCGAGACCGGCAATCCTGACTGAAGGCTTTTTACTAGGTTTACCTCAGTCGTGAATGCGAATGCAACCCTCGGACATCTCTTCACAATTTTCCTATCCGCAACATACTTATAGTTCTGAAGAGGGGCATGAATTGCACCTTGGGCAGGCATCCCACGAAACATTATTATTATAAATATCTGATTTATGCAGACTAAGTTGCCACCTGAATTCAAAGGTTTACGTACATCATCAACCCAGATCGTGCATCCCAGCAGATCTGACCAGCAGGTCAGATGAATGAAGATAGCAACACAAAAACGATTGTGTTAAATTCAGTAAAAACAATAAAAATAACCAAAAATACTTTAGCATTTTCTTATGGATGAACGTTCTTTTTTGAAAACCATAGAAATGAATATGATTTACTTTTTCAATATAGCATGTTATTAGTTTGTCATGGTCGCAGGGAAATGTCAACATGAAAGTCAAATCGGAGAGACAGAACAGAGAGAAAACGATGGACGTCGAGAAGATGAAGGAAGACAAGCTACGCAACTCGGACATAAAATAATAAGACTATTAAATTGATCAAAAGGGCGGAGGCTGAGAAGAACTGCACCTATCATTGTAAAAGGCGAACGCCGAACTCGCGATTTATCGCTTTCCGAACCAACTCTAATAATTACGCTCTCCAGAGGAGCGACACGAGCGGACGGGGCGAGCACTACTCATCGGGTCGGTGTTAATGGGAACACATTAAACGATGCTGACTCGAGTAAGAACTCATCAATCACCACCGATAAACGATTTAGTCAGCCGTTGGCCACGTTCTAAACTATACAGACATCATTAAATAGCTGTAAATTGTCTCGCATTATCGCTAGCGTGCACCGCTATAAACCGCTTAGCTATCCACGTGGTCAGATGGCCGTACCTTGGGTTCGCTTCAGAGTACAGGTAGTTGGGGCAAACGTTTAGCATTGCGGGCAATACCCTTGTGATTATGGTAAACGTACGCCATTTAGTGAATATATTCTACATATAAAACACTTGGTCCATGGTGTTTCTATATTGGCCAAAAAATACAACCGTTGCATGTTGATAAATGTGTGCAGACGAGGTTGTTGGGGTCTAAAGACGGATTCTCCCTGACTTGATTCACTTTATGGAACTCTCCGTCTGGGCCCGGGATAGAATAAGGCCCAGGGTATTCCTCTGCCGATCGCACGAAGAGAGAAAAGAGGCAAAGTCCATCTCGCAAACATAGCAAGTAAGTTACTCCCAAAACTAGAGGCGTGATCTGGCAGTCGTCGTCGACGACCTCCCCGAAGACGACAACGACGACACGTAGGATGATAAAGACGGCGACGACCACAATATGACAAATCCTCCTTTCCTCCCCCTGTCAGTAGGAAGAACTGTACAACACAAGTATTTCCAAATCCACAACACTCAGGCTAAAATGGCGAATTATGACCTAACGGTTGACGCGATCTTAAACCAAATAAACTTTAAAAACTTTTGTTTCTGTAGCTAACAAAAGTACGAATCGAAGAGAAGGCAATTATCATATATTGATGGATTTCACTGTAGAGAACCGCGTAGCATAGCTGCTGGTTACATTGGCCTTCACCCACAAGACGAATACAACGTCCTGAACGGGAACACCCTCGCGCCCACCTCATTCTCTGAGGGATTAGCTGCCATAACCTCAAAATATTCAACTTATCGAATATGGCAAGGGAATAATTGAATCATCAATCGCTATAGATTCGAACATGGCGTGCAATAAGTTTGATTAATAACGTGAGGTTGTACTGGATGGGGGAGGGGGGGAGTCTTTACAGTGTTGGCGTAGGAACATACAATTATGCCCACACATAACTCGCAGCGAACATTACTATTAACACCCATTGACATTGGCGATACCATTTCAGATAGGACTATAAGGTTAGAGATGCATATTATATCGACACCAGTCTTCGGAGTCGCGTTGATGAATGGTCGTGGTTATGGTTACAAGGGTCCTCTTTTTCTGTGCTTCACTTCAGTAGAATTTGGTTATTGTCAATAGAAGTATATATTTTTTTAAATTTTTAAAACTTCATTTATTTTTTTAAGAGCAAAATAGGACAAGCGTGCTTAGCAAAATCCTGTTCGCTCGACAGACACCACATCAGATGATTGTAATTTGGGTAGTTGTCACGGAAGCAGAATTGAAGGGCTTTACAGTAACACTCATCGAAAATTTGATTTCAAATAAAATAAAATAAAATAAGACATTTTCACGATTTTGAATTTTGTTAAGTCCAAATTTGTCCATATTCGTGATAATTTTCTGTCAGATGAACGCAAAATATCGAAAATCTATGACTGTAGGGCTCTCCTTGCATGCTTTATTGACAACTTTGCAAAGTTTTATGTACACCCAGCGTCAGAAGTAAATCAAGGGGTTTCGTTGCATCTACAATACTCAGCCATTGATTTACTTCTGACGCCGGGTGTATATAGCCGAGCGAAAGCTATTTGCAAACTGCCAAATGTGTCCTCTTTCCTCTAATAGAGAAAATAAAACAAGAAGTGTCGACTTCAATGTAGCATCAGCCAACTAAAGAAGCATTTGAGAATACAGAATTACGAGTGTGATTTTCTTGAAAAATATTTAATTGATTGCACTCAAAACGTGGTGGGTGTCACTTAAAAGATTTCGAAGGCTTCCTGAATGTTTGTGCAAAATCGGACACCATTTGTCCGGTAGATTAAAAAAACACAAAAAGCGCAGGCTATAAAATTGTATTCGGGTAGTGTAGTTGAAGTCATCGTTTCGCTCATTCATATCAAGGACCTTCAAGCTGGTTGTATACATGTTATTTGTAAACGCCAAATCACATGCTTAATTGTTGGATTGCACTGACGATTTTCATAAAGCTATCCAGTAGTATGGAGATATGAAAGATGACATACAAGAGGAAAAAAGTCACGTATTTAAAAAAAATGATGATTAGTGTGTGAAATATTGCACATTATGCCATCTAATGTTGGCTATAATAAACACATACAGGACTCATGGGTTAAAACTCGGATCATATAGGCGTATACCCATAGCATCGCGATATGTCTAACATTACATCAAGTTCCTTGCTCTGTGCGTAGTTATTAAATATGCCGTCTTGTTGATCAGTAGGCAAACACGTGATTATCTATTGGCAAATGCAAATCAGTAATAACAAGAAGTGATGCCGACACATACGGTGATCGGCAGCCGACATAGAAAGTCTATTGGAAATGCAGGTGCATTTAAAAAAAGTTATTATATAATTCATTTGTGTGTTTGTCCTCTGAAACGGGGTCAACTGTATTACGATGTCTAACCTCTGACGCAGACGAGATTGGTTATTAATTGACACAAGGTATAGCATGATCCTTGTCGGCTCAAGGAATGTTGCAGCGCAAAGAAATATATGCACAAAATATTCGTTTTGAAGTGAAGTTAATATATACATTTTTTGTAGAGGGGGGGGGGGGCATTATGTATAGCCCCTGAACATTTAAGCAATTAATTTTAAAATGTAAACGTGTTAAATGTATAGACGTGTTATACCTAATAATGGAGTATGATTCCGATGTATACATGGAGAAAATACATAACATAATTTATATTAAATCAAAAGTAGCAAATCTGAAATAAATAGTTATTATGGGCTGCAATCTTATAAACTTATAAACGAAATATCGATGGTGACACATCGATTCTATAAAGATCGAATCACCTTTACTATGACATTAAATTAAGATAAATTATATAACAAGGAAATACATTTAAAAATACAAATAATTGGATATTGACAGGTGTTACCTTTTTATTTACTACAATTACACCTACAGGAGTGTTTCCCGACTAACCAAATCGAAAAAAAAGTGTTACCTTAAAAAAAAGATTAAATATAAGAAAACCAGATGTGAATGGCAAATAAATTATTTATATTTTTAATGTAGATTAATTATTTCGTGCACTTGCATTTTAAATTCTGTTTATTACAATGTTGTTAAACTTTGAATGTTGTGTTAATATTCTGTGTCCAAGTGGAAGTTGTATGTGTTCTGCACAATAGTATTGTTTTTTAAATACAAGTTTTATCTTTCTTAAGTAAACAACCACCAGTCTTACCTGGACGACTGCCTGGTGACGTGAGCGTCCCCATTGCTGGACCCCGGTCCCCTTGCCCTGCGCGGCGGTCCCCAGTGGGGTCTCAGGGTTCGACACCCGAGCAGACCAGTGGAGCCGATGACATTGCCACGTTGTTCTCGTATTGCCTCCTCGTAGCTGGGAAGAAGGGACTGTAACAGAGAGGACCACACATGAGCTGTGGGGTCCAGAGTGTGATGCCAGGCAGGAGAGACCGGGTTTAACACATCAGCTGTAGCGTGACCCAAGGGTTGACCACCGGATATGCACGCAATATTCTGAAATGTGTTTGATACATGGAAAACAAGCACGGCTGCCCGAGTACCGGAGATGGATTCAAAATACCGGGTCTATTTTGGGGGTCCAAAGAAGTCCCCCTTTATGGAAGGACTAGCCCCACCCACTCCTGCTGATCCCATAACGGTCACTAGACAAATTACGGATTATACTTTATTTTTAAAGCGCAATGTCAACTAAAAACGGATGTTGAACGGAGGTCATGTTCGGTTTTTACCATGAGACGTGACGCATCGCACAAACGGACGAACAGAATAGTAAAACATATAGGACAGCTTCGTTCTCTAATTTCCCAAGAATTTTACTGAATGTAATCAAATTCTACCTGGCTATTCTCCTAGCGTGACAGTAGGTCTAAATTTACCGACCATTTTCGCATTTGGAGTCTATACTCACTCAGTCATATAACTGATTTTCAGTGGGGGACAGTAAACCAAAGTGACCAAGCCAACCCTGCAGGCCCCGAGCAATCAAACTATTATTATCAACTGTGAGAACTATTTAATTGTGGGGGACAGTAAACCAAAGTGACCAAGCCAACCCTGCAGGCCCCGACGCAATCAAACTATTATTATCAACTGTGAGAACTATTTAATGTGGGGGGCAGTAAACCAAAGTGACCAAGCCAACCCTGCAGGCCCCGACGCAATCAAACTATTATTATCAACCGAGAACTATTTAATTGTGGGGGACAGTAACCAAAGTAACCAGCCAACCCTGCAGGCCCCGACGCAATCAAACTATTATTATCAACCGTGAACTATTTAATAGTGGGGGGCAGTAAACCAAAGTGACCAAGCCAACCCTGCAGGCCCCGACGCAATCAAACTATTATTATCAAACTGAGAACTATTTAATAGTGGGGGGCAGTAAACCAAAGTGACCAAGCCAACCCTGCAGGCCCCGACGCAATCAAACTATTATTATCAACTGAGAACTATTTGATAGTGGGGGACAGTAAACCAAAGTGACCAAGCCAACCCTGCAGGCCCCGACGCAATCAAACTATTATTATCAACTGAGAACTATTTAATAGTGGGGGACAGTAAACCAAAGTGACCAAGCCAACCCTGCAGGCCCCGACGCAATCAAACTATTATTATCAACTGAGAACTATTTAATAGTGGGGGACAGTAAACCAAAGTGACCAAGCCAACCCTGCAGCCCCCGACGCAATCAAACTATTATTATCAACTTGAGAACTATTTATGTCGACGCATTTATGCCGGTGCTCAGGTATATGGGGTGGTAGAGTGGGCGTGGGGAGTTGGGGTTACAATCGTCAATACTGCTCTTAATAATTAGATAGGGCGCCACTTTGTTTTGTCACTCGTCCCCGTCTGCAGGCGTTATCAAACAAAGAAATATAAGCCTGGGGTCGGAAGTAAGATAACAGAGGGGCAACCCAGCAAGATGTGCTTGTGAAATACATAGAAATTTAATATAATAAAGCATACCACCAAATAATAACCAGAAATTTATAACAATAGGTTAGAACTCGTGAACAAACAGATCTCCAAGTTCAAACATCAAAAGATTCACAAGGTTTCTCATCTGCCTGCCCAAACAAGTAGTATAATCACGCTTGGCTATATGAAAACCAACGTACAAGTTAGCCTAATTACATAACAATAATATACAGTTAGGTTAAGTTTAAACTTATTAGACGCCCCTCAAACACAGTTCAGGTAAATTACTCCACAAAGTTATTCGGCACTCTCAAGCCGGGGCCGTGGATAACCACGTACAACTTCAGTATTCTTGTACACAACAGATCGGGCTCACTTGCCGGCCTACGCGAGGGTATGAACAAGTTCTTCACGAAAGTTTGTACAGTTTAGTTACTTACAGTTCGTCCGGTAAATATTAAACACGTTACCAGAAGTCCTCACAGAGTCGGTTGCCCAAGGTACCAATCTCGATCCGGCTGGAAGAGGTCGCGGGAGCGATGGGTACACGGTGCACTGTCATATCGTCCAGGGTCTCCACAAGGTCCCACTTGGTTGCGAAACTAATTAAAGACTCCAACGTCCAAACGTTTCTAGTCGAGGGTATGGATTCGCACGCGCGACACCGTTCCACCCTTCCCAACACGTTTCAGGTCTCACAGATCGAGGCTCAACCACTAACAATGTTTTAAACATCAAATAACATGGCCTATCCTGCATACAGCAGTCGACACGGAGATCCACCCTAGACAACAGCCTGCCCAACAGTGACTCGCTACATTCACAGTGTCCCTCCCTTTACCAGAAAAACCGCTTTGATGACTTCACTAGGTACTTTTGAGTATAGATAACAGTATTTATGGTATGACTATGAAAATAAACAGTACAGAATACACACAGAATACATCAAGTTACATGTTCAAAGGTCAAGAAGTTGATATGAGATGGTTTGGGCGAGGATGAGAAGAGAGAGAGAGAGAGAGATAAGGTAGACGGTCTGGGTAGGTGTGCATCTGTGGCTTGCGCGCGTGGGCTGGTAATTGCTGTTGATTGTGATGAAAAGTGATTCATGGACTGTTACAGTGGGGGACAGAAAACCCAAAAGGAAAGCCAACCCTTCAGGCCCGACCAATCAAACTTATGTATCATGAGAACTATTTAATTGTGGGGGGCAGTAAACCAAAGTGACCAAGCCAACCCTGCAGGCCCCGACGCAATCAAACTATTATTATCAACTGAGAAGTATTTAATTAATACAATCCATATGCGGGATTTATATCCACGCCATCGCTTGGCTACACAAATAGTGGACTAACACCCCACCCGCATACGTCGTTACGTTGAGAAATACATTCTCGACTGTTGCAAGCTGTAAGCTGACAATCATATCTCGCTTCCACGAACACCAACAAGGATTAGCATCCGCAATAACCCTCACATCCAACACAACAACTAATAGAGGCTCCCTCTCACAACACGCGTTATTATCAGCAGCAATCACTGTATTTTGATTGTGCTCGCATGTAGTAGGAATATCGTAATTCAAATCAATCAGGCGGTGCTCGGAGGCAAAGTGCTGTGTAATGTAGGAGGTTAGCAACATTGCTGCATGGTCGGCTGAGTTCGGTAGCCCCGAGGCGACGCTCGACCAGTGGCAACCAGGACCATCGAGAAGAGAGTTTCTACTAGGGGAAAACCAGGGTTTTGTTGTGGCTGCTGGCTTTCCGAGACAAATCTTGAATTTTAGTATTTTATTTGTATTTAATTTAATTTAATTTATACAAATAGCTAACGTGAAGTGAGACTTGGGAATTCGATTCGATAAATCACAATACAGTTTGAATGTATTTAAATTGAAGTCAAACATTTTCTTGGCAATGTTTTTTTCTGAAAAAAGAAATATTAATCGAATTTCAGGAAAGTTAATGGTTTTCCATCTTCTAAAGAAATTCTTAACTAAGAAAGATATGGTATACACATACAATCAGCGTTATTATTGTATGCAAAAGAACTTGAAAACTAACTAGAACACAATTGTCTACGAGTGACAATCAGCCAAAACGTTATTGTACTAACTAGTACGGGTTCGGCACTACCAAAAATAGAAAGCGTAGCTACTTAATCAACTAATTGACGAAGAAACTAGCAAGAATAAAATCTCAACCAGTAGTTATCGCTTTTGGTGGAGGTGCCGGGTATAAATATTTTCCTCTTTTGAGCGCGGCTAGCCCCCGCATCCCCACCCCCAGGCTAATCAAAATCATTCAGTATCATCCTTGTTCAAGGGCAATGTCAACAATAAAAATTATGTCAATTGGAGGCAAGGTGTTTTTGATTTAATCAAATGCAAATTTTTCTTCATTTTGAGCAACAAACTAAGAGTTCTGAGTTTAGGCAAAGTTTCCTTTAAAAAAATTTAAATTAGATTTTCTGAAACACTTGTGAAAGTATTTTATCCACTAATCAACTTCACAAGTTTTGAAACACTGATATTGATAATTTAAATCGAAAAAAATCGAAATATTCTGAATAAAATCGAAAAGTTAAATCATATAAATCCTATGAAAATCAAATAAATCATCCCTGATTGGAGGCTATTACCGTGGGATAAAAGTGGTGCATGGGGGAACTTTCCTTTGCAATATTAAAGGATTTGTTGATTGGTACACTAAATTTTGATGGTCAGGGATAAAATACTTTGCAATGCTCTCACTACCCAAGAAAAACAAAATAAATAATTAATAACCTCAATTATTATAGGTAATATTTATTTTCTTGATGAACCCGAACTCAATATAAGACAATTTCGAGTTGTGAAGACATTCATCGCTCGATTTTTCGATTGATTACTTGGGGAAACACTACCGTAACGCCGATGGAATTGTCTAATACATAAAATACCGAAACGGGGTTCGATCCTCGGTCAAGAGGATTTTCTAGGTTTTTGGACATCATCGTTCGGGTTTAAAAAAATCTTATTTTAATTTTCGTATTCAACTCCTTGCTAGAAGTAACGCACGTGCGATGGCCACACGACCCCGTGTCCCGCCTACACGCATGTTCCTCCAAGTCAGGTGGCAGGCAGGCGTGCAGGAGCAACAGGTAGTTACGCGCTTGGACAGACAGACAGACAGACCGACAGTCGGCCAACACCCAGCACACTTCTTCTTCGAGGCGGAGGGAAGCCGACCGATCTAATCTATAGAGTATTTTATTGTTGCCTATAGGGAAGGAAGGACAGACAGACTCGGTGCGTTTAGAACGTATTATTCTTAAAATGACAGACGCGGCAATAACTTGACGGGAGTGGCGAAATAATATCCGAGTCACTCCCTATGATAGAATGTTAGACGATCTGGACGAGGGACCCGCCTAGAAAACATCATATGGACGTATTTTCAAGTGTAAATATTCTTATTTCACACCTAGAGATGTTATGTAACCGAATTACTTATTGATGAGCGTAGCGAGCGAAGCGAAGATTTCATTTCACTACACTGGAGAAAAAAATCCGGAATGTTATCTTTTTTTCTTTTTTTTTCTGTATGTATTTTTTGTGTGTTGTTAACACGAATCCGGCTAACCGATACTCCCAATTACAATGAAATTTTATGGAGCCTTCGAAATCTCTTGAACTTAGAACTGCCACGTTTTTGAGCGCAATCGGAAAATTATCCTCATTAGAATTGCAACTTTACGATTTTTTTCGAATTTTAAAAAAATCTTCAGCTTATAACACCTACATGCTTTATCCGATTTTAATGATTTTTTCACATAACCTTAATTTTTATGAATCAAGGTATTCGTGTAAAATTTGAGCGCAATCGAAAACTATTTCTTATGAAAATCGAAATTTTACCTTTTTTTTCTTTTTTAAAACAATTCTTTGACTTATAACACCTACATGCTTTATCCTATTGGAATGATTTTTTCAAAGAACCTTAATTTTATGAATATATACATTCGTGTAAAATTTGTGCGCAATCGAATAACTATTTCTCATGAAAATTACGACTTTTTCCTTTTTAAAATTACGATTAATTAAAAAAAAAATTTAAGTTAATTTTTTATTTAATTTAATATAATTTTAAAAAATCTTCAACTAAGTAATGATTTTTTCACAGAACAACTGAAAATCCGCATAACACATGGCAGCTCAATGCACCAATTACGCTCATCCAACAACGCGGCGGGACTTAAGCGTTTTCCTAGTGTACTTTTAATGAGGGTTTACAATGATTTTATGGAGTGACGCGAGACTAAAAAGCCGAGGTGATAACGCATGACTAATATAGTAAGCGTATTTAAATTTATGTTTCCAAAAGTGAACAATGTATAAAAGTAGGGACTTCTTTGGATGAGCGTAGCGAGCGTAGCGAGCGAAGCGAGCGAAGCGAAGATTCCATTTCACTACACTGGAGAAAAAAATCCGGAATGTTTTTTTTTCTTTCTTTCTTTTTTTTTGTATTTTTGTGTGTCTGTTAACACGATTCCGGCTAAACCGATACTCCGATTGTGATGAAATTTTATGGAGGCCTTCGAAATCTCTGAACTTAGAACTGCCACGTTTTTGAGCGCAATCGGAAATTTTTTTCTCATAAAAAACGCAATTTTACGATTTTTTTCGAATTTTAAAAAATTTCTTCGACTTATAACTCCTACATGCTTTATCCGATTGTAATGATTTTTTCACAGAACCTTAATTTTATGAATTAAGATATTCGTGTAAAATTTGAGCGTAATCGAAAAAATATTTCTCATGAAAATCGAAATTTTACGAGTTTTTTTCTTTTTTAAAACAATTCTTTGACTTATAACACCTGCTTTATCCTATTGTAATGATTTTTTCACAGAACCCTTATTGTATGAATTAATATATAAGTGTTAAATTTGAGCGCAATCGAGAAATATATTTCTTATAAAAATCGCAATTTTACTATTTTTTTTATTTTTTTAACAATTACAATTAATTTAAAAAATTAAAAAATTAGTTATTTTTTTATTTAATTTAATTTTTTTAAATTCAACTTAGTAATGATTATTCCACAGAACAACAGAAAATCCGCATAACACATGGCAGCTCAATGCACCAATTACCTCATGCCAACAACGCTAGTTATTAAATTTATTTATTATAATGCATATTACAACAAAGTACAAATACTCCACATGTGCAAATAATAACATGGACAGACAACATACTTATATAGGGCTACATTAAAATATATTATACAATAACATTCAAAAAATTATAAATGTCTCTCTTTAAATACATTTTACTATTAATCCAATAACCTTAATACTAATGGACTAATTAATCCTATATAGCGAATTAGTACGTTGGCAAAACGTACCGACATTGAATTTTGAATTAAGGTCTAGTTTTATTGTTATATTATGGATGGCAGGTCTCCTAGACCACGAATTGTTTGCCGAAACATCAGGTTCTTATGGAAATCAATCCAGTAATTAAAAAATTCATCCCAGCGGGGTATCGAACTTGTTGCTTTGCGGCCAGTGAGCATTATAACAAGTTTGACATTATGCCTAATATCATTTACACGTTAAGTTTTGACAGTGTGCCAAATTTTAATTTTAATTTTCTGGGATGCCAAAGTATTTACAATATATTTCGTGTAAGTACTTCGAGAGCGATGCCCTTTACTGTCCGCCCATTCGCATGTGTTCCACGATAAAGAACGAAAGGTTGATAAAGGATGTGTTAGACAGGGGTAGAGGAGTCAGGACTAGCCTAACTCAAAATGTTTATCTACTAGGACGCTTCGCAAACGCTTTTTCAGGCGCGTTGTTGGATGAGCGCAATTTTTTAAAAACGAAAAAAGCGTACAATAGACATTTTCATGAGAAATAATTTTTCGATTATGCTCAAATTTCACACGAATATATAAATTCATGAAGTTAGGGTTCTGTGAAAAAATCATTACAATCGGATAAATCATGCAGGTGTTATAAGCCGAAGAAATTTTAAAAATAAAAATAAAAACGTAAAATTGCGATTTTCATGAGAAATAGTGTTTCGATTACGATCAAATTTCACACGAGTATATCAATTCATAAAATTAAGGTTCTGTGAAAAAATCATTACAATCGGACAAAGCATGTACGTGTTATAAATCGAAGAAATTTTTTAAAAATCGAAAAAATCGTAAAATTGCGATTTTCATGAGAAATAATTTTCCGATTGCGCTAAAAAACGTGGCATTTTTAAGTTCAGAGATTTCGAAGGCCTCCATAAAATTTCATCGCAATCGGAGTATCGGTTTAGCCGGAATCGTGTTAACAGACAGACAAAAATACAAAAAAAAGGAAAAAAAACATTCCGGATTTTTTTCTCCAGTGTAGTGAAATGGAATCTTCGCTTCGCTCGCTACGCTCATCCAAAAAACTCGGCACCTCCACCAACAACGACACTGCACTGCTGATACTTGAACGATCTTGTTTTGGTACTCCCGTGCCCGTGCTTGTCATTAGCCCTGATATATACAATAATGCACAACGCGTATGCTAATTTAATTACGTAAACACAGTGTAGGCAAAAACAATGTGCACACCTGCGGGGTGTTTTCCCAGTGACGACAGACAGAATGGAAGCACTAATGACTACTAAGTGGCTGGCACACGATTTGCCAGGGTACCGGAGCGTGACACTCCATGCACAGCACGCGGTTGCAGCGTTGTGAGGGGATCGGTGATTTGTAGCCGTTATGCACGGACATCGAGCGGCAACCACAGAACAGTGGAGGGCACGACAAGATTGATTGATTGATTGATTGATTGATTGATTGGCAGCATGGGCACAGCGATAGCGTGCGATACACCCGATACTCCTATATTGAGAAGTCGAGTGTGGGGAAATTGCGTTTTTATTTAATTCATGCCTATTTGGTTGTCATTGTTTTACACAAACGGAAAATAAAATGATCGTATTCAACAAGCAATGGGCGCAATACCATAGCAAAAGCCTGCTTCAGAAAATCAAATAATGTATAGTGCAAATGAATTCATCAACAGAAGTCGGATTTACTATAGCATACACTGACTTTTAAAAGTGAGTTTATTATTGAAGTTTTTTTTCGATAACACTTACAATTAAGAAGAGAAATACACAATTACATGTACAAACTATAAAACAAATTAAATAAAAATAAATAAATAAATAAAAATTTAATATTTAGAGTCTACCCACTCAGTCATAGAACTGATTATCGGTGGGGGACATTAAATTTAAAGCCGACCAAGCCAACTCTGTAGGCGCCGACACCATTATTTTTGTTTGGTTTCAATTTTGTTAAAAAAATATATCAATTTGAACTCTTCAACGAGTAAGAAGAAGAACACAACTGATCAAATACTTTAATGAACATGCCTACATGTTTTTAGCATGCTATTAAATGAAACATAATCATAAGTCTGGTATACATTTTATAACGCATACGATATGGTTGATGGTTGGCTGGTATGTTGATTGTGATGTGATGTTCTCCTTAGCAAATTAGTGTCATATAACTCAGTAGGATACACACGAAAACTAACTATCTACAAATATTTCAACCATTTCTTAACAACCATAACCCTACACATCATCAAGTAATAAACGAATTTACTCAAAACGTTTCACGCACGTCTCATCTCGAGCTACATCAGTAGTTCCTCCCCGAGGCGCTAGATGCCATGCCGTACCATTTATCAAGGTAGTCGGATAGGGCCTAGATGGATGACAGTGGACGGTGTACTTCCTTACCGACTGCTGCAGCGGCCACCGTCGCTACCTCCCAAGGCGGCCCACAATCTCATTGCCGTGTTGGCAGAATGGTTACGGGCTAGACTTTTAATCCAAGGTTCGATGGTTCAATTCTCAGTCGGAGCGTTTTTTTTTTACATTCTATTCTTATGTTTTTCTAACCAATTACAATTAATGAAACTCCTTTTCGGTGGAAAATCCTGAATATTTTAAATAGAAACGTTAAAGGTTGTGTAGTTTTTTTGTTTAGGATGACAAAAATAATTAAATCTCCTTTTCGGATGAAAGTCCTGAATATTTTACATAGAAACGTTAAAGGTTTTGTAGGGGTTTTTTGGTAACGAATGGCAAAATGTACAAATAAATGCAAATAATAATAATAATTATAATAATAATAAATAATAAAAATTAATAAAATTTAAAAAATTAATATAACTTATTTTCGGGTGAAAATCCATTGTAATTTAAATAGAAACGTTAAAGGTTTTGTAGGTTTTTTGCTAAATGAATGGCAGAAATAATAATTAATATAACTTATTTTCGGGTGAAAGTCCTTTAAATTTAAAAGAAACGTTAAAAGGTTCTGTAGTTTTTTTTAACGTCCGCTATAATGAATATTTACCTAATATTAATTAATGAAATCATAATAAAATAATTCCTAATTGGATTGCACAGCAAACACGCCCCTAACCGCGTGACGCGCCAACTACCTTTATCGACCCCAAGTGTAATCCATCTAGGCCTAAGTCGACACTAATTTATCAATCCTCAAACCACAAGAAACGAATTCCACATTTCAAATTTGAATCCGTGCAACAATATTAATCGGGAGTTGTGAACAAGAGGGCCGCGGGCCTAGCACGGACCACGTACGTCATAGGGATGTCCAAACAAGACAAAATATCGATACTTGTCATCCTGTGTAGTACGATATCGTAAGAAATTAACATACGATAAATATCGATATCGAAAGGAATATATCAATATCTAGAAATATAGTAATTTATTGTATTTATTTATTTAATTAACGTCTATCCTATTCAGTTAAAAAACTGATTTGCAAAGGAGGACAAGTAAATAAATCAAATTACACTGATGGAGACACAACTAAAGTAAACATTTGAAATAATAATAGTACTACAACAATGCATTAAAACACAACAATTTTGGTATAACAAATTCAAAAAGGATATTATATGCAATTAATTAATGAACCAAATATAAAAAGGGGGTGGGGAAAAAAAGAAAGAAAAGAGAAGAAAAGAAGATCTTACATTTTCTTTTACTCAGCGATAACAATCAAAAAATAATCCAGATTAGCACAGGTCAATGATCAGTCTAGAGGAAATGGGAGGGGAGTGGTCAGTGTGTGATGTTACAAGGGTACAATTTTCTGTTTGCCATTAGAAAGGGTATTGAAAATACCCGAAATATTCAATACAATTTATTTTATGAATTAAAGAACAAGTATGTCTTAAAAATTTAATTCATAACCAAACCGTTCTAATAATCTCCGCATTATCAGGGTGTTAAAAATAGATATTTTACAAATATCACGATATATCGGAAAAAGAAAGATAAGATCAATTAATGATATAGCAAAACACGAAATAAAAATATCAAATTTGTTGGACACCCCTCCCTAGTCCGGCATCTCATCGTGGATCGTGTAGCCCGCCAGGCAAGCGCGTGATTAAGCTTGAGATTGATTCTTGATAGGCGCGTTTAGCGGACAAATAATCAGCCCTGGGGAAGGTATAAATAAGTTGACTGCTTGGGAGTAGTCTATGCTCTAGCTTGGTTAATGTGGGCTTACTTACATCCTCCCTAGTTGAATTGAGGGTAATTACCACAAGAATGTATTAAATACTTGGAAGCCAGAGTACACGCCTAACAATAAGATTACTGCTCGATTCTTGCTTGACGTTGCATAAGTCCGATGGTGGCATATACTTGTGGGATCTACGGTCGCTCACTCATGTTTAAAAGGATATTCACCCGCAAAACTAAAAAAAAATCATTCAGGATAGATAGTTATGAATTTATAAATTAACGGAAAAACTATTGGGTCCACCATTGATCCCCAAAAAATTGTCAATCTTGGTATTTTTCGAGCTTTAGGTCCCATCGGCAAAAATCTCCCATAAAAAGTAACATGGGGACGATCTTTATGCCCCGTGACCTTGGAGGACTTTGATCCAAAAAAATATTAGCCATTATTGACGTGCTCTACACTTTTCTGTAAATCCTCTATATTTTGTTTAGTTATTTGGGCAAGTGGTTCTGTCAAAATATGCTGATTACCAAGAAGGGGTGTGATTTTGGAATGCATATTGGAGGACGACAGTTGGAGGACAAAAGGAAATGGCGTGAGCAGGTAGGAATGAAGCAAGAAAGAAGAGGACGAAATAGAAGGATAAGAAGACAAATTTGTCTTTCAACTTCACTGAGTTTAGAAATAAGTAAACTAATGCAAATCCACAGGTGTAATTTGCAAACAATCATCTAACCCAAGAATTGGTAGAAGTGAAAACATAGATTAAAGACTTTGATTGCATATCGTGATGCACTAGACTGTACACGCCAACTAATGTTGAATCAGGCTAGTTCTCGTTCTCGTATGTTGCACACGTGTCTACGAAACTTAAACTTATGAGATGCAACATATTAATTCCGTTAATAATAAGCACAATAGAACAATAGGATACAATTAGAGGTGTGCAGTACCACAGCCACAGGGTAACTTGCATTCAACTGAGAGTAACTTCAGAAGTAACGACATATTATTACGGCACACTGATGAAAATATATTATAAGCTCTGCCCACGTTGTAAGTCAGGTGCTGCTGGAAAAGGAAAGTGTCTTCATTTATTTGAAGCCTATCCTATTCAGTTTAATTCATGACGACAATGAACAACGTATTATAATTACTATTGAATATTTTATTTATAGTGGGTGTAGTTAAGATTAACAGCTATTTAAGTAAAATGAAAGTTTGCAACACATTTTTGTCGGGAAAACTGTTTATGGCCAATTTTTATACATTTTCTAACTTATAGAAACTAAAAAGATATTTAGATGAAATTCGGGTTCTAGTTTAAAAAATAATACTTTTGAAAGATAAGTGTATAACACAAAATGTAGAATCAAGGTGTATTTATTACACAAGACAATTGATTTACAATTAATGAATTTGCGAGTTATATGCATGAGAATATATTAAATGTGCATAGGTCTTGTACGTTGTTATTCAAATACCTATACCAATGAAATGATATTCTGTGCCAATGTGAATTCATTCCCTCATTCCTGACGCTTTCAAGCTTGACGTATTTGCCCAGCTTATCTCCGCAAATCAATTAATATCCTACTTGTGATTCTCGTGCAGCAAAACGATCGCCTCGAGCTACTCAACTCAACTTCTGTTCTCTTAAAATCATCCGTGCGAATCTAATCTCATCACCTGATGACATGGCTGACGTTTCGTTTCGTTTCGTTGATCTAGTTCTAGGGCATTTAATTCCCCATTCTAAACACTGGGTGGTGAATATTTCCATGAACATATGAGAATGCTGCGATGATGAACGTACAGATCGGGCGCCCTACACAGGTTTGCAATTTTTATTTATAAATTTAACGTCTATACTATATTTAGTTAAAAAACTGATTTACAAATTAGAACAACTAAATAAATCTAATTACATAAATGCAGACACAATAATGGGCAAAAAGTTACTAGTAAAGATGACAGAAAGAAAGAAAGAAAGAAAGAAAGAACAGAAAAGAAAAGAAAAAAAAGAAAGAAAAAGAAAGAAATATAACACAAATATCAGTCTCTGTGGTCCACGGACCAGGGACCCCACCAAAATAAGGGATACCAGTTACACTCAACCCGGCACCTCCACCAACAATATTGAATCAAAGTTTCACTCTCTCCTTTAGGTACTCTCGTATACCAGTACACTTGTTCTGAAACGTACATTAAATCAAACTGATTGTGCGCTGATCTGATGCTCCAAGAGACGGGCCTACATCTGTAGAGAAAAAATGAAGAGACTTATGGCAAAAACACGACAAATATTACGCATGTTTCGATATTGGTTTGATTTGGGTTGTATGTCATTACTTAGAAAAACAGTTATTATCAGGACTCAACGCGTTATAATCGTTTGATAATCGATAATCAATATCGTTTCAATATATTGGCGTGAAAATATTAGCGAATTTGATATTTTCTGATCAAAGTTGTCCAAAACGCGATATATTGTAACCTACTACCGTCACTTCTATATTTATGACGTGTATGAATTACAATAAATTATACTTATTTGAAACTTCACTATCACACATCCTAAAAGATTCCCATTATTTCTGACCTAAAAATTTGGTGTTGACTTTTTTTAATCTAATCTTGTTTGAAGTTATTGACAGTTTTACCGAAATTGTAGTTCGATATTATTATCGATCGGTAACGCAGGAATCTTTTAGGTTATTTATTACTTTTATTTCATCGTTGTGCATCCCTAATATAATTAATAACAAAACTAATTAGTAAGTTGTAGCATTCTTTCGTCTGTCGGTGAAAAGTGGGTGAAACTGAAAATATTTTCTATTGGAAAGAGAAAACTTTGACCATACCAGTTTCCTATGTCGACTACACTTTCAGTTAATTCACTTGTTATCAGACCATATAAGGCAAAGTCTTAGAGTTAGACACCCTAATAAATAGTATTGGTTTAAATATTACAAATAATACGCTCAATACGTTCTCACTGACCCACATCTGACTCAGGTTATTACAGATTCATGACTATACTGAATGATAAATCGAAACACGGTAGATAAAGGGCACTGCAATTAATTGTTTCAGGAAAGCTACTTGCACAAATTCTCGGGCGCCAAACTCAGTCTTAATATTGATCAAAGTCATGTAATGAATGGTATGCGCAGTGTAACTGTTAATTTATTACGCCTCTAACTAATTGCGAAGAAAATGTACAGCCATTTGGCAAAGAGGGCATGAAGACAGGAATGTGGTCAGGCTGCAGGTAGTTTGGTTCCAGATGCATGGGTTACATATAATTGTCTATGACATTTGAGCCTCGGGACATGTAAGGTTTAAGACACTAACTAATTTGGTCTACGTGTTCATACCGGTACTTTGCGCACTTAAAGTAATATGTCATGGCAAAAATAATGTTTTTTACATATCACTAAAATTATATATAAATATGGGTTTCATCAACGATGTCGCGAAAGTTACGGCTTAAAGGTTTTCCTACGTCATCGACCTAGACCATGCAACACATGACAGCGAGTGTGATTAGAAACTAAAGGGCGAGTGAGGGCGGAGGGGGGGGGGGGCAGCTACAAGTGCAACGCGTTGCCCAACTTACGATGCTGAGAGTGTATATAACATGTATGTAATGCATTAATTAAGACAATTTTACAACTTTCTTTGCCAAAATACATCTTATGTTATGTATATTAGGGGCAAATATATACCAACGTCTGGGAGGCGCAGCTTCCCTTAGACGATTATAGTATTACAAAACAAATTAAAAAAACTGCTGTTGGAGGCAATCGAACCCCTTCCATCATAAATAAAAATAGAAAAGAAAAACATATACGTAAAATGACGAAATAACGAGGTTTTATTTCGGTGCTTCCACAGGAACGACGACGGTTCTCTCTCATTCGTTTCCCCAACGTTAGGGTACGTCAGGAATAGGTTCATTACTCTCTTTGGAATAATGAAAAATACAAGATTTTTCATAAGAATAGTATCTACAATCTTAATAGTTATCCCATAAGAATTTATTTCCTGTGGAATAGCGCCATGAGATAGTACTAAGTTCTCACCGCAACTCAACGAAAGTAATGTAATGAAATGAATTTTTTGGACTGTACACTTCATTTGTAAAAAAGTAAACTATGTGAAACAACATTTCGACTACAGTTCAGTCGTCTTCAACGGGTTTAATGATCAACGAAAGTGTTTTATTTATAGCCCACCAGTCCACGCAAACAAACAAACAACCAACTGCCGTACCTACCGATACTACTCCATGCTGACCCCGGGTCGTGACTCACTGGCGCCTGGCAGTGGCCACGCATGCGCACCACTCACTCACTCATAACTCATCACCTGCACGCGAAGACGTTTTCGCAACATTGTGGTCCCGGCGCGCGCTCTTGCTCGCTCGCTCGCCGAACTAGGTAAACGTCTCCCCTACAAGGACATGACTTAGCTACAAGTTGGCGATACTATACTAGACGAAGAGAAACCCCCTGACGATAGATTAGGCGGCTCCAATCGACGTATCGAGGAGCGATTAGGCATAAGAAGGATGGTGGTGACGATACGACGTGCATGACTCTTGACTTGTTGAATGTGGGACGTCACATTCGTTTATTGATGCGCCTTTTTAGAGCTCAAGTTAGAGCCCTCAGTGTTGTGAACAAACATTCTCGTAATGATGCCCACTTGGTGATTGGATATTGCTTAACGTCTCATATTAATGCACTTAAGCTATTCGAGACGATGAGTGGTGATAGATGAGGATGAAGGATTAACAGAAAAGGGAGGAGGGGAAACCCGGTATCGGCACGTAGCCTACTCTTTTCGAAAAGTACCAAGGGGACAAATGGCTTAACGTCCCATCCGAAAGAACGGTATAACTTTGACAGTCATATAGGTTCCTCCACTAACCCGGACTGCCGAGCAGACGTCGAGGAGAACGAAGCCGTTACACTAGCTCTCGAACCCTCCATTTGCTCTAACCAGCGGTATACGCGAGTTTCAGGGGAGAGCGGTCACCCACTATACCCTGACCACGCCCGAAGGCTGCTTAACTTCGGTGTGTGAGTGGGAACTGGTTAAACGACCTCGGCTAAACCGCTGAAGAGCCTGAAGATTTCCCACAATTCAGTGTAAGTGTTGGGAACCAACATTCTCGTAATGATGCCCACTGTGGAAGGGTAGTTTTACCCGGTGTGACCCTCTTAAGGTAACTACATAAGGGTGTTCCGGTAATTACGAAGGAAAAGTCCAACGGCCGTTTCAGAGGACTCAGTCCTGGGGGTCTATTTAGTAAGTGACAACAGTCGATCGACAGCGACAAGCGACAATAGTCGACCGAAACGACAACTTCAGTGATAATAAAGTCACGCATCTGACTGCAGCTATACAAGTTTATAAGCCGTGTATTGGCAACAAATTAAACATTTAAAAATTGTAATGCCGTCTGTCAATGTAACTACACACAGCAAATGTAATTTGGTATGATGAGAATTCGAGGTGGCAGTTCTCACTTGCTCTTCTCACAAAAGTTGTAGTTTCGGTCGACTATTGTCGCTGTCACTGTTGCTGTCACTTTTAGTGAACCATTAGAAAAAACTTTCAGTCGGGATTGCCAATGGCAGTATTCGTACGTGTGACCTCTCGAATCAATCCGACTCTCACGTCAGTCTCAAATTTCACTTTTCAAATAGGATAGCCCCTCCCCCTTCACTTCAAGTGCCATTAAAAACTTCCAGTAGTATTCCATAGTTCCATATTTTCTCACCAAATATATATATAAAGGAAATTGAGGTGATCGGGCTCTTAATAGGAGCAAGAGGAACGATACCGGATTTTTTTGTCAAATTTTGCAAACGTTTTAGACTTAATGCGAGTTTTATTTATGACTTGGTGCTCCTTGCTTTAAAGGGATCGATTTTGATTTTTAGAAATCATCTATATGGCCAAAGCAAGAAGTAACAAGTATAAATCAGTATTTGTTATTTTTATACTTCACAAATCATACTTCTCACTTCATTTTTCATTTCATTCTATTTTTTCACAATCTGTAACTTATTTTACTTATTGTTAAACGTAATTTGTATAAATGTAAATTAATTTCTTTTTGTTATTCTGTGTCTTAAGGCAACCTTAATGTAAAGGCAGAGCTTTGTTTAAAAAATAAAGTTGTACTATGTTGAAGGGCAATGTCAACAAATTGACGCATGACGATCATAGGTCGTGATTGTTTTTTGTCGATAGGTGTGTGTCACACACGCACAGACGGACGGACAGAAAAGTGATGCTAACAAGAAAGCTTTCGCTCTCTGAAAAGTACCTCTTGCTAGCTACTCTTATACCACTTTTACATTACTAGCATATTACGCGGGTATTTACGCGGGTAATTTCTGTGTGTGAACGCTTGAAAGTTCCTATACGCTGGTAAGAAATCTTACAAGGGTAATTTAGGCGAGTTACTCGCATAACTCTGTAGTGTTGGTGCAGTGTGAACGCACGAAGCTGGCTACCCTGTGCTTACCTGCATAACCTTATACTTCCAAGCTTCCTATAGCTCTAACGTGGAAGGCCCTAATTGATTATGGGAAATAAATCAACTATACTTACGATAGGACGGTAATCCCAGTGCCGCGTGAACGATAGTAACACGTAGGAACTACAGTAATGTAAACGTGGTCCTAGAGGCTAAGGGGGGGGTGGAGGGGTGGCGGCTACAATCGTGCCTAACAGAGAGAGCACTTGAAACTGCGAAGATGGCGATTCCATTTCGTCCCCGCCGTCGGGGACGCGAGAAACTAAGACATGGAAATTGGAAGGTACCTACCGAACCGAACCGAACGAATGTAATTTAAATGCTAAAACCAGGGCGGACAGTTGGTGTGTGCGAATGCGCAAGTTAATCCTAATCGTGACTCCTGCTCTCGCTGTTATTTCAATAAGTTCGCCGGACGTAGGAGGCGATATGGGCAGATGAGTGTTACGGTAGGCCAAGGTAAACACAGCCCCTGTACTTAGTGTCCACCTCCTCAAACACGCATCGTGCCTTTTGTCCGAGTAATAAAGATGAATGTAAGAATTACTGACATTAAGTTTAGAAATATAGTTTTTCATCGCACTAATTTATCAGAATATAGCAAAGTTTGGTTAAATGGAATGAAACAACCTTACAACTATACGGAACAGACAGCAAGACGTAGCACGACTTCCTGGCAACGCACAGTTTGGATAGAAAGTGTATCAAATCCTTGAATTCTGACTCTCCTCCATTGTTGTAGACGGCCTATTGCAATGTAAGAAAAGTTAATTGAAACAAGAAAGTGTTGGATTAATTTTGTTTATTTGGATTAAGGACGCGTCAACCGTTAGGTCATAATGCACCACTCTAGCCTAGGGAATATGGGGAGGAGCCCATGCTGGTCAGAACCAGCCACGGGTAAGAGGAGAAATAGGGGTTTCTCACGTCGATGTCGTCATCGTCTTTGTCATCGTTCGTTGTGTCATTGTCATCGTCGTCGGGGAGGTCGTCAAGGGAAGGGGTCGGGTTCTCCGACGACTGCCAGAGCTCGCCTCTAGTTTCGGGGAGTAATATACTCTCCTATTACTAGCTGATGTTTGCGAGGTGGACTTTATCTCTTAAATCGACTTTTACGATTAGCAGAGCCATGCTCTGGGCCAATTCTACCCCGGGCCCAGACGGGGTTGTTGTTGTTGGATTAATAAATAAACCCTAGAAACGACAGGTTGATATGGTTCCTCTTTTATAACAACCAAACTGACCAATAAAAACGGCAATTAAAGTAGTAGGCCTATGTCATTTAAATTCAACATTTATCCTTGTTCATCCGTTGCTCAGAAACGGCGAGGACTTTTGAGGGTGCAAATTTCCGGTTGAAAAGAACGGATTGGTTACTGAAGAAAAATCAGAATGCACCTTAGAAAATAATCCTTGGTAATATGAGATAGAATGATGATGATGAGTATAGTGTGAGCTAGTATGATAAAGAAGTATGAGGTATGATAATGTATGTCAAAGGATGAACTCACCTCCCCCAGCTATACAGTATGATAAAGTATGACAAAGTGTGAACTCACCTCCCCCAGCTATACAGTATGATAAAGTATGACAAAGTGTGAACTCACCTCCCCCAGCTGGACGCCGTCAGCGAAGGCGATGAGCGCCACCCGATCAGGGTCGTGAAGCAGAGCCGCGTTACTAGCCACGCCCACCCCTTGTGCCTGCGAGAGCGCCGGGTTCGACGACCGACGCTGGCGGTGGTGGGTGGACTGTCGGTGCATCCCCAGGCGGCGGTGACGGCGACACACCACCACCAGGCACACGCCCATGCCGAAGAGAATCAACATGGCGGCGAGCGCGGTGGCCAGGGAGACGATCAGCGTGTTGGAGGTGGTGATGTAGTCGGCGGCTGTGGGGGTGAGAGACACGAGGTGATTACAACAACTTTATCTGTTGATATAGCACATTACACAGGTGAGAAGTCACTGGACTCGGCGTCTACGTGCGTACTATGTGTGTACAAAACATAGTGAAGGGTGCGTCAACTGTTAGGACATAAAGCGCCACTCAGCCTGAAGGAGGTGGCTAACGTGCAACGTCTTCACGCAGGAGGCAGGAATGAGCTTCACGACCTCGTTTCGCATCCAGGAGCCTTCAGGCCTCTACCCCGCTTCAAGTACCCTTATCCGCCTTTTGCCTTTCTCGTCGACTAACTCTATAAATGTCATGTTCTCTTGTTGTAATGTTAATCTGAACTTGTAACTTTGTAATCACTGTGTCAGGCTACAGAGGGCCACACTTGCCCTGCATTATCCTTCATGCCCTATGGGCAGGTAAAATTCATTAAAATAAATATAGGAGGTGTGGAGATGACAGACCCGTGCTGGAAAGGTAAACACTAAAGCTAAAAGCGGGAGGGGAGGAAGTAGAGATTTGTCGTGTCGTCGTTGTCGTCATCGGGGTGATAATAACACAGGAGCTCGCCACGAACGAGGCGAATGTAGATGGATATTATTGCGAGCACCGTGCAGGCATGTTATATACTCTCAGTCGACCCCGGGCGGGTAATACTTCATAACCCCCAGACAGTGACAGTACAAAGAGCAATCACTCATCACGTGCGGTCGCTTGACCGATGCGAGCGCTGTTAGCGCCAGCCGCAGGAACTAGACCACAAATACCGGACTCGTACAACTAAACTCTGCGCCACTCTCTCAAGACGGGGATAAATGTATGACCATTAATACATATTGTGTTGATGTTATGTGAACTTGCTTGCAACACTTGGTTGGCTTCCTTGGAGGTTGCATGGGGCGGTGAAACACACGGGCCAAGATTCAAGTGTCTAAATATTTGAGGTGATCAAATTCGCTGGCACTTCCAGGTTTTCCAA
Organism: Sweltsa coloradensis; assembly: GCA_024449915.1. Classification (NCBI taxonomy): domain Eukaryota; kingdom Metazoa; phylum Arthropoda; class Insecta; order Plecoptera; family Chloroperlidae; genus Sweltsa; species Sweltsa coloradensis. Next base: position 782,953 of record JAMZAV010000246.1, on the reverse strand, counting down.
AATTCAAATTTGTCTGTCTGGGACAGCAAACTGATTTTGTCCCGGAGATGCATGCTTGGCAGCGGCCCCAGAAATTTTGAGGTTCAATTATGTGAGTATTATATAGGGTTTGTTTGAGGAGAAAGGAAAATCCCATAAATATCCAACGGAAAATGAATATTGAATACTCTCTCCGACAATACTTAACTTTTTTCATATTTGTGCAGTAGTCACTCTGCATTTTCTAGTCTTGATTTGACACTTCACTTACTCGTATAGTGCAAATCTCAAGAAAGTTTGAACTAGAGATACATAATATGCATAATGTCGCTATTTTACAGAAACGGTGCCTCGCAAACTCTTCAAATCTCGTGGCACAGCATGTTAATGATAGTAAGAGAGAATCGCCTACCTACAACTAAATGAGGACTCGAGAAATCCATCTGGACTTGGGTCTGGAACGCATCGTGGTCGCATATTATGCCCGCCATATGCGGAAACAAAAATACCTTGGCGCCATTTTATCTAAAATATCGACTATGTCATTTCATAACAAAGAATATGCATCAGATAATAATTAAACTTTGCTAATAAGCTAATATTTAATACAATTCAGAAATTACAAAATCCATCCCTACCGGGGTTCGAACCCGGGTCTCCCACATTCCGGGTAGGCGCCTTTCTATAATAAACAATAATAAATGCTAATAGCGTCCTCGTGTTCTAAAGTAATCAAACGGTGGCGCTAGCCTCTTCACGTCCAAGAAGTCGACTCGATTCTGCCTAAATAAAAGTCCGTGCGACCGGTTGGGACGTGACCACCAGCCGACACTTGTAGGTTGTAGCGCCTGGTAATTAGTATCCCTATCAGCGCGTGTATCTCAGACACTTGTTGCGTCCACAGGGGTCTGTGCTAACGATAAGAGAGCCGCACGTGCATGTCACAGGCTTTCTACTTGTCCTATACTTGTTGCGTGGAACATCTTGTGGCTCGTTGGTCTTTTTAATTTTTTTCAACTTCTGATTTGGACTTTAGTCCATCAGTTCTTGTCTTAGGAATTTGTAAACGGTGACTTTGGAGCCGTCCTAGTAACGAGGCACAAATAAATTTAATGTTGTTCTGTATCGGCCTTGTTGATTATGGCGTTAGTCCGCTGGTATGGTGTTCGCACTGTCCATACCACTGATTGTTATAATTATTTCCTATTACAAAATATCGATATTTGGTTGGTTATCACTCACTCGTCGATTGTATCGGGGCCTACAGGGTTGGCATTGGTCGCTTTGGTTTACTGTCCACCACTGAAAATCAGTTATATGTCTGAGAGGGGTAGACTGTAAATACAAATTTATTTTATTTACGTACCTACACGAACAGTAATGTGGGGAATGTAACACATTTGGCAGAATTGTCAAATACCTATTCGTTCGACCTAGAAGCATCCAGCGTATAGGGATGAAACTTTACATAGTTGTGAAGATGATGATGGGTTTCCTTGTTTTACGTCTCTTTTGATGCATTAAGGCTATTTGACACGATGAGTGGTGATGGATGAAGATGAAGGACAGTTACAAACACATGCCTTATGCGGGATTCGACCCCACGTCCTCGTAGAGCCCTACCCTTCGGACCAGCGCCCTAATCGTATGTGTCACCGCTGACGGCTATATTTGTCAAGAAAGCGTACACAGACCCTAGACAGCCCTATTGTCGTAGATTGTCAATATTTTATTTAATGTAAATCAGCCTTAAGTAATTTTATTTTTTAATTCAAAGTCTATCCTATGTACGAAAATTGTCATTTTTGGACCTTTGACAAAATCTAAAAGCGTAACTTTAACAAATGCAACAGGGAAGTTATCAGACCCCGCAAAAAGTCAGGTATTTTTTTTTGTTTAAATCTTTGCCACTTTAATTATGTTTATGACACTAATATAACGAGACACCATTTCCTAGGCGACACAAATATTCGGGTCACGTGTGAATTATTGCCACGCCCTGGAAAGCATTGGTGCAGTGCCTAATTAGGCACTAACAAAGTGGTATCTCAATACGACCGAGTCACGAGCAGGGCCACCACACGCGCAAAACATTTGTCAAGAATGGGCAAAGTCGAACGCTACTAAATCAATAATCGGGAGAAAATTTCGTACTTGACAATATCACGATTATTGTTTATTAGGCATGTCATTCTCGATAATGAATAAGGTACGTGTTTCAACGAAACATTTCCGCGTTATTAAAATATCCCCTCCGTTAAAATGTCAAACAACATAATATTTTATAGGGTCCCAATTTAAGTACATTCTAAATTCGGTAATTAGCGCCGATTGAATAAGGTAATTTCCATTATGAAATGTCCACATTTTGTAAAACAGTACTAGCCCGAAAACGTTTCGTCAAAGGTGGGACTATCAAACAATAAGGATAATTTTGGCAACCTTCGTCTGGGCCAGGGTGGAATATTACAATTATGGTTGTTGTTCCCACCTTTTACAAGTACCGAGCATCCATGTTATAGTCGAAAACAACTAATGAATAGTCAGCAAGTGCACGATATTATTAGTTAATAAATTGAATTCGTAATTTGTTTATAGTATATGTATTGTAAATTAGGCCTATTATAAAATGAAATAAAAATGTTAATAATAACCAACAAGTTCGAACGCAAAAGCAAAATAAGATTGTCAAAGAAAACACACAAATGAAATCATATGATGAAATTATATTTTTGGTGGAGGTGCCGGGTACGAGGAAACCAGCCCCTTGTGAAAAATGCTAGCAAAGTCTCCATGACCGAAAGTTACACCTCCATTGAGCCCAGGTCGAGCGAGTGGGCTTGTAAAATGTATGTTCATTGCAACGACGGTCAATAAACCTACCGTTGTTGTCATCAACACTGCCGTTAAAACACACCATTAAAAAATTAAAATATATAATTTGTCTACTTCTCACCCAGTTAAAAATCTCTAATAGGCGTTATTATTTCGTTGGATTTTCTGGACCACATCAACGAGCCAATGAAATAGACTCGCCCACTCACTCGAGCTAGGCTCAGTGAAGGTGGTACGTGAGGGGAAAGGTCGACAAGTATTGTTTAATTGCAATGGACTTGATTGCAAAGGTAGGTATACGACCATTGATATTGTGATCGAGGATATTCAATATCAACCAACACAGGAGATGAATATATCACTACTATTCGGGTTTCAGAAAGATGATCTAGCAGCAATAACTATGTCATCAAGGAAATATAGGTTTGGAACAACTTTATACCAAGCCTTATAAAATTTGGTAAGACGAAGCTAAATATAAAACATTTGACATAGAACGGTAAGCCATAATTCTTAAAAATTAAGGTCAAATCTTCAAAATTTATAGTTCCTATTGTCCTGCCTGCTAGCCGTTTCTAAAGCCATAAACATCTGAGTTCTGAGATAACGCAGACTTGGAAACATAACCTCCTAACATACAGATGTAAATGCATCAATCACAGTAAAAGGGCTCACGCATTTCCGTGGGCTGGTCTGACTTCTGAATACAATAGGGAGGCAATGGGGGGCTATCAACTAAGTCGAAGGCGCACGTGTTAACTTGTAACTACCTGTTATAAATCAACTACCTAGGTGGCACAGCACGAGCTCTCATTCGGGAGGTCACGGGTTCGACGCACACCACCGACCATTCTGATTTGAGGCTGTTTTGGGGTTTCTGTTAGGTTGAGAGAGAGAACTTTTATTTTTTAACACTAGGAAAACGCTAAAGTCCCGCCGCGTTGATGGATGAGCTTTTTAAAGGTTTTAGTTTGCGTGGGATATCTTTACTTTTGCAAGTGCTTTGTTTTGCTGCCTACGCATTGTAGGTGAATGTTGTCAAGTTTCTTTGTTTGATTGTTTCTTGTCAATTGGTATTATTTACCGTAAAAAACTTGTATTAAAAGCTTTATTTCTATGGATTCTGGCTAAATTTTTCCACTTTTTCTTTCAAAAGGTACTACATAACCATAACCTTAATGTTCATGTATAATATGAACGTTGTAGCCCCACCCGTTTGGTCAGAATTGGCCCAAATGGCACGAAAATATCGCACAAAAAGTCAAAAAACGTATATTAAAAGCTTTATTTCTCTCGATTCTGGCTAACTTTTCAACTTTTTCTTTCAGAAAGCAATACATCACCATTACCTTAATGTCCATGTGAAATATGAACGTTGAAGCCCCACCCGTTTGGTCAGAATTGGCCCAAATGGCACGAAAATATCGCACTAAAAATCGAAAAAAATCGTAAAAGTACGATATTCATGAGAAATATTTCTTCGATTGTACCCAAAAATGTAGCAAGTCTAAGTTCAGAGAAAACGAAGGTCGTGTCAAATTTTCATCAAGATCGCATATACCGTTTGCCCGGTAGAGAGCGAACAAACAGACGGAAAAACGAAAAAAAAAAAAAAAAAAAAAACCCGAGCTAAATTTTTTGGGGGGTCGGTGAAATTGAAGTCTTCGCTTCGCTCATCCAAAAACAAAACTCTGTTGTACAAATACAATTGCCACAAGGACACAGAATAAAAATAACATTAATTGATTAATAACAATTAAAAAAGGTTTAAAATTTAAATACAAATTCAAGAAATTAGTCATAATAATACAATTAAAAATTACATGTTTAGGCCATAAAGGTGATTCCTAAGAATGGAAATGGAACCTTTCAATGCCACCATCGATACGTCTTGTATCATGTTTTGCCTAACTTAAAAGTGTTGCAAAAACGGTAAACTAAACGTTAAAAGTACTGGGAATGACTCTTACAAACGGCAGTTAGATACCAACAAATGATATACTCGTTCGGTAATGTAGAGGTTATTTTCATTAAACTATTTTCATTTTGATGGGTAATTTGTAATTTGCAATCTAGTAAAACATGCTATGAACTATATAAAAAATTTATTTATAAGAGAAATAATATATTTTTCGGGTCATTTCAGTGTGTGCGATTACCTACTTAATAAAATCCTGACATGTCTTGACATAGATGTCTTCAGTCTGACTCAGATGATGGACGCACAGTCGTATTGAAACGTCAGGATTTTATTAAGTAATCCAACGGCTGCTAAAAGACCAGTAAAATATACGATTTGTCTAATGTTTCGGGCTGAGAAAAGCATGAGGTTGAAATTAGTTATTTAATTTAACAATTCCATTAACACGTCTGAAACATATGACGGGACAAAGGGAAGGGTTTTAATTTATTACAGAGAAAATAAATAGCCAGTTCCCCAGTTTGGCATGGAATTTCATTGTGGTATCATCATTTGTTTGTGATGACAAGTACTTACAAAATTAATTTACGATGTGGGATTTGCTGTAGTACATTGGTTAAGCACGCCTTTATTTATTAAATGCCTAGCCTAATAAACAAATAAACGTAATTAATTCTCCTGCACGATTCGTTTCATCTGCCAGTACAAAACAATTGATAATAACTTTGTATGGGCGGGCGAAAATAATGTCAAGTAAAAAAAGTGGTCACATCCCAGTACTTGTTTTTCATCATTTTACATTCTACAAATTGAGGTGTATCATACAGCAAATAGAATACACACATTCTCTCTCAGAAATAGGTGTAGTTGATAAGAAGGGTGAACACACTCTCAGAACATCGACCACGTGGGAAACTAGGGAGTGTAAACAGGGAAGAATATATTGTGCTGCCTATTATATTGTAAGTTATTAAGTTTAATTTTTAATTTTTAATAGTATGGCCTAATGTATTTTAAATTATTAAAAAACGAAATGAATATAGCATTAATAACCAACAAAAAAGCAAAAGCAGAATAGGATTGTCAAAGAAACCACTTGCAATGAAAGTTTTGGTGGAGGTGCCGGGTACGAAAAACTTCCCCTGTTGAATGCTAGTCAATCAAAATATCGCATGTCAATCAGAGGTCGTGTTCGGTTTTTATCGTCAGGCGTGACACACGCACAGGCGTGGCTGATAGAAAAGTGATTCTTAAAGCTATGCCCCCTAAAATTACAATTTTGTTGGCCCCAGGTAGGAAATTTCCATCTACATTTAGAGCTTGGGCGACAGAATAGCCATTTCTGAGCTTGAAAACGAACCAAGACCCTTGAGAACAAGAAAAATCTTTAATTTGGTTTTCGGATCTTAACAATAATTTTAGAAACCAGCTTCACACTTGATCATTCAATTACTTGAACCCGACTGCTCGAGTCTCTATGGAGAAGAGTGGTAATCAAATAATGGTGTAGTGAGTGACTACCCAACATTTCAATTTTGAACACAACATTGGCTTCACACTTAAATTAACACATAAAGAGCAGTACGCACACATTGACAATTAGTGCACTTTGCTTCTTTATGATGTACTTTAATTTGCGTTGGTTGCAAAAATATGAATGGTTGCAAGAAACTTGACTGGGGATTGAGCCCCGGGTCCTATTTACTAACTGCTACTGAAATGACAACTTGCTGATCGACAGTGACAACTTTGTAAATAAAATAAAATATTATATGACATTTTGTCAATTAGAACCCCCGAGCTAACATTTATATCAGGGACTTGCAAAACCATCTTGCTGCACATGAATTATTTTACTTGTCAGCATCGATTGTCAGTTGTCAATATGATCGAAAGATGTAGTTTTACTCAGTAAATAGACCCCCAGGTTTACCGCTTGCCTTTCCATTAGACTATGGATCCAGTAACTTAACAACTCCTGGAGAAAGTCTGGTTTAATACCAGTTTGAGTAGGATTGAAAAAAGGTTTAGTTCTATAGAGTGCATTAAATTTAAATATTATCAATTCCACCTACACGAATGTTTCCCAAGTAATTAAATTGCAAAATACTTTTGCTAATTGCTTAATGTATACAACAGCTCTTTAGTAACGAAGAGTGCAGCTAATTTAACATTACCTTAAAATATATTTGGTATGGGCAAACTGTGACTCACTACTCATTAGGGAACATGTGAGTGGGACACACCTAGCAATTTAAAACAGCATTGAATGGCACCACTTGAAATCGCTCTTGACATTTAAACAAGCTCTTTCAAGAAAAGAATATGATATTATTTGTTTGCAGCTAGACCTGGGACACAGTACTCAGTACTCACGACTCACGAGTCACTTCAATGTGTTTGCAAGGTGCATTTGGGTTTGTTTATTTCACTAAGGAAATATTACACTACAGTAGACTCTACAGTGAGTAGAGGAAGGCCATATGTAGTAAAACTATAGTGAGGGCATTGAACAGAAAAATATACTCAAAATATGATTCGAATGATTCCTTTGGTGGAAAAATCGGAAGATTTACGCTCTTCCAGTCTAAAGACAATCTTCAAAATATCTAAAGGCAACTTTTGGCCCAAGAGCTGTCTTAAGTGGGCAAATTTAAAAAATGCGGATTAGTAGAAGAACGGTGTGAGTTTTTATATCGACTACTATGAGGTTTTCCTCAAATGGAAACAAAAGTGTTTTTTTTTATTCTTTAATACAGAGGCCATCATAAAAAAATCTGATGGTAACTTTGGGCTCAAGGGCTGTCTAAATTGTGACAAATTCTCAATTCCAAAATCTGCATAAGCAGAAGAATGATGCATCATGTGTGTGTGCATATTAACAATTTACCACAACCGATACTTCACAAAAAGACTATTCTTAAAAAATGTGGAAAGCCCTACAAAGTGGGTGAAAATAAAAAATTAATCGGATTCAGTTTGTGAGACTAAGTCCTGCTGCTGACATGGACGTTCTTACGAAAACGAGCGGTACATCCCGATGATGAAAGAATTCTAATTTGTCGTCCTATGAGTTACAATGCTTTTCCAACCTGTCAACCCTTCTCCAATCACTAAACTAGCCGATTGGCCTTTTCCTAATTGTAACAAAGTCCTATATAGGCGGGTTACCGTAAGTATGGATTTGCTGACGTATTGAGGAATATGCACAGTCGGTTTATGCATCCTTTGTCAACGGAACTCCATCCCTTGGCAGTCTATCTATTTATAATAACATCATGGTGTATACACCCAGGGACATGATTAAATCAAGGGTAAGCTTTTACCGACACCACTGACACTCACTCGGCAAATCTAGGTTTTGTTCTAAAAGGCACCTTTAAAAGTCACACCAAGCTAGCACTAAATACACAAAGCTAGAACTAAATACCAAAGCTACCCCAGCAACAAGGCAAGGTTTTCCCTATTTATGTCACTTCAAAAACTGGCCCTCATTGATTTCTACTCTAGAAATAAGCCTGTGCTAAGGTAATGCAGTGTTTAGTGAATCCATTTATGTATACAAATCTTGTTCTAATATTAACTACGCCCTGGGCCCAGTGTTTAAAAGTCCCAATAGGCCAAATGCTATGTAAAATAAGGCCGCCATGTTTTCTCATGGCTGGTTAGACGACGTCAGCAAGTGATAGCGCTGTGAATATAGCGACGCCAGAACAAACCGATTATTCACGAGCGAGTTCGATAACGGTAGGTACCTTCCAGACCCCTTGATTTAATTATGTCCCTGGGTGTAGAAGGCTTGGATTTGGTTGGTATTTCACAGTCTTGGGGAGGAACGCGTTCCTTTTTCAGGAACTTTTGTGGGAACGCGTTCCTTTTCTTAGATCAGGAACTTGTAACGTTAAAGTTACTATTTCGTGGGAACTTGGAACGAATTTAACGTTCCTTTATAAGTTACTTTCGCCGTCGTAATCCCGCCGAATTCCAGTACCTGATATCTAAACTGCAGTATGAAAAATATCAATGTGACATCTTGTGTTTTCGAAAATGGTGCCACCCTCGTCAGATGGCCTGGGACTCGCTTTAATAAATAAGAGAAATAATAAATTAACTCATTTTGCATTTATTATTGTTTAAATCAGTAAATCAGTGATAGTATAAAAAAAACGTGCAAGGAACTAAGTTCCTTTTGAGGAACGAGGAACGTTTCAGTTCCTTTTTTAATGGAAAGGAACGAGGAACGTCTCAGTTCCTTTTTAGGTAGAAGTAACTTAACTTTTCAAAGTTCCTTTTTGGGGGAACGTGCCCAAGACTGGTATTTCACATTTCTAAGCAGCCTTCTTCAAATGACTTAGGTCTGGAATTACTAGCAGGCATTGGGTACTTGTCTGGGACCTACTTGAGTTCCGTTGACAAAAGCGCGCATACACCGACCGCACATTCCTAAACTCTAAGTCAGCAGATCCATAGTTACTGTAACGCAATTGTACATTTCAAGCATCCATCTATGATTTGAATTACAATTCAACAAAACAATTACAAAGTAAAAGTAAAGGCCTATAAAGTATGCTTTTTATTTTCATAGGTCCACAAAATTGGTACCTGGTTGGTCTTATAGTAATTATAAAGTAGGACTATGCAGATATAATAAAAAAACAAAACGGTCAGACTCACCAAAGAATGGGTTGGTAGCACTATCTGATATGCACTTGGGCAGGACCTCGGGCTGCCAGCACCCGTCAGACTGACAGGTGAGTATCGGGTCCCCGTCCAGGAAGAAGCCCTTCTGACAGGTGTAGGCCACCTCGGCGCTGATCTGGTAGTGGCCGTCTGTCGCCAGGCCGAACAGAGCGCCGTGGTCGATGTTCGGGGGAGCCTGGCACCCGTCGACCTCCCCTGTAACGTAGAGGTGATCACAAGGTCATTCAATGGATAACCACTGTCTTCCAGTCGGTAAAATCTTTATCGAGTAACCTTCTTAGTGAAAAGTTTAGCCTAAGCATGCAGAATAACTCTCCAAGGTCCAGATCCATCCAGAAAATTGCGTAACTCCGTTTTATGGATACCGAAGTGGAAGTTAAGTACAGCTTACTCCTAAAATTAACTCCCATTTTGGTTAACTCCACTTTGTGGATCCAGGTGCAGGATTACCCTACTCTAATAGGTGTGACTATATGTACAAAAATTTGTGTTCAGTTCAGCTTCATGAATTTAGTGACCACCCACCCCTTGGCTACTACCATAAGGAAGAATCTTGGCATGGATTAAAGTAACTTTAGATTAGCTCTGGCGGTAATCATCAATAGGTGTACATGTGCTGTCCTGCAAACCGTTTGAAACTGTGCCATTTTGTGTACTTTCACCAACCAATCTACCTGTTCTACCAATGTCTTTTTCTGAGACTGGTCAGTAAAGCACAATGTTCCTGTCCCGTAATGGATAGTCCACGTGCAGCTAATTTTAGTTGCCTATACTAAACTCACAATTCAACCATCAGGAACTTTTCTGGAGGATGATAGGACAATAAACGTTGTTACTAGGCTTCACACAAGTCAGAATAGCAAGGAATTAAGAGTTATTTGACAAAAGTCTTCTCTCATTAAGCATTAGCATTACTTTCAATAAAACCCAGAAACAAACCATACTGAAGACATTCAAAAATTTTTAGTAAGCTGTGTACATGTTCTTACCACAGATGGGTATGCGCCCCTGCCACGATCCTAAGAGGCAGCTCATCGTGGCAGCCTCACAGGGGTAGCGAACGTCCCGGTAGCCCGGCTTGCAGCGGATCTCCAGCGAAGTGCCTGCTGGAGAGTTGTTTGCCGTCTGCTCGGCCTGGATGGTGGACACCGAGGTGTGTGGGACGGCCGCCAGCGTTTCACACGAGAAGTCGTCCTTGCCGTAGATCACCACTGCTGGACATACAAGAAATAACATTTATAAACAATGAATTTATATTTTAAAACCACTCAACTTAACTTTAACCTGGGTTACTTACTTTTATTCGCGATATTTCGGAGACTCCGCCATGGATGCTAACATGGACGATGCTTGAGAAAGGAGACGGAGTCTCCGAAATATAGAGAATAAAAGTTAGTAACCCAGGTTAAGTTAAGTTGAGTAGTTTTATAATATACGATTCCAGGTTAATGAGTTGTTGTGATAATGTTTCAATGTATTTATGTATGTTGCATGGTTGACAGATCAAAATATATAACTTTGGTACATGCCTATAGTTTGAGCCATTCACGGTGGCTGATACGACATTGGGGAGCCAGCGGTTCCGAAGGGCATTGCACCAACAGACGCGGGTTTGAATCCCGCATAACACATAGGTTTTTGCAATTGTCCTTCATTCTCATCTGTCACCACATTTGCACCATAAGTGATTATTAAGCGACTAGCAATATTACAATAGTAAAAATGAATCTGTATCTTTGATTGAACTCCAAACACAAATAAACGTGTTTCGGTGGGGAAAAGGACCCTCACCGATAAGGACACCGATATATGAACTAAATGAGATAAAAAATCTTGGGAAGGAAGTGACAGCGCAATTAGTAAAAAGAAAAAAATGTAAACAGAAGGTCGTTTTTTTGACAAGTTTTGAGGTTTTGAGGCACAAAAGTATGAAACTAACAGAAAGCAGAGTATGGACGATATATTATAGTCTACCTACTTTTAAAATCTGATTGTATAACCTTACTACACACATTCTTTCTTTAACCACGATTACGTTGGCCATGTTCACTTTGCAAAAAACGTTTAGTAGGTGGGACCTATCGTAAAATAACTTCAAGTTAATACTGTTTGAATAGGCAGGCTCTGCATACAAAACATTGCATAAATACAATACTAAAACAATGACGAGTAAACATAAATGGCGCCCTGATGCATAAACCAGTAAGCACTGTTGGGCAAATATTTGAAACCCGAGATTTTATGAGCACTAAAACGAAATTAACATGAGGTCCATAAATCTCTCTTTCTCTCTCTCTCTCACTCTCTCTCTTGTCGCGTCTAGCTATAGACGACACAAAGGAGTATAAACGGTACACGATTAGTTGGATATTGTCGAATGTGTGTATAACTTAAGAGTGGACGCGCCTCTGTTTGGTGGCGGCTACAGTGCCAGTCATTCACTACACGTCTGACTCATTGTTGTTACACGCACGCCCACACTCCACGAGACGTGTGGATACTCTGTGCAAAGCAATTACAGACGATTTGCTCGCTCGCTCGGTGGCATTCAGTTCCAAGTGGCTGGTCCACCCACACACTCGGATATACCCCGTTCACACTTAGGTATGCTAAGATGGCGGAACAATGCAGAAGGTCCTGGGGTTAGAATCCCTCTACAAGAAATTTGTTAAGACTGTCACCCTGTTTTTAAATTTTCTAAAATATGCAACATTGTAAAAATATAGTGAATGGAAATGAAACCTGGCTCTAACAGAAGATCATCTCATTTATTTTAATAGTTTCAAGTACAATCTACCTCGCTCAGCGCTCAACGTTGATGGTTGTGTTTCTGTGAGATTTGTTCCAACTGATTTCTACAGTTTAATAAAAGAGAACAAATTAGATTTTGTGAAACCGTGTCCCCTGCGAATTCTTCCGTTTGCCGGAACAAATTGACAAAAAATACCGGTTCTAAAACAATTAGAGTAACATAAAGTGTAAAATCCAATGTTTTCTCTTTTTAAAATTAAATAAAAACTGTCAAACAATAATCTCACAGAAACACAACCATCTACGTTGAACGATGTGCTAGATGTATTTGCAGTTGAAATTATATTGAAGATGTGTGCCCTATCAGAAAAATCGGAAAAAATTGTTTTGGTCTTCTAATAGTGCTAGATTTCGCATTCACTATATTTTTACATAGTTGCATATTTTAGAAAATGAAACCACAGCGCGGAACAGCCAGAACTTCTGATATACACAGAACCTCATCGGAATCTGTCAACGGTGACTTTGGGTCGTCCTAGCAACGAGGCACATAATAATTTAACGGTTGTTCCGAATTTACCTAGTTGGTACTGGAGTAAACCCGCGGGTGAAATCGTGTCCAACAAGCTCGGTCGGTGTTTACTAATTAAAACCCTCCTCTCTGGTTGGGCACTGATCGCTCGTCGGTGCCGATGGGATTGGCTTGGTCCGATTTAAAAATTAAGATCACCACTGAAAATCAGTTACGTGACTGAATATGGATACTCTAAATGCGACTTATTTATTTGAGCTAGAAATATTGTTTATTTATTTTTGTTGTTTATTTATGTATTTTAATTATTTAACGTACATCCTATTCAGTTAAAAAGACTTATTTACAAAAGAAGACAAAATCCATCTTGACTGTGAATACTTGGGCAAACTTTCTCAAGAACAATTTACTCGCAGTAGTACTGAGCCACTTCTATGCGTCATCATACTCAAATCTCCTTTAGAAAACCGAACGTTCATTGTTGTGTCACCGGTTTCTATCACCTTTTATTATTATAGTTGTATTCCCATTGTATGCGTTATTAATGTCGGCTATTTGGTATCAAGCCAAGGTTTAGTGATAAATATTAAAAACCACACACTTGTAGTTTGTAACGTATACTGCACGATTCTACCCACGTGGGAGAGTAGTAGGGATATGATGATAGTACGTCAACGGCACGATGATTAATAACAAAGAAATAAAACATGCCAGCTGTCATAAACTAAATCTTAACAATACTTTCCACCTCTTCGAAGTTAGGTTAGAGGAGGATATTATGGACTTGACGAGTGTCATATGTTTGTGGTTTGGGCGACGAGATGTATAATGCTGCACACATTTGCACTGATAAAATTATTCTATGACTTTGGTTAGAGAATGAGGTAATTAGGACGTGTTACAGCCATATGGATGGGAAGGGGAATGAGTTAAGATACCGAATATGCATTTTTAACGTCTTCAATCCACGTATAATCAATCCACTCTTTACATTTAATTCATTCCATTTTATTCCCCCGCACCTATCAATTGCTTCTCTTACCGAATGCAATACGTATTTTATTTTGTGTTCATGCCTGTATAGGGCTGCAAGAATTGTAGCTCATACAGAATTTGCTGCATAGCTCGCCGAGGGGTAAGACTTTTTACTTTTTAGGTGGCCAATTTTGTAGTCAAGTTATAATGGTGAGTTGGGGACGGTGTATTCTTTGACTGGGTGACGAGTCATCTCAAATAAAACTAATTTATAAACGAGGGTAACTAGTCCATGCAGAGCTTTGGTGACTATCAGATCGAGTTTACTTAAATAAATAAATTCGCATTTAGAGTCTACCCACTCAGTCACATAACTGATTTTCAGTAGGGGACATACAATTTAAAACACACCAAGCCAACCCTGTAGGCCACGATACCACCGACGAGCGAACAATGACCAACTGACAAATGGACGATGGCTGGGATGGGGATCTTAGAAGGAGCGTCTATAAGATACTAATATAAACCAGGTCTAGACTGTAACATCATTCAAAGGGGCGTAAAACAACAAACGTCAATTTCTCGACATAAGACAAATCCCTTCCCTAAAAAAATATTAAAGCGAAACAGTCAAGTCACATACTTAGCGGTGCCAACAGTCGATCAATTAATAAATGTAATACCCAAGTCCCCTATACTGTTATTTGACTTAAGGTCTTTACTAATGCCTTTAGATTACTAAAGACCATGATTGAATGATCTATTATGCGATATGCAAATACAGAACAATCAATTAGTTAGTTACAGGAGATTCGAACCCACGTCCCATACTTCCATACCGCTACAACCTACGCCTCACCAGGATATAATCCACCGTGAACATTCATCAAAACACAACAGATAAGCCTAACATCCAATCAATCCTAGCTCAATATCTCACTCGTTCATCCACCTACGTTCATCATTCATCTACGAGACCTTACATGTTTCCAAACCAGTTATTGTAATAGAAACAATGATATTAGTATGATAGCAATAACGCTATAACTTTCCATATGCTACAAATGATTGGTAATTTATCATATCGACTCTGATCCAATTATTATGAGGCACATGCAGTTATATCAGGGTGTAGGCAACGTGTAACTGTAGGTCAGACATCGATAATAAAAAGAAACCCTATCCAAACGAGTTTTTTAAGTATTAAGTGACGAACATTTAGAAAAGTCACGACATTATTAAAATTATATTTAGAAATTCGAGAATTCACGATTATCGGACAGCCTTTAATCAGCTGTCAATAAAGCCATTTGGCGCACCGTAATTGGGACCCGATTCACTACATCGATTCAATTATCGAAATGGATCGAAGATAATTAAGTTCTCGAGCAACCCCGTCGATTTTTCAATTGTTGACTTGTATCGAGATAAGTAAATATAATGTAATTGTGTTCGATGTGGTCGCTGACAGGTCTCGATCTAATTTGATAGTCAGGTCCCGAGTTAAGGTCCTAAATGGTATGATCGATGACAGGTCCCAATCTGCTTATATTTAGGTCCCGAGGTAAGGTCCTAAATGGTATGATCGATGACATGTCTCGATCTGATGATATTCAGGTCTCAAGTTAAGGTCCTAAATTGTATGATCGATGACAGGTCTCGATTTGATGATATTCATTTCCAGAGTTCAGGTCCTAAGTGGAATGATCGATGACAAGTCCCGATCTTCTAGGTCCTAAACGGTTGGTAGTAGAATGTCAAGAAAAACCTAATCAAATTAACCAAAGAGATACTTTATTTCATAAAACTAAATTCCACATACACACACATACACACACATTTACATAGGGCGTATGTAAAGTTGCCAACTTGGCGCACATATATCGCTACCAGTTCTGCCATCTCGAGAAAGAGTGCAACCTAGGGTGGGCCAGTGTATACCACAGTGGCCACAGGACGCAATGATAAATCAACTAAAGTAATTCCCTCCTCTGACAGTCGCCGTTCGGTTCGTGCGTAACTGCGGGCATTCGCGTGAAACGCGCCAGCTTGATTACAACTTATTATTATTACTACGACTTGGCTTTTATTTATGTGGAGTGGTTCATTTTGTCAATGGTTGAATTTCAGTTGCTGACCTAACAGTAAAAATATTATTTATGGCGAGTTGTTTTATTAAGGCTAATTACAAACCCGATATCGATATGGGGGCAGAGAATGAGAGATCATGTTTCAAGTGCTACTGATATAGACGTAAATCTTAGATAGATTGCAAATCAATTTGGGACTTGTAAATTGACTCCGCTTCGATTAGGAAACAATGGCGAACGAAAAAGTTTATTTAAACATTTGTGTTGGTTCATTATGTTTTCAAACCACTGTGATAGATTTGTCACTATTATCCACTCTTCCCTCTACTCCGCCACTCATAAGGGTGCACACGACATTTTTGGTTGAAAAATAAGAGAGGGTTAGTCATGAAATATGAAATATTTTCAAAAAAATTCGAACCAAAGACATTTAGAAATGTTTCGAATACACATAAAGTAACTAAAGTTAGAACGACGCTAAATTAAAAACAAGATTTTCAATATGAATTATGTTGTCCAACTCCACGTACGACGCATGGGTTTCAGTGAACATAAATCAAAACTTGTACGGACCAATCCATCTGTCTTGTAATACATGGAAGACGACTCACAAACAAGCACGGATACGCGAGTACAAGAAATAGGCAGCGAAACTACGAATCAACAGTTCGTCGGAGAAGAATACACAAATAAAATAATACACTTCTTACAAGATTCAAATCTAGTTGTTAAAAAGGTGCCGAGAATGAGTAAGAAGGATATAAAAATTAAAATGTTATGTGCGCGCATAGCCTTGATTTCGATTTTGGTGGAGGCGCCGGGTATTTCGTTGAATTTTGGCATTACGCCGGTATATATTTCACCCTCAACGTTTATTCATTTTTAAATTGCTTTCTCATCCCATGGGTTACCTATTGATAGTGTAATTCCTCCAGTCTAAACATTATTCCACAAGTGTAAACATTGTTTCTCCAGTGTAAGCATTATTCCACAAGTGTGGCTACTACTATTTCTCCAGTGTAAGCATTATTCCACAAGTGTAAACATTATTCCACAAGTGTGAACATTATTCTCGCCACTGTAATTTAATTAAAAATAAAGATAAATAAATAGTTCTCAATATTATTATATTTTGCTGATAGAACCTCCTGAAAGTCTCCTCCTAAACCTCCACCAAGACGGCGGCGATATCCCTGGCAATCAATCACCCATACCATATACGAGGTCAGTACCACACGTCTCAAGGCTACTAGCTCTGTTAACAATAGCCAGGCCGTGTAAGTACTAACCTAATTACACATTCCTCTAGTAACCTGCGCTAGAGGCGTGGCCAAGTGCAGGGCACGACTCACACACGTCTGAGCGCGTGTCAATTGCGGCTGAACACAGTACTTTCATGTACGCGTATTGGGAGTGGAGACACTTTATAATTGGTATGGTGCACATCAGTTTACCCAGTGTGACAAGTAGGTATGGTGTTCGGGTAGTTGGAAGGAAATGTTCTATAACTAGAGGCGAGCTCTGGCATTCGTCGTAGAGGACCCTCACCGACCCTCCGAAACGACGATGACAAAACGAAGACAACTACATGAGAAACCCCTCCTTGTTTTCCACTGCCGTGGCTGGATCTGTTCAGCATGGGTCTTTCCTCCAGGCTAGAGTGATACTTTATGACTAGAGGTACGCGAAAATAGCGTTTTGAAATGCAACAAAGCGCTATATTTTCACTTTATTTTCCATCAATATTCTTATGTTATGTGGCTTTGTATAAGTTTATATTAATTCCACCTTGATGACATAACTAATTTTAAAATAAAAATATGAAAAAACTCCATACCGAAGTTTTTTAAGGTGGCCAAAAAATAGATACAACGCTATATAAAATGACACTTAAAATGCTATATACACGAACCTTAATATGAGCAAAAGGTTAAGCGCCTTAAACCAAATTAACTAAAACACCGGGACTGTTGATTCCAGAAGAAATACCTAAGAAAATCTTCAGGGATAATTTCTGACAGCTTCTGCACAATAATATAGAAAAGACGTAGTTCATTGGCCACGAAAATTATTTGCCTACTATCGGCGGGAAGCTAAATGATTGATTTGTACAAGACGTTTTACAAAAATCTAGGACAACGCAAAACCCCCTCTTGACTAACAAAACATCATCAACATCGCATTCCAAAACATGCAGATAATGAGCTGTTTTGAATATAGGAGTTATAATTAGAACAGCGCGCTATCTTGAACAATCAATATTTGTCTAAATTTTTAACAAAATGAGAAATGAGGGCGTTCCAATCTTAGCAGTCAGGTTAGCAACAAGGTAAAAAGTCGATAGGAGACAAGTGAGCCATGCACAGTTTGTCCTATTAAATACATACCGACAGTGTTGGCTCGAACCTGATTCAGGAGGTCCCGGGTTCAAATCCCGTCGAGACCGGCAATCCTGACTGAAGGTTTTTCCCGAGGTTTTCCTCAGTCGTTAATGCGAATGCAAGGGATTGAGTCCTCTTAAATAGCCCTCGGACATCCCTTCACAATTGTCCTATCCACATATACCTAGTTAGTCACCGGAAGAGGGTCACACCGGTTAAATCTGATATGTATACCCTACAGCGGGCATCCTACAAATTTGTTTTATTTTTTATAAAATACATCTAGCCTAACCACGACCGAAAAATGTTCACGTCCCCTACTGTAATACAAATCCCCGACCGAACAGCCAATATTTAGCCAGCAAACACCCAACTAGCAGCGAATGCGTCAACAAAACCCGGCCGTACACCTGTGATCGTCTGGCTTACAAATCACTTGAAATACTCCAATATTGGTTCGGCGAGTCGACATCTCGCTCCCGACAGAAACTACAATAGCTTCGGTAAAACTACAAGAGCTGTGCGTGTTTGCCTTGGCTCCACACCGAAGACTATCGATTACATACTTAACAAATACTAATAGGGTACTTGAAAAACACAATAGAGACAAAACTAAGGGGGTTTACAAAAATACTGTGTGTACTTTTCCCAGCTAAACTTCTTGCAGTGACTATTTTTATTATAAATTTTATACAACAACATTTTTATACGACAAAAACGCCCAACGTTTGGGGTATTTTAAACTTATTTCACAGAATATGCGGTTCGACTTGAACACCTCAGATTAATACAATGTTAAAATAACCATCGGTTTATAAAACATAGCCAATTTAATAACAATAGAGCGAACAAAAATAAACGAACTTTGAGGAAACCAAAATTTTTTATTGGTAGTAGATAAAAGGGAAATATATGTTTTAGATACTTCGGAAACTTGACTACGTGTAAAACTAAAAAGTCGGCAAGTAAGTTATTTCACAAGTAAAAGCAGGCGCATAACGTCATAACACAAACACACAATTAAAGTCAGAAGTTTTTTAACTTCTGATTTGGACCAAGTCCGTCAGTTCTTGTCTTAGGAATTTGAAAAGGATGACTTTGGAGCCATCCTAGCAACGAGGCAGATAATAAATCAAAAGGGTTCTGAACGGCCATTTTTGATTCTGACGTGATCCGGGGTGTTTCGCAGAGTCATACCACTGATTGCTATTTTCCAAAAAAAATATGATCTTGTTGGTTATCGCCACTAACTTCGATTGCACGGGCCATACAGGTGCTGGTGTAGCTTTGTTTACGTGTCCCCCAAGGATCACATCCAAGAATTCAATCCCCTTGCGCGAAAGTAACGTCTTTCAAAACAACACAAACACTTCGTGATATATTTGCATTTAACATTAAAATAGAAACATTTTAATTTTCAAGAGAAGGTTCCGAAGAGATTTTTCAATAATCGTGACCAATCCTATCTTTAAAAACACCCACGCGCATAAGAAAACAATCATCTGTAAAGAAAACTAAAATATTTCGTATACGCTTAATACATAATTTCGCTGCTTATCCGAATATTTCACCACGAACCGCTTATTTGCTCGCCGAGTATAGAGTAAAAATAAAATAGAAACTTGGCCTAAATCTGATATCACAAATGTGTCTAAAATGGGAGACACACTCAAAAGTAAACACGTAAAATATAGTTTGGCGATATAGAATTTACCTAAAAAAAAAAACACGAGTATTTATGATTATTTTGCTACATTCAGCAATAATGCAAATAATGTACGACCATCACATCTTGCTAATAAAGTTATCCCATAAAATCGTAAAAGTGAAGTTTTAAAATAAGTTGAAAAACATTAACAAAAGAAGCAAATTTAATCTTCCAAAAAAATGGGCCGAGAAGTAAATATTGTTTTTAAAGGTTTCATAAATGTTTGTAAAGTCATGTTAAAAGATCAGATTTGTTTTAATAAATAAATAAAAAATAACTCTATGTAGAAGTCCACAGTATAAACGATCAGTGGAAGGAAGCATGTTTTTCAAATTCACTAATGCCCCGGTTTAGGGATAAATAAATTTTTTTAAAAAATTTTTGGAAAGTTTTTTTTTTAGATAAATTTCTCGGCGAGGGACGAGACCGAAAAAATTCGACGAGTAAAAAACGTTAACCAAAACAAAGATCGATATTTTTGTAATGGGAAATATAGCAATCAGTTGCATGGACAATGCGAACACACGTTTTTTTTATGTTGGCCCCTCTTTCATTAATAAAGCTTTCGTAAATGTTCGTAGTAATCGGATCGAGATTGTGTTTAGTTCTAGTTAATTTGGTTGAAGGGCGCACCAACCCCTTGGGTGATTAGTCAAGCCAGAGGATGCGAGGAGGACATACCTGTGCTGGACAGATCCAGCCACACGCCTCTGTTCATGTCACTGTCACTTTTGTCACCGTTCGTATCATCGTAGTCATCGTCGTCGTCGGGGAAGTCGTCGATGGGAGGGGACGACTGCCAGAGATCGCCTCTAGTTTCGGCGAGTAAAATAAAAAAATCAAAGTCTTCATAATCTTTGGTAAAATGGACTTGTGTTTCTTTTCTCGCCTTGTACGATCGGCAGAGGAATACCCTGTGGCAATTCTACCTCGGGCTCAGACGGGGGGAGAGAGCAGGGTCGAGATTGAGAATTTGGAATAACAAAAGATGAAGGAACGCATATCCAGGTATTCAGGGTGTCTACCGATTTTCCATTACAAAATTACTGACTCTTCCAGGTTTGTTGTTAAAAAAAAAAAATGTTTATAAATTCAATGTCGATTTCGACGGGAATTGAAACACCAGGCAAGGCAAAATAATTAAAATTGTTTTTTTTAAAATTGAGAATTTCTATTTTCAGCAACAAAAAAGGTATTGAAATTACTAAAATATTGATTTTTTACATTTCTAGTAAAATTCCACAAAAAAAAATCCCTGACTTTTCCAGATTTATTAAATTCCTTTACTTTTCCCGGTTTTCCAGTATCACAATGACGTCATCACGTGCGTGCGCAGCCCGACAACCACCGCCCCGCACAGATACGTGTTGTTGTAGCTCGTTCTCGTTAGGATATACGCGAGAGAATGGGCGCGTAACTTTCCTGCAGCACATCTACATCCGCCCATCAATTGTTCACACATAGAGGCCACGAGGCTTGAGTATACTCTGCCCTCCCTATAATCTATATCCGAGAGATATTTATTTACATAAGGAGTTATGCGATGCGTACCTACGTAATGCTGTACACCCGGTGGGTTACACTCGTACGCAGATACAAGTAGTGGTCGAGAGGGAAATGACGAACAAAATCATAGACCTTCATCAGTTGTATATTTTAAACAAAACGCAATGACCTGCAATTGGCGGTGGTGAATTCGTACTCTAATTTAGACTTAGAATTAAGATTATTTGAAACGGAATGTCAATTATTGGAGTCAAATTATAAAATTTTAACATACCAATTTGTTTGGTTGTAATCACTAATATGGTGGAAATTTTCAGGTGTCGCCACATATCACCGCAGAAATTGCATTATTAGTGAAAAGTAGTGGTCTTTGTAACGAATAAGCCACTAAATTAGCTCGTAGTCTTCATACGATAAATCCAAAATCTCTCAATCTCCACATCCATAAATAAGTATGGTATGACCATCACTTTTTTTAAAATTCAAAATGCACAGCTGCGAAACTTTATACAGATTAATTATGATTAAGCACAGTACATTTAAATAATTTCGTTTGCTTTTTAGACTTATCGAATGCGTAAAATTGAGTCGAAACATTGTATGGTTACATTTTTATGTTTCATTCACAAACCAAATTTTCTAAAATGTTGTATTTTTGTCCTAATAAACATCAAATTTTTGGAAAAATATATTCTATTTCAAATTTATAACTTCAATTTCCTGAACCTGCTCAAAACAAAAAGTATAATGGAGTGGCCATTTGCGGAATTTGAGGAGGTTGAAGCGGCTCTCTGTACATGGGACAGTATATGATTGGCAAAGCTACTCTATGAAACTGAAATAAAACTTCTTGCTGCATCATGGCACAAGATAGGTCGTCCCACCCACCCACACAAACATATATGTACGTACCGGTAATTGAATATGCATTGCTAAGTAGGTAGACCTACTAAAATGGGACGGGCCGTATCCTGCAGTATAAGTAATTGACGGAACCCAAACCAAAGCAAGTACCACGCAAAGAGGTGTTATTTAATTATGCGCTGCTAATTTGTTCCCTAGAGGTGTGTGTACTAGTATAGGGCGGGGCGGGTGAAGTGCATTGATATTAGCCCACGGTTCCGCCAGACAATGGGGCCTTTACATCACACGAATGTGCAATGTTTGTGTACGAGCGTGTGCGTGTGTGTGTGTGTTGATAGACGGCATTGTGTTGGTGCAAAGAAATATTATTTTCTTAAATATAAAGAAATTAAATTGCGGAATAAGTAGGTGTAGATCAAAGAACATCCAACACTTTTATGTGGGTCTTGGTTGAGGCAAAAGCTCATTATTTCTTTTGTATTCGAAAAAAATGAGTCCACAAATAATGTATGTGTTTATCTTTACACCTTTTTCGTACGTAAAAAATAAATAGTAGGCCTACGAAATAATTATTGAATTTATTAATTATTTTCAATCTTTATACAGATTTTTTTTTTAATAACTCATACATTGCTGATGGTGGTCTTTCTAGTTTAGAAACAATTTTAACCCAACTACAAACTAAATCTGTACGTGAAGAATAATGATTTTGTCTTACACCATCTTATAATAAGTATTTCGTATTCTAGTTTGAATGATTAGGGGTTCTAATAAATTAAACCTTTTTTAACCCAAATATTTAATGTAGGCTACAACTTTTAATGAACACAAACATTAAACCACCATCCCAGAGAAAAAAATAATATATTATTTAAATTAATACGAATAATATTTTACTGTTCGTTGTCGTCTCGAGAATTACGTTATGTGCTTGTTTTTTTCTACTTCTATCGAAATTAGCTTAAATAACTGAATAGGACAGACTTTGAAATGTGACAGATGTCGCATAAATGCATAATTTTGCAATGGCTAACTGATAAATTTCTTTCTTCTGCTCACTTGATGCAGTCATGCAACATAAGATAATCCTGGCCTGGGTGACACCTACGGTGACAATCTCCAGCTGAGAGAGGTGACAACGCACAATGTGACAAACAAACACACAGCTTAGTCAAAGGTAAGTATCTACAGAATGTTCGTATTTTCCAGTTGTAATTTCTAATTAGCTTCACTTTTCACAATGCTGAAAAAGAATTCCTCTATAAACATAGACTTCCTCGCTTCTTGTTACTTCAAGAGTTAGGCGCCATAGGTAGAATAAGTACTTATTTAAAATAAATCACGTTTTTCTGAAGAAGAATGACATTCTTATTACGTTGAGGTGGTTGTCATTTCGCAATGCATTCTTTTTCAAATGCAATAATTTGTTGTTTGTGGCATTACGTCAATATAAATTAAGTGTTTTGCCATTCGTGTTGATGGAGTGGGCTGTAGGTGAGAATGAAGGACAGGACAGTAACAAAAGTCAAATTGGGACTCAATAGTAGGCGATGCTCTATGGTTCTTGCGTTTTAGGTTCGAATCCCCAGCTTTATTCTCAAATATACTTTCCCAATGTTATTATGCAATTTACTACGGATAATGTCAATTGTCAATATATTGATATCGATATAACTGAATAGGATAGACGTAAAATAAATAAATACATTTTTCTACAGTGCAAGTTTGATTAACGAATGGATGACAGAAAGAAAGAATGCATGATTTATTAATCAATTAAAGAAAGGACAATTAGAAAAAATCCTACCCTGTGTGAGATTCGAACCGACTTCCCTTGGAGCTAAGCGCACCAGGACTTCGTCATGAGACGCAGCCAACGAGTGAGAAAAACACGCATAAAATCACGTCGGTGATCGAAAATCAATTATTGAAACGCCGAGTGATATCAAATCAAACTGTGCGATTGAATATGATTGATTACTAGATATCCAACTTGGTTGGAAGCCTGGGGAATTCTTACAACAACGCTAGGATTTTTTATTCTGCTTTTACTCACGCCTAATGTGCAGCAATATTAATTATTTTACGCAAACAAGATTAGAAATAATGTAAGATTAAAAATAAATAAATAGCAATCAAAGAATGTACGTATTTTGTAATGTATAGAGACATAATGAAAAATAACAATCGTGTAACTAATTATATAAGTTTGCATGAGAACACTAAATGCATTCACTATAACCACCTCAGACAAGCCGGGGTTCGAATCCCGGCCTGTTGTATCAATCTTCAAGCGGTAGGTTTAAGAGAAAGGACTACCGCGAATATTAAAACCATGCAAAGTTACTTGATTTTAGTTTTTTTCTCGCAAAACACTGCACAAAATCGAAAGTGATTTATTGATAGGTCATATATCTAGGGCGACGGTCGTCGCCCGGCAGACAAGCGCATGCGACTGCTTAGGCGACACGAACTCCAGCCCTATATACAGCTACCAGAGTTGGGGGGGTTTCAGCTATCTGCACACGCCGCCCCGAAAGAGTTACAATCTTGAAACTCGGTATATGACCTGGTATGTAGTCCATGACATACCAAAAAAAAAAATCAACCCGATCCGACAACTCGTTCTGTGTTAAAAAAGGCTCTCAACATCGTCAAATTGCAAATTGGCTGGGCTGGTGGGTGGCTGGCTGGGTGGCTGGCTAGGAGTTCTCTGCGGAGATTAATTTAGCCTACAGAGAAAACGGTAAATCTTAGAACTATGAAACTTGGACCACACTTAGATGTAGGCCTACTTCAGACGCAGTGACTTTTGCTTTCAAAACCAAAATCGGTTAACAGGGACCGGAGAAAATCAAAATTTGGATGATAATCAAAACGCGTAATCACCAAGGCGTGGTAATTTGTACAAACTTGAAATTAAACATGCTACTAACCATTATAAATATCTTGCGTCCAAAACACAAAGTCTAAATTTGGGGATGACCATGGGCCCAAAAATGTCAAAAAACATATCTGAACTTCAAGAAATGAATCATTCAAAGAAAACGCTACAACTGAGATGTTTCAAACGTGGAATACATTTTGATATCTCTCATTCTTTATCACGTTTGAATATGGAAAGCAAAATTGGGTAACGGGTACCGGAGAAAATCAAAATTATCAAAAGTAGGTAATTCCGTACTATTATGAATAATACGCTATACTGAGAAAACGGTTCATCTTAGAACTTTGAAACTTGGGCCACACTCAGATGTACCTCATATAACCAAAACCGGGCAATTGGGACCGGGGAAAATCAAAATCAAAATCAAAACGCGTAATTACTCAGGCGTAGTAATTTGTACAAGCTTGAAATTAAACATGCTCTTAAATCTAGTGCTTAAAACACAAGGCGTATCTTTGATGGGACCGTGGGCCCAAAAATGTCAAAAAACAACTTTGAACTTAACAAATTTAATCATTCAAAGTCCATCATTCACACCTTGATAGCAAACGAACAACAAAAAGATGTAATATCCAACCAAATACAAAAATTTGTAAAAAAAAAAAAAAAAAACGGCAGCCAAGCTCTCCTTCAAAAGTCTTCGGCTGTGTATGCTGTGAGATATAGAAGTTGAGCCAAGCTTTTTATTCTTTCTCCCTAGTTTCGCTTTGAAAATAAGTAAGATCATTTCGCCTGTTGACGAGCGCCAAGCCAACGATTTTTGTGGTAAAAAAGTAAAATTTTTAAACTCGAAATCATAAAAAAAATCTTGGCCATGAACCAAATTCAATGGCCAAGCCATTTTTTTTATTTCGAGTTTAAAAATTTTACTTTTTTACCACAAAAATCGTTGGCTTGGCGCTCGTCAACAGGCGAAATGATCTTACTTATTTTCAAAGCGAAACTAGGGAGAAAGAATAAAAAGCTTGGCTCAACTTCTATATCTCACAGCATTCACAGCCGAAGACTTTTGAAGGAGAGCTTAGCTGCCTTTTTTTTTTTTTTTTTTACAAATTTTTGTATTTGGTTGGATTATAGTTTCGTAAGAACTACATTCTGCAAGCACGAATAAATATTATGAACAGTGTGACTATTCATTATGGAATTAATTAATTAAATTCATTTTATTGTTTAAAATAGCACTGATTTTAATATTTAAATACTTTTTCAAAAAGGATACAGTTCTAACGTATAGGATCTATAAACCACTTTTTATTTTGCGTAAAGTTTAGAAAGATTTTACTAAAATCAGGTAATATCGTGTGGTTTGAATATTGGAGGTGGTCCTTGCACTTAATTACGAAATAATATACATTGTACACGATTCTAGATGATAATAATAATTTAAAGACATAGACACTATAAACTTTCCTCATCCATGAACAACCTATAAAATGTTTATATAGCCATTCGAAAATATATTTGCCGTTGTGAAAACATTGAACGAGATTCAATATACGAAAAAATGAGATGATATCCTAAAGATAATCGTTTTGACGTAGATCTCTTTTAATTGGTTGATGCTTATTGGCAGCGGGCGTTTCCACTTCACACCTATACTTGGAATACTCATCTGCTTTTTATAAAGCTAAACCGATTACATCTACGGTTATTAGAACAGCAAGGTTATTCACCGTCAATTACTAAAATGACAGGTATTTCAGCTATAGATTTGTAAAAACATTTAGCTCATATTATAAAACCACTTGTGTTTGGATTTGCATAAGAATATAAGGTTTAAGAGATATGATAATTACATGCAGAAAAACTGGCCATATTACTGTAGATTTATTTATAGAATTTTAACCATTTGATCCGTGAACAAATTGTGAATTGGTTTCAAAATCGTCTGTGGGAAATAATGTCGATGATTTTGACACTTTTTGCCGCCAAACGGGGAAAAATTGGGAGTATACGATATTGGAAAATGAAACTTTTTTATTTCAAGGGTTTCTAGAAAACACAGAAACTCAAACCAGCATCTCAATGTCACAAGGCTAGACTGAGTTCATTAACAATTTCCTTTACAATTTGTACATTCGAAAACCATGCAAGGCATGAGACTTTTCATCTTTCGGTGCCGCTACACCAACTTTATTTAAGACATAGATTAAACAAAAACAAATTTGTCTTCCACAACAGTTTACAGATTCAAATAATGATGGAGAAATTGACAAGTTGCAGAATGGTATATTATTAGGAAGCGAATCCTCACTTTTCTGTCCGTCCGTGCGTCTGCATGTGTCAAGTCTCACTATAAAAACCAAACATGACCTCCGATTGTCACGCGTTTTTGTTGGCATTGCCCTACAAGAATGATACAGAATGTTTTTGGTGGCTTGGGGTCAGGGGGTCGGTATCATCCTAATTAAAAAGTGGATTTTTCGAACCCGGCACCTCCACCAAAAGTGATCAACGTGCGATGTTTAATGTGTTCTTTCCGACAATCTGTTGACTAGGAAAACGCTCAAGTCCCGCCGCGTGTTGGATGACGTAATATTGGCATTGAGCTGCATGGTGTTACGCGGATTTTCCTTTCTGTGTAAAAATCATTTTAGTCGAAGATTTTTTTAAATTAAATTAAATAAAATAAAAATTAACTTAATTTTTTAATAAATCGCCCAATTTTACGTATTTTTAAAAAAGAAAAAATCGTAAAATTGCAATTTTCGTAAGAAATAATTCTCGATTGCGCTCAAATTAACACGAGTATATTAATTCATAAAATAAGGTTCTATGAAAAATCATTACAAGGATAAAGCCATGTAGGTGTTTAAAAGTCAAAGAATTGTTTTAAAAAAGAAAAAAACCCGTAAAAATTCGATTTTCATAAGAAATAGTTTTTTGATGACGCTCAAATTTCACACAAATATCTTAATCATGAAATCAAGGTTCTGTTAAAAAATCATTACAATCGGATAAAGCATGTAAGTGTTATAAGTCCCAAGAAGTTTTTAAAAATCGAAAAAATCGTAAAATTGCATTTTTTATAAGAAAAAAATTTCCGATTGCGCTCAAAAACGTGGCAGTTCTAAGTCAGAGATTTCGAAGGCCTCCCTAAAATTTTATCGCAATCGGAGTATTGGTTTACCCCGGAATCGTGTTAACAAACACACAAAAATACAAAAAAAAAAAAAAAAAAAAAAAACATTCCGGATTTTTTTCTCCAGTGTAGTGAAATGGAATCTTCGCTTCGACTCGCTACGCTCGCTACGCTCATCCTAATTAAATAGCTTCGCTCCCTGTGTGAATACTCTCGTTCCCGTTCTTGTGTCAGTACTGGGATTCGAGATACAATTGAACTATTTCAAGTAAGGTAGAATTATTGAGTATAGAACCTTTACTATGGTATACTCAATGGTAGAATTGGCCCAGAGGCTCTTCTAATCGTACAAGACGATTCAAGAGAATCCACCTCGCAAACATCAGCTAGTAAGAGGGGAGTATATTACTCCCCGAAACTAGAGGCGAGCTCTGGCAATCGTCGTCGGGGACAACTCCCCCTACCCTTGACGAGCTCCCCGACGACGATGACAATGACACGACGAACGATGACAAAGACTATGACGACCGCGACGTGAGAAACCCCCCTTCCTTCCTTTACCCGTGGCTGGTTCTGACCAGTATGGCCCCTCCTCCCCACATCCCCTAGGCTAGAGTGGTGCATTATGACCTAACGGTTGACGCGTCCTTGTTTAAAATAAACTGAAAACTGAAGTATTAAACTTCTTAAACTATAGTTTCCATCCATACGAACCCATTGCGCGAATCCCAACGAAATTCAATCTGTAATTCAATACGACAGATTTCCATGGGATGCAGCATAAAAGCTAATGTTTTCACCAAGGGGTGTACACGAACAACTGAGTGGGCCTAACATGGGTGTAGCAAAACCGACAACATATAAAACCATCACATTGTGGTCCATAAGAGGCGCGGCAAACACTCTTTTATGTATTTCACATTTGAATTATATCGACATTATTGTTCAATGATAGCTAATTTGAAACTATGATATACAATGTTGGGTAATGTTTATCGCGGCATGAACCTATAGAACACGTAGGCGGACAGGTTCCGAGTCTTGACACGTGTATCGATAGCTGATCACGTGTACGACATGCAAGCGCGTGCCGTCAGTGTGTGGGTCACCTAATAGGATTTCTCAGATTCGATTATCAAGATTTTGACGTGAGTACGACCCCCACGTTATGACGTTTTGACAGATGAATAAAGTATTCATTGTATATAAAACCGTCAATCAAATATTCAATTTATTTGGATTGTGGAAAGTGGTTTGATGGAGGTTGGAAAGTACTACGAACGGCATCTAGCGATTTTGAGAGGAACTAATTCGGTTTGATTTGAATATTTAGCGGCAAATCTCGAGTTATGTGACCACGTAGACCTAAGTTTTGTTTAGCTAAATCTTTTCATTCAGTCATCTTTTATACACCGTCAAGATTTGTACTGCAGAGTGCTAAGCATTAGAGATTTTCTAATATTTCGCCAACACTATAAATAATAGGCAACAGTATTTACCAGTGCTTAATTTGTAATGGAGCGCGGGTACACGCAGTGTACCCATCTATTTTTGTGGGTATACGCAGTATACCCACCTTTTTTCATGAATTATTAGGTAGGCAACACTCACATTTTGGCTAATATAATATATAAAAAACTAAAATAATTTATATTAATTATTTTACACCCACATGCTCATATTTCAAATTTACTTGAATACATTTATAACTGTAAATAAACTTAGTACACTCAGCCCTCACTTATGAACAGTAATGACCAACAATTTCGACAATTTCCCATTATTGTTGGACGTGATCACGAACGTAATGATATGCATATTCAATGGTTGTGACATGGAATCTCGTCACTACTCCAATTCTTTTTTTTTATAGTTTTATAGTTATTACTGTACAAAAAAGTCTATTAATTTTGTATAGCATTCAGCACATTTATTTTTTCTAAAATGCACCAAACACACTCTAAAAACCTGATTTTCAAAATTTTACCTGTGGCGCTGTAGTTTGGGGGCAAGCCCCCAAACCCCCGTACTGGTCCCTTAAAATATTTCTCCCGTCTTTTAGCATGTACCCACCTTTTCCCTTGCAAATTAACCACTGGTATTTACTATTTTATTTGGATAAGCGTAACTAGCGAAGCGTACGCTGAAATTTAAAAGTGGGGGCTCTCACGTCGTCGTTGTCATTCATATCGTCGTTGTCGGAAAAAGGTCGTCGAGGGGAGCGTGAAGGAAATGTCCCGACGACGACCGCCAAAGCTCGCCTCTAAAGGGGAGTATAATTCTCTGCACTTACTAGCATGTTTGTGAAATGGACTTCGCCTCTTTTTTCGCCTTGTAGGTTACGATCGGCAGAAGAATACTCAGGCCAAATTCTAGCCCGGGCCCAGAAGGCGTTTTTATATTGTGTTATAAAATACGTTGTACTTTGAAAACATAATTCTATGTTAACAATGGCACCTTTAAATCCATTTTAAAAATCCAGAACACTCATCCATCAACGCGACTGTAAGAGCGTTCGCGAAGCGGCCAGGTACATGTAGAAAATGGCATAGATTATCTACTTCATACGGTTTGGTCACGATCTCAGGAACTCTGCTATAGGAGAATTCGAGACTTTGGGGAGGGACACACATCCACACATCCATGAAAAAGTTTCCAATAAGTTATTGTGATGGGTTTTTCTTCAGTACGGTACGGTAACAGCACATAGAAACTTTTGTGCAACAAGAAAATCCCTAAAACAATTGCAATGTTTAGCTTTGGTTTTTAACGAGGGGCTCACAACTTGAATTTGGCCGTTTAGTGTATATAGTACCAATGTTTTTATTTCAAAGTAAGAATTTGTTTTTTTATTGCATTATTTTTAATGCACCAACAAAAATTAAGGTCTAGTTCAACTTCTTCATGTTGTTTATTGTTTTTGATAATTAATTACACAAACACGGTATTAATCTTTGCACAGTCGAGACTTAACGCGACTGTTGGCTGAGCTCGAGTTACGCAGAACGCAGAGGTTTAGTCTGGATTACTTGGAAGCTCTATCGTGTGTCTTATTGGGTTGTAGTCTAGTTCCAGGTTGTAGTTTGCAACAAAATGTTAAGTAAGAATGTAAGAATTACGCTATCAGAGCACATTTTCAAAAAATTGTTCACTTTTGTTATTAACTTCACGTAAATATGCCACCAAAAGGTAATTTGTAGTAATTTTATAAGCTATTTGCTATATTTGAAATGTTAGAATGTGACCTCTCTGATACCGACATGTTCTTATCCGGTGTAATTATTAGGTGTCGAAAAGTGGTCCAGACTGTATGTGAAATAAAAATTAGCTGAATTTGCCGACCAAGCAAATTTTTAAATGGACATATAGCATTGTAAAAAAAGTTGTGCCGAGCATACATCACTGGTGCAGTGTAAGAATGCAGTCTATGCACAGCGCACACAGGCTTTACACAGTGGTTGATTGCTAAAAGCAAGAGTGTAGGCCTACACGTGCCATGAAGTAGTACCATGGATTTACAAGGTAACACCAGTAACTACTGGGAGTCCATGAGGTAGTAGGCTACCAAGCAAGCCAGGTCCATTCATTCATTCATTCATGATGCGAAGCACTATTTGCTTAGTTAAGTGAGTTGTGTAGTATAGAACTAGTGAAACAAAACAAACACGGAGCCAAAAATATGCGAAGCAGGTAACCTCTGGTCATGGACTTACGATAACTGCATGTGTGTTTGTATACAGATGATATTTAAAACAAACTAAGTTATCAAGAAAAATTACGTAAACGATGTTGTTACCATACAATTGTATTGTGACATTTGTGACAATTATTAAATTACATAATTCAATCAAACTAATGATTTGAAGTAGGGAAAAGTTGCATAATTTTGGGTATGGATATGATAAGATGTTAAATTAAAAAGTAAATAATGTATTATGTAATTCATATTTTAATTTCTGGATTGTATCCAGTATGTATCCAAGCGTTTCCAGGCTAACCAAATGGAAAAATCTAATTTTCTGCAATTCAAAATGAAGAACCAACTAGAATTATCGGCTGCCACACGATAGCTTAATTCCTAATATTTACAGTAATTGTTACAAAATTTCATTATCGTATACTAATTAGCAGCCATAGTACACACTACACCCACTGGCATATACCAATTAAGAGTTTCACATAAAACTGATTTGCTTTAAAAATATCTTCTCAACTTACCTTGCTAGGTTCTGGTCTCTATTCAATAAATGAACTATAAATTTATAATTAACTAATAGGAAAATATAATAAGCAACTAGAATAAGCATCCATATTGAATTACTGCTTGGGGTAAAGACTAAAGATGGTTTTCCCCCCAGCCTTAATTCATATGTCGGGGATTGTCATCACTATACTTACTACTACATATTTTACAGCATCAGTACATACCATCATTAAAAGATTTGAAGATACTCTGGGAAAAAAATAAGTGCAAAGGTTTGGAGTCACTGATGTAGAAGAACAATAATAAAATAACTTATATCAGCTTGTTGGCCGGGTGGTTAGAGTCTCTGCTTTCAATGCAGAAGGTACCAGGTTCAAATCCTCATTAATTCTGACAAAAGATGTTTAACTTCTGGTATGGAAGTAACCCATCAAATTAGTACTTGTGTTGTATATTGGTGACATAAAATCCACCCTAGCAGTGAGAAAAAGTTGAACAAAGTTATTTCGAATTAACCTAAATATACTGGCATAGCCAGCAGAGCAGGTGAATTGTGTCCAAACAATAAGCCACTATTTACGGTATACTGATCTATGGTTGTTTGCCATTGTTAGCTCATTGGTGACGTCCCACCCGACAGGCTTAGCTTCCCCTTCCCACGACCGTACCTCTTCCATATCCTCCCAGATATCTCCTCTTGCCTCTTAAGTTTCCTGCACCCACTCCTCCACCTATCTCCATAAACTGCCATGTTATCATTGCTGAGGAATTCATTTTACCCTGTACCTCGATCTTAAAACTTCCGATTTTTTTTAAAGGGGTATGTATAAAAATATATTTCATACAGGCTAACTAGTTATGAATTTTAGAAATTAACAGAAAAATTATTAAGTCCACCAAGACCCCAAAAATTGTCAAACTTTGTATTTTCCAAGCTAGGTCCAATCGGCAAAAATTTCCCGTACAAAATAACATGGGGACTATCTTTACGTCCCATGACCTTGGAGGATTTTGATCAAAAAAATATTTGCCATTTTGGTGTACTCTACAGCCTTTTCTGAAAATCCTCTATTTTTTTTTTTTGTAATTTGGGCAAGTGGTTCGGTCAAAATATGCTGATTACCAAGAATGGGTGTGATTTTGGAATGCATATTTTTGAGTGTTTGAGTGTATATTTATGCACAGTTTCAAGACACGATGTTATAAAGGGTCATATTAAATTGGTACGATGCTCTCGTATCTATGTGGAACAAAAAAGGAGCAGGTTAAAGCCGATTTAAAAAATTTACCAAAACACCAGTTTTTGAAAATTTCCGGATCAAAAAAATTAGAAAATTAGAGGAAAATCACAGTCACAAGACGTAATTTTTAAA
This sequence comes from Sweltsa coloradensis, assembly GCA_024449915.1. Taxonomy (NCBI): domain Eukaryota; kingdom Metazoa; phylum Arthropoda; class Insecta; order Plecoptera; family Chloroperlidae; genus Sweltsa; species Sweltsa coloradensis. The sequence continues at coordinate 749,104 of JAMZAV010000246.1, read as the reverse complement.
CGCTCATTTTAGTGTAGTATTATGCTGAAGATTATGTGGTAAAAAATACTTTTTGTTAATTGCCTTTAAGCAAATTTCAACTTCCTCGAGCATAGCAACAACCACTTTTGTTTGCAGAATGTGGAACTGAATTAAATTTAGTAACTGTTCTTAATAAAATAATTTTAAAATACTTTCTACAAATACTGAAATAGTATGCCACATAGACCTTGGGATTTAAAGCGGTTTCTGAAGACCGAGCTGAAAACCTGCAGTGAGGTTTGTTACTGAATCACATGCACTTCACCCATGTGTTGTGGCAGAAACATATTTTTCGTGCACTCAAAATAAACAGTGTAACTGTTTTTAGACGAGGAGCGCAGCGAAACGAAGTCTATAACGCTACTCGATCGGGCCTTCTCATGACTGTGTCTGTTCGGTCTCGTACGGCCGAACGACCAATTTTGATTGGATATTGCTTTACGTCTCATATTTATGCAACTTGGCTAATCGAGACGAAGGGAGGGACGTAAGGGATGACGCGGGGGGACAAGGGGTGGACAGGCCTGTGCTGGTCAGAACCAGCCACAAGCATATGGGGAGGGCGTGGGGGTTCCCCCACGTCGTGGTCGTCTCCGTCTGTGTCATCATCCGATTGTGTTGTCATTGTCGTCGCCGTCGGGGAGGTAGTCAAAGGGAAGGGGAAAGTTCCCCGACGACGACCCAGAGCTCGCCATTAGTTTCAGGGAGAAAAACTCCCCTAATCACGGGCCAAACCACGAGAAGGTTGCGAGTTGGAATTTGATGGCCCGCCGAACGACCAAAAAGATTGAGCTGAAATTTTAAACAGACATCCGTGACCAGTTGACAGAGAACTGCTAACAAAATGAGCAATATCCATTGCGATTTAAGCTCACAAGAAATACAAATTTGAAAAATTTGAACCTAGATTGCAAATGTTAAAAATACCCATTAGTAAAATAGGACACAGCCTTTGCAACAAACAATTCAGAAGGTTTGCGATCAGATGAACCAAGTTGATGTTTATTTGTTTTTGTTATGAATGGGTAATGTCATTATGTAAAGACAATAGCTAATGCTGGTTATCAAGGATTCTATTATACACTTCGTTTGGGCTGGCTTTGATCGACAAGAAACAGTGCAATACATTAAATCTTAAGGTAATACTCAGTATACAATTAAAATCGTAAATTAGTCTAATTGTTTCTAACCTGTGCTAGGAAGTCACGATAGGCGTACACTTCCGTAGGCCGAAGCCGTGCATATTAGAACATTTGAGCATTTAGAGCATGGCTCAATTATTCGTTAAAGGCGAGGAAAGAGACGAAGTCCATTTCTCAAACATCAGCTGGTAGGCTACTGGTAAGTAGGGAAGTATATATTACTTCCCGAAACTAGAATGTGAGCTCTGGCAGTCGTCGTCGGGGACCTCCCCCCTTCTCTGATGACCTTCCCGACTACGATAACGTCCACGACGTGAGAACCCCACCCCCCTTTCTTTCACCTTTGCCCGTGGCTCGTTCAGTCTAGCATGGGATTTTCCTCCCTATATCCTCTAGGCAAGAGTGGCGCTTTATTTATGACCTAACTGTTTATGCGCTCATTGAGGCTGGAGGAAGTATCTGTACTAGGGGTCAAACACCGGCCGTTCCATTTAGCCTAGGGTGTAGCCTATCTGTTCAACGTGGGACTGTGACCACAAATGTTTGTGTAATGATTATACTAGGAAAACGCCAAATTCGTTGTAAGACGAGTGACTAGTGAGCCAGCAATGTGTTGAATACCCGGGAACATTCCCTTTCCTTCGCTATATAACCTTAGATTGGATCTGTTACCGGGTACTCAACACATGGCTCACTCACTCATCTAACAATGACTTTGGCGTTTCCCTAGTACTATATCAGCTCATTGAGGTTGGAGGAAGTATCTGTACTAGGGGTCAAACACCGGCCGTTCCATTTAGCCTAGGGTGTAGCCTATCTGTTCAACGTGGGACTGTGACCACAAATGTTTGTGTAATGATTATACTAGGAAAACGCCAAATTCGTTGTAAGACGAGTGACTAGTGAGCCAGCAATGTGTTGAATACCCGGGAACATTCCCTTTCCTTCGCTATAGAACCTTAGATTGGATCTGTTACCGGGTACTCAACACATGGCTCACTCACTCATCTAACTATGACTTTGGCGTTTCCCTAGTACTATATCAATATAGCAACTGTACAAAGACCAGATAATAAGTAATGACTTAAAAAAAAACTGTTCAAGCAAGTTGATGCAAGTATTCCGTGTGGTGTTTTCAATTTAAACAGAGGAACCGCATGATACACATGTATAGAAGAAGAAATTGGCAAGGGTAACGCCTATTTATAAGGGTAAAGGTAAAAAGAGTGATAGGAATTCTTATCGACCTATATCAACTCTTCCAATTGTAGGGAAAATTATTGAAAATATTTTACACAAGAGGTTATTACATGAAGTGGATGCATCTGAAGGTTTAAGTGCAAACCAGCATGGTTTCAGGAAAGGTAGGTCAACGCAAAGTGCCCTTCTAGCATTTACAGATTTTATCTATAAAGGGATTGATAAACGTAATGGTAAGGTTGGAGCTGTCTTTGTTGATCTTAGGAAAGCATTTGATTCAGTACCTTTTTTACCTCTTTTAATAAAATTAAAAACCAGGTTCAACGTAAGTCCTTATTTGTTATCAATTTTGGCGGATTATTTTTTAACTAGACACATGTTTATACATCTTGACAAATATAGTTCAAAAGTATTCAATATATTTTGTGGAGTACCCCAAGGATCAATATTAGGACCCCTGTTATTTATTCTTTATATAGATGATATATCTACTATAATGGGAGGCATCAATTATATCTTATATGCTGATGACTTGGTCTTTATTTAGAAGGTGTGGATGTCGAAGAGATCGTAAGACGTCTTCAAGAAGTTCTAAAGAGGATGGATGATTGGTTTAAAACTCAGGAACTTGATATTAATTATAGCAAAACAAATTTTATGATTTTTCATAAGGCTAATGATAGAAGCATGAATGATATTCATTTGACGTTAAATTGTAATGGTAAGTTAATTCTAGAGTGTATGAATTTAAATATCTTGGAGTTTTCTTAGATTGTAATTTAAATTTTAAGAAACATTATGAATATGTGTGTAATAAAGTATCATCAGCAATTGGAATTATAAGTAGAATGAAGAGGTTTGTAACCGAGAGAATGTTGAGGTTACTTGTAGATTCTTATATTCACTCTGTTATTGATTATTGCTTAGTGGTTTGGGCAGTAAGACCTTCTACTGAGTATGTTGTACTCCAGAAGAGAATTGACCATCTGTTTGATTCATTTCCCTTGAACCAAGATTTGCAGTCTGATTCTTTCACGACTGTGGAGAGGATGAAGTATAGCGTGCTGGTAAATACATACAAAGTATTGAAAGGTATGTTTTTAGGTATTCTACCCAATATTTTTAAAATTGTTGATCGTGATAGAAATTCTACTTTAATAAACTCATTGGAAGTTCCTAGATTAAATTCTGAAGCATTTAGAAAGTCATTTATGTACAGAGGCGTATCCTATTGGAATTCAATTCGTTATGATATTAGAATCCAGTTTACTGATCTAGGAATTGTACAATTTAAAAGTAAAATTGAAGCAATGATAATGAATCAAAGAGCAAAAAATTGATTTTTACTATTTATTTGTAGGTTATTGTCTGTGTGTTTGTGTAATGTTAGTTTACCTTCATAAGCTCTTATAATTGATTTTGCTTTTCTCTTTGTTTGTTCATTATTGCTTTGATTATGATATAAACAATGTATTTTCAACTATATTTTTCTGCCTAGATTGTCTGGTTGCCGCCCACTGATGGAGCTTGCAACTTGATTTAGGTGTCCTGTATCATTGCTGTGATCAGTTTGACATGAAATTTTTAAATAATTATATATCTGATATAATTATATATATGAGTCAAGATTTGAAACACAAAAATGAAGATTGAACCCAAGAATAAAGATTTCGCGTTCGGGTGGTTTCTTCCGCGAAAGTTTGATTATACTCCCTGATTTGCTGTTCCTGATATTTGGCAAACCTCATATTCGTTTGAGTGGGATCGTCTAATAAATCAGTTTTTTTCTTTTCGTTTTTCTTTTTAATGTTTTTTTTTCTTTTCTTTTTCTTTTCTTTTCTTTTTTTCTTTTCATTCTCCACCCTTTTTTATATTTGATTCATTCATTAAATGCATATAATATCATTCAATTTGTTACCAAAATTCTTGTGTTAAATGCATTGTTGTTGTAATGCTATTATTTCAAATATTTACGAAAATGTAATTTATTGTTGTTTCTGCATCTATGTAATTAGATTTATTAAGTTGTCCTCCTTTGTAAATCAGTTTTATAACTGAATAGGATAGACGTTAAATAATATAATAAAATAAATAAAATAAATAAGAACATACATATTATAAGTGTTTCAATAATACATGTACTTCATGATGTTTAGCTATCATATCACTCAAAACAAAGCAGCAACTCAATGTTTTTAATTTATTACATTCATTCTCCAATGGAGGGAAGAATTTGTTAACAAGCTTTTGCAACTTGCGGTGGATGGGGAGAAGACATCGACATTAAAAACGTTTACAGTTACATGACAGTTACGCACTTATGACAGTAAGAGGTAGGTATGTATGTACCATGTGTTCTTTCAATCAATGCCATCCATAAACAAGTGTCCCTTTGCTTCCTCCATACTGCTGCACCATTCCATTCACAGTCTTGGGGAGGAACGCGTTCCTAGTAACGTGTTCCCGGGAACGCGTTCCTTTTTCAGGAACTTTTGTGGGAACGCGTTCCTTTTCTTGGATCAGGAACTTATAACGTCAAAGTTACTATTTCATGGGAACTTGGAACGAATTAAACGTTCCTTAATAAGTTCCTTTCGCCGTCATGATCCCGTCGAATTCCAGTACCTGATATCGTTAACTGCAGTATGAAAAATATCTTGTGACATCTTGTGTTTTCGAAAATGGCGCCACCCTCGTCAGATGGCCTGGGACTCACTTTAATAAATATGATTAATGATAAATTAACTCCAATCACATGTATTATTATTTAAATCAGTGATGGTATGAGAAACGTGTAAGTAACTAAGTTCCTTTTTGAGGAACGAGGAACGTCTCAGTTCCTTTTTAGGCCGAAGTAACTTAACTTTTCAAAGTTCCTTTTTGGGGGGAACGTACCCAAGACTGTCCATTCATGTGACTACTCAAGCTAACACCCAAAGAACTCGGTGTACAATTAATATATTGACAAAGATTAACAACACAGCAGTCACAGGCCGCTCATGTTTTCTTAAAACAGCTTACAAATAATAAGCTGGAATGTCATTAAAAAAGATATAGGTTGGGGCTTGATATTTTCTTTTAACTAACCGGGTAAGTGAATTTTTTTTTTAGTTTTTACTTGCCTAGAGACAAATCAAAGTTGATACAATAGTTTGCTTTGTAATACGTTTATCATTCAATAGGTATTTTATATTTGACTCTTGGGTTATTTTAGGAATTTTTAAGTTGCTCGAAAGGGCAACTATAAATTGATATTGGTTGCTCGTACTTTCATTGTTAGTTGCCCCGGGCAACCTGTAGGTCATAATAATGAATTTGTTGTCTATAATCGATATATTATGTTAAATGAGAATAAATAAAAAATAAGATTAACGTTTTGCTGCTTTAGCACATTTCTTGAACCTAGTAACGGTCAATTGCTGAAACTATTATACCTGCGAGCGTCAATCTTGAAACGTGGAACACTTGCAGGAAATACATTCCTTCATCTACAATTTATGTATTTTTTAAATGAGCCCTATTTTGAGATATACATGGTCATTAACCTACCACCTTTATAATTATTGCATATTAACAACATTGTTTTTGACAAGAAATACACTTTATGCAAATAATTTTGAAAGTAATACAATACAGCCACTCAAGTTATAAAATAAGCATATGCCCGTGCCTCTTATCAAAAATAGTTACCTGGTATGAACATTATTGCAATCTTTTTTGGATTCTGGCAAAAATCATGAGTCACAAAGTAATACAATTTGGTGTGTGTGTTTGTGCTTTCAACTATTATGCAAAATTTCACCAGCATTTCTGAGTGGCTGATTTTATATGGAATGGCCAAATTAGTGATGGCAGGTTAACTGTCATATTTTAAGGCACTTCGTTCTTGCTTTATTAACAAAAAAAATATAAAACTGTATTGGCATATCACTTAAAATATGAAAAACAATCTACAACAATGGAGAAATTAACGTTGAGGACTTTGACGATACGTAGAACAATTGTTAACATTTACCAAAAAAAAAATTCTCCAGCCCTCGAACTAACTATAAAATGTTAACTTAAAATTTGAATCATTGAGTGCTGTAAATTTTAGCTTAATAATTATGAACTCTTTATTTTTTTGTAATCTTTCAATATAAACGTAATGTATGTAATCTGATAGACAAGCATGAAGACATGCATGAACACACACAACCTCAAAGAGTTACCATGTGAAAAATAAAATGAGGTTAAAGCAATGTTCGGAAATATTTGTCTTGACCGGGGTCCGGGGATCGAACCTGGAACCTCCGTCTTTATGTAGCGATGCTTTACCAAGTAAGCTATCGAACGGGACCACTGAGTAGGCCACATCTCTTCTTGATTGCTGTACAAGTGATGAATGTGTACATGCATCTGGTTGTGCAAAAGCTCAAAATGTGGGATCAAGGATCAGCAAGGAGGAACATGAAAAATGTTAATGCTAGGTGGCAAAGCAAGAGAATTAAGCAAGCATGCATGCATCTACTAGTCTAGTTACCTATATGTATAGCACTTTTCTACTAGATAAGCACTGAAAAAGTCTTGCATACATGTTGCTTATTGCTAGAGGTCCCAGTACGGTTTTAGCAAGCCATTTTAACACTAGGCCACTTTGCAAACGATTTTTCTATTCGCGTTGATGGATGAGCTTTTATAGGCCTAGTAGTTGATTATTTTTGTCCAATGATTACTGTTTTGAGTCGTCATTGTCATTGTCGTCATTATCAAGACAAGAGCAAGAGTGAACCATGTCTGTCCTCAACAATGCAAGGCGACCGACACGCTCCTCGGTTGCCAGCCGCGAAAAGGTGCGGGGAGGCGAGGTCAAAGTGACCAATCATTGCCCTAAAAGTATGAATGTATGATTTTTATGAGGAATGTTTCTTTGATTGTCCCTAAATTATAACATATGTAAGTTCAATGATTTTGAACGTTCCCATAAAGTTTCATCAAGATCGGAGTAGCCGCGGTCCAAATATCATGAAAATATTCCATTTTTTTATCGTAAAAGTACGATATTCATGAGAAATATTTCTTCAATTGTCCGAAAAATCATAACATACCTAATTTTAGTGATTTTGAACGTTCTCATAAAGTTTCACCAAGATCGGATTAGCCGTTTGTCCGGTCACAGGCCAAATATCATGAAAATATTGCATTAAAAATTGGGGGGGAAATGAAAAAGTATTATATTCATGAATTTCTTTGGTTGTACCCAAAAACTTGGCAGATCTATGCAATCAGAGATTGAGATGGCTCCTGAAAATTTTATCAAGATCGCATATTATGCCGTTTGGTCGGTAAAGAGAAAAACAACAGACGACAAAAAAACAAAATAACAACCAAGCTATTTTTCTCGTGGTAAGTGAAATTGAAGTCTCTGCTTTGCTCATCTAATAGAACCTGATATTAATGAATAAGCAATGTGTGAGTACAAGAAATTTTAAGTCGAGCCAAGTATTTGCAGTAGCCTATTTGATACTCGACTCGGAATGGAAAATTTTCTTCTCGACATTGAGTATCACACATTTAAAATTACTTTGTCATTGCACAAAGGGTATAACGTTTTGGGCGATATTGTTGGTATTTAGTCAAAAACATTCTATGGGGAGATTTCATTTTTTTAAATTTGATTAAATGTTTCTGCGTCATCTCGTTTGGAGCGTACTCACCCACTAACATAAATAAATAAAACAAGCACAGGTACGGGAGTACTTAAAACAGTGAGCAAAGCTACTTAATCAACAGATCACCGAAGAAGAAAACAAAATAAAATAATTTGCTGCATGTTGATCTGTTTGGTGGCAGTGTAAACTTACCCGCTAAGAAAGGTTCACCTCTTGTTCTCACTTTCCCCCCCACCGTTTTGATGAAGGTGCAAATTTAAAAAATTAAAACTTTCTGGGAGGCTAGCCACTCCCCAGAGTCAAGCAAAACATTCTGTATCAATAATATCATCCTTGTTGAAGGGCAACATTAAAAAACGCATGTCAAATGGACTTTTTTCTGTGAGACGTGACACACACAGGCGGACGGATGGATGGACATACAGAAAAGCAGTGGTGTGCACTGAGGGGAAGCAAAGGAAGCATTGCTTCCCTACGTGACACACACAGGCAGACGGATGGATGGACATACAGAAAAGCAGTGGTGTGCACTGAGGGGAAGCAAAGGAAGCATTGCTTCCCTATGTGACACACACAGGCAGACGGATGGATGGACATACAGAAAAGCAGTGGTGTGCACTGAGGGGAAGCAAAGGAAGCATTGCTTCCCTTTACCGAAATGACAAACACATTTTATTATTAGTAGCAGTTCAATATCAAATGTAATAGTATTCATTTGCGGTATAATAAATCACTTATCAGGTTTATATGAATTTAGAAAATAAATATTTTTTATTTACGCGGTGCACAGAATTGGTATTTTATGTCGTAAATTTCACTCATAATAAAAGGAAGTTTTCACTGTCTTGAAAATGTTAACTATACATAACCATATGACGCTCTGCAACCACTGACCATAAGAGCGTTCAAGTTAATCTCTATACCTGGACGGAGTTTAGACGTAGATTTTAAATGGGCTCAGAAGCTGTGATTCCTTTGGGGTTTGACATATGTGTCGTGGAGAGACAAAAAAACTGAAACAAGGCGACGAATGATCATTGACGAGGGGGTATGGGGGTGCAGCTAGAAATCCTAAAATGCGGGAAAATCACACTTGGCACGGCTACTTTACTTGAGAACTAACTAAAGTAACTTTAGTTAGTTCTCAAGTTTTCTTCCTATTGTCTTCTTCTTCTTCTCAAATGCCCACATTTGGCCTATGATGCCATATTGTATGTATGGATGTAGTTGCGAGTGTTTGTGAAAAACCGTTTGTTAGACAAACATTTGAAGAAAACAACTATTGATTGGCAACACCGGGACTTAGTGGCTTGATTGAAAAAACAAACCGTTTACTCAAACATTTAATGTGTCACTTTATGATAAGCATTTGTGGTTGATGGGAAGTTCAGTGCTAAACAATCTACTATGTTGGCCGTGTTTGTTGTTTGCTCATGACAGAACAGCAAGTTGAGTAAGTGGTGGGTTTTACTCACTTGGAAATCTACATTAAGCAAATGATCGACATGAGACGTCAATATAAGTCATTCGTGATTGTGTGTTTCTTTAACTGCGTTTGGTAAGACCATGATCGAAACTAGGCTACTGCAACACAATTTCAACACATAACTCGTATGTTCTATTCTTGTTATTTCTCTTAAATCATTTTCCAGACACTTACACAAATAAGAAATGCCGCAAAAAATTGCCTCCAGCACCTGGGGCTCTGCCCCAAACTCCTTGAGTGCTCACTAATATACATTGAAAGTCAATTGCTTCCCCACCTATTTACCTCACCGCACGCCACTGCAGAAAAGTAATGCTTACTAATTAATATTGTAGGTATGATATTAAAACTAAGTAAAATCAAAGTACTAGGACTAGAATTGGATTTCAATACTCAAAATAGTTTTTAGTTTTTGGATTTAACCAGAACTCAAAAATCATAATGTGAACACCTCTAATATTATATTTATATTACCCACTTATTCATGAAACATTCCTCCTGATGTTGAAAAATGACATCCTTTACAACCAAAAACAACTAGTAAGTAAAAATATAACTGCATTATACACCAACAGGCAAAATACCATCTTGTTCTTGTGTGTGGCTTGTTCGTGTTGTTGTTAGCATCTCTGCTTCCAATGCAGTAGGTCTAGGGTTCGTTTCTCGCTATAGGCATTAGTTTTTAAACTTCTTATTTGGAAAGTCCATCAGTTCTTGCCTTTTTGTGTTAGGAATTTGTAAACGGTGACTTTGGAGTAGTCCTAGCAACAAGGCACATAATAAATTCAAAGTTGTTCAAAATCAGCCTTGTTGATTCTGACGTTGATCTACGCCCTACGGGTGTTTGCACGGTCCATACCACTGATGGCTATAGTATTTCCTATTAAAAAATATTGATTTTGGTTGGTTATCGCTCACTCGTCGATTGCGTCTGGGCCTACAGGTTTGGCATGGTCGCTTTGCTTTACTGTCCCCCACTGAAAATCAGTTATATATATGACTGAGTGGGTAGACTCTAAATACAAATTTATTACTCAAGCAAGTAGTACATAGTAAATACCGGTAAAAGGCTATTTGCATGAATTTTAGATTTAAGTTAAAAACATAATATTTAATATTTATCTTTAAAGCTAATAAAACGTCCTGAATCCAAATATCATGCTTATTTTATTAATTTGATTTATTATTGCTATTTGGCAGTAACGTGGGCAGTGGGAACAAAATAAGAGTCAGCAGAAAGCAGCTGAAATGAAGTTCTTAAGGTGTCACGGGAGTTACCAAGAGAGACAAGATAAGAAGAAGTGGGACTGGAGAGATTGAGGTTTAAACTAGGGAGAGGAAGAGAAAAGGATGGGCAGGGAGAGGATTTCAAGACGAGAATTTGAAGAGGCAGAGGAGGGGAAAAGAAAAGTTTGAAGGCCAAGAGAGAAATGAGAAATATTAATACAAGAAGACATTGGAAAACAAGATGGAAGTTTGGAAGCATGTGGCAAGAGCAAAGCTGTGGGAGGACAAAAGAGAGTGGAGTATATTGGTGGAGAGGAAGGAGTTAGACGATGAGGAAGAAACACTGAGTCTGGCAATGTGGCTCGTTGGTCTTGTGGTTAGCGTATCTGCTTCCAATGCAAAAGGTCCAGGGTTCGATTCCCGCTAAAGTCAGAAATTTTTTAACTTCTGATTTGGACTTAGGTCCATTAGTTCTTGACTTAGGAGTTTGTAAACGGTGACTTTGGAGCCGTCCTAGCAACGAAGCACATAATAAATTTCAGAGTTGTTCTGAATCGGCCTTGTTGATTCTGGCGTTGATTCGCGGGTGTTCGCACTGTCCATACCACTGATTGCTATATTTCCTATTAAAAATATCGATCTTTGGTTGGTTATCGGCTATCGCTCACTCGTCGATTGCGTCGGGGCCTGCAGGGTTGGCTTGGTCGCTTTGATTTAAAGTCCCCCACTGAAAATCAGTTATATAACTGAGTGGGTAGACTCTAAATAAAATTTATTTATTTATTTATTTATTTATTTAAGCTTAGTATCTACAGTTTCATGTCCTAGATAATGGTGGAGAACCACCACTCATTACTCAACCCAACATAATTGGAACTGAGTTAGGCCCTATGGTTATTATTATTGCACCACACTGAACGAATACTATGTATTTATGCAGTTGTCTACACGTGTCTTCTAGCTTTACCGGCCTATGTTGCCGCCGCCGCCGCAACTGCTCGTATCTCAGATCGACACAGTTTATGCTCACGGCCCCTCAATTGCTGATGTACAGGCTGAAGCATAGGAAAAGTACTTGCATTGAAGCTTATGTTTGCAGCTGAACAGTTAGTATCAAACTTGCATAATGAAGTTCGTAAGCCCTCACTTCAAATTTCAAGGAACCCGTCAAAGCCAAAATCCCAAGTTAGAATTTAAAAAAAATTAAGCTTAATACTACTCAAGGCACTAACAGGAAATTTATTACTACAACTTGTGTCTGTCCAAGAAACACTCTTGTCAATCATCCAAGTGAAAGGGAACCAGTGGTTTTGTGCACAATACAAAATTGTAAATAATCCCCATTGGGCCATTACCTGTAATGGCCAGTCCATCTTGACCGGTATAGACAGTTGCAAACCGCATGGACCTCTTTGGAAGCTTGTATTTGAGAAAGTCCCCTTTTATTTAACTGTATGTCCACTAATTTGCGTGTACATGAAGATTTATAAGAGGTTGCGTTTTACATTAGTTTCAACAAAGAAGGCGAGAGGCCTCAATACAATCGGTGTGTGTGTTTGATGATTGACTTGAGTGTATCTTGGATAGACACATGGTGTAGGTGAGGTATACAGGTGGGGAAGCAGCTATACTGGCAACGAATATTAAAAAGCAAAGCATGGATGGGATCTTGGGCAAAGCCCCAGCCGGCGGAGGCAAACATTTTTGGATCGTACCGTATAAGTGGCCGGAGAACAATTTTAGAGAAATAAAATGAATACGTGAGGGATAAGATATTTATCAAGAAATTGTGTAGCAGTAGCAGAGTAGCCTAATGTTAAAGGTAAAGGGTTCAAGTTATAGCTATATTATGCGAAAAATAAAAAATACATGCCGATCTTACCTGTACTTAAACTTAAAAGTCCAGTAAGTCCCCGTGATGCCCTATCAATATCAATCAATAGTTTTTTTGTTCAAATGTTCATAACAAACGCTTTTTCGACAAACAATCGCAACTGCATCCATCCCTACAATTGGAAGAAAACTTGAAAACTGATGACAGTAGAGCCATGTGTGACTTTCCTACCTAACTTCACCTCCACACCCCTCGTCAATGACCATTCGCCGCCTTGTTTAAGTTTTTTTTGTCTCTCACCCACGGCACATGTTTGATGACCCTCAAAGGAAGCACAGCTTCTGAACCCATTTAAAATCTACGTCTAGACTCCGTCCAGGTCTAGAGGTTAACGTGAAAGCTCTTATGGTCAGAGGATGCACTGCGTCTATATGGTCGTGTTTAGCTAGAACTGTTTCAAGACAGCAAACACTTTATACATTATGAATGTGTGAAAATTACAACCTAATAAGCAAATTAGAGCAAATTAGAGCATAAATATAATAATTGTTCCATTTTTAATTCATTATTAACCTGAGAAAAGTGATTTTTATTTTGTGAATTAACATTAATAAATATTGAACTAACGGTACTAATAATACAGTTATTATAACAATAAATGTGTTTGGGCATTTGAGTAGGGAAAGCAATGATTCCCTTGCTTCCCCTCAGTGCACGCTACTAGATTAAATTAAACATTTATGTATTTTTATTTTTATAATCCAATACCAGAAACTTGTACATTGTACATTGTTCTCCGCAGAGCGGCTAAGGGTGAAAGTGCAAGATCGTTTCCTAAGTTCGCAGCAATCAAGTTTGAGAAATTCCTTACATAAGCAAGATGAGGAACCTTGGTGACAACATGCAAGCAGAATTTACATCTTGCATGGCCGTACCACCGTACGTGGTTATGTGAAAAATTAAGTAACCATTTTGCGGCGACCCCAGTGTGACCCCCTTTAGGTGGGCAAATTAGTTACTTTTGATTTCGTATGTTATGTGTTGCTATTTGATTTTTAGTAGCCACGACCCGCCGAACGCCACAAAACGAGTCATCGATTAAGTTACCAACAACTTTCAATTATTCAAGTTGGAAGAGCTCATGGTTAATACTTACAGTTTTTTTGGAAGCCCGATGACAGAAATGGCTGTCAATTTCTGAAATGTTGGTTTATACTTTATATTATATTAAGTTGGGGTGTGCAAGTCAACTACTAGTAGGCCTTAAATTCAATTCGAGTTTTGCATAATAGTTTGTATTTATATTTCTAATCGGGCACAGCACCTTCACCATGGTTGTGGTGCCGGTTCGACATACAGCCCCGAGTTTGGCAATTACTTCTTCGCATGTGCAAACTAGTTACAGCTATGAAATTTCACAGCATTTTGTACTTTTTGCAAGGTCATTGGTGAACAAATCAAGTTAAGGAACACTATTACCCCTGGCTCCATCTATTAAACAGCAATTAAAACGAAGAGTTTAAAAAATGTTGCCTGCGATTGTGGCTTGCCCCCCAGTTTTGTCTTTCAATTTCTGTGCGACCTGCAATGACAACTCATTTCATTACCCGGGTTATTATCAACGGGTGGGTACCTGTTCACAGCCCTATTCTCCAAACAAAGGCGACGAGTTTTCTTTTTGCGTCGGGAAGTTCAACATATGAATAGCGGGGTCTGGGGCAAGGCCCTAGCCTAAGGAGGCTTTTACTCTGTAGTCAAAAAGAATTGGGGCCTACAGTCCTACATTATGTTTGATATGGCCTAAAACGCAATTTTAGGCATTATTATACTATTATTATTATTAGTAGTCTCTAGTTCACACAATTAGGCCTAATCATGTTTGAGTTGTTTATGATTCCATGATGACCAAACTGAGGAATCCAAATCACTCTCACATCCGCCTTTCGTTTAGGCAACGTTATTAAAAACCTTTTCATTATAAACTTTACTGTAAAACAAACTAACAACTCAAAACTCCACGCACTTCACAAATCACAACACAACTGAACCACTCACTCCTAGAAACACAACACATGTGACGAACTTGATAAATCGTGGTCTGGCTAAACAAACGGTTTAGCAACTCAAGCATTGATTGGGTCAGGCCCATATCAACCATTAGGCTAACTAGGCTCTAGCCTAGGGGCGCAAGCTCTCAGAGGGCGCAGCTTGCGCCCTCTGAGAGCTCCGTGTAACAAAGTTGCCTTGTCTCCTAAATGTTATTGTACAACATCAGAAAGCTTTTTTTTGTGTTGACGCATTTATTGGTATTCCTACGCCAACCAGCTCTCAACTCAGGAAGAGAAATTTACAATGTGTTTGTTTTCTTTGAAACCGACGACAAAGCGTCATCCATCGGCGCCCCCCTCCCCCCCCCCCAATGTGGTAAGTTCTAAACAATTCTGCATTTTTATTTTTTTGTGGAGAAGGGGAGAGGTGCCCCCCCCCACGCACCAGATTGGGTCATCACAAAAATACTGTTAAATAAAGGTAGGCATAGGTAGGGCCAATACAGGGGGCGCTTAAAATATTGTAGCCTAGGGGCGCCAAATGCTTTAATCCGGCCCTGGATTGGGTGACTTTGCAAAGAAGAGGTTGGACTTTTCAAGAATTACAAGTTTCTTCACCCTAGTTGACATTGAATATCCTAACTTGAAACTACTATTTTTTTGGAATCGATGTCATCCCTAGTACAGATGTCCTGCATTATCAAGTACCATGCCTAAGTTGTATTAAGAATGATGTAATGATGTATGGTTGCAGGACAAGAAACATGCCGAACATCAAATCACGCGGGCTTTCTCTAAAGAGTAACACGTGTTTCATGGGGCAGTCAAATTGGTTTTTATTCAAAGGTGGAGATCACAGTCAATTGCGGGTATCTTGGCAAATGGCAAAGTGTGCATTTCATTTTAGTCAGAGATCACTAAACATTTAAAACTCTAAGGGAGTTTATAGTTTACACATTTAAACTTGAGTCAGCCTTAGCAAAAGTTTGTAAGCAAGAAAAGAGATGACAAGCAATTCTGGAGGGCTGTTCAGGAAGCCAATAACTCTTTAAAATCTAGTAAAATTTTTCTTACTTCAGAGAATTTTTCACTCGAGTCATCACCCGTAGAAATAATCCAAGATAACATAAAAACCGGTTTAATTACAACAGGGAGGTCAATCAGGCTAAAACGCATTCAAAGTAGGGATGACATCGGGTACTCGGGTACCCGACTCCTACCCGACTCCTGTCGGAGTCGACTCCATTTTCAAGGAGTCGGGGATTATTAGGGCTGTGCGAGTCTCGACTTTTCGAGATTCGAGCGAGATTAAAGTGCTGCTCGAATCTCGCTCGATCTCGAGATCATACTGCTCGGAAAAACGAGTCTCGCTCGATCTCAATCTCAAATTGCTCGAAAAATCTTGTCTTGAGATACCTCCGTCACGAACCACGGTGGTCGTAATTATGCGGGACCTTGCGTTATGCGACGTGGTAAAGTAATATTTATTCCCCGATTTTTGCGTAATAATTTCATATTGCCATGCCACATTGTCGAGAAATCTTTAGGCCTAGACGAGCTAGGCCTAGGCCAAAGGCTGTAGGCCTAGGCCTAACAGAGTCCCGGTTCCATTCCGTGATCGGAGCTTTGATAAACCCGCCGATCGGAGGCCTAGGGCCTACTAACAAATGACGCACTTTCCTCTAGAGAATAGGCTTCACTTAAAACACTTTCCTCTAGAGAAGTTCTACAGAACGAAAGCTAGGCTAGGTACTTCTAGTACTAGCATACACCCAATAAGTGACAACAAGACAGACATCCATCTACATTTATTTTAGGCCTAGTCGAAATTTCACAAATTCGTTGCCAACGCGCATGCGTCTGTCGACGCGCACACAGATCGCGCATTTGACTGGTCACTGGTAGCGCACTCTATCGAGCGAGCTACTGAACTGAAGCGTGATTTGTGAAGTTGGCGGTAGAGAGCAGAGAGCGCTTTATCGACTCGTTATCGACTCTAACGGAGAAACTACTTTATCGGTTTTTCTTACGACATTCCTATAAATAATCTCGTTGCGACTGAGGTCACTGCCAGGTGTTGTTACTTATTAAATATTTCACTACCAAATTAATGTGATTAATAAAGTTAGAAACAAAAATTATATTTCATTCAACATGTAGCCTAGGACCTCTGCCATAGATAGGCTAGGGCTAGGCCTTGGTACTCCCGCCCCCAGCACGCTCTAGTTAAATAAACTTATGTATTTTATTTTATAATCCAATCCAAATTGTACATTGTACATGTTCTCCGCAGAGCGGCTAAGGTGAAGTGCAAGATCGTTTCCTAAGTTCGCAGCAATCAAGTTTGAGAAACTCCTAAGATAAGCAAGATGAGGAACCTTGGTGACAACATGCAAGCAGAATTTACATCTTGCATGGCCGTACCACCGTACGTGGTTATGTGTAATTAAATAGGTACGACTGTAACCATTTTGCGGCGACCCCAGTGTGACCCCCTTTAGGTGGGCAAATTAGTTACTTTTGATTTCGTATGTTATGTGTTGCTATTTGATTTTTAGTAGCCACGACCCGCCGAACGCCACAAAACGAGTCATCGATTAAGTTACCATCAACTTTCAATTATTCAAGTTGGAAGAGCTCATGGTTATTACAGTTTTTTTGGAAGCCCAATGACAGAAATGGCTGTCAATTTCTGAAATGTTGGTTTATATTATATTAAGTTGGGGTGTGCAAGTCAACTACTAGTAGGCCTTATTCAATTCGAGTTTTGCATAATAGTTTGTATTTATATTTCTAATCGGGCCCGGCACCTCCACCATGGTTGTGGTGCCGGTTCGACATACAGCCTTGAGTTTGGCAATTACTTCTTCGCATGTGCAAACTAGTTACAGCTATGAAATTTCACAGCATTTTGTACTTTTTGCAAGGTCATTGGTGAACAAATCAAGTTAAGGAACACTATTACCCCTGGCTCCATCTATTAAACAGCAATTAAAACGAAGAGTTTAAAAAATGTTGCCTGCGATTGTGGCTTGCCCCCCAGTTTTGTCTTTCAATTTCTGTGCGATCTGCAATGACAACTCATTTCATTACCCGGGTTACTATCAACGGGTGGGTACCTGTTCACAGCCCTATTCTCCAAACAAAGGCGACGAGTTTTCTTTTTGCGTCGGGAAGTTCCAACATATGAATAGCGGGGTCTGGGGCAAGGCCCTAGCCTCCGGAGGCTTTTACTCTGTAGTCAAAAAGAATTGGAGCCTACAGTCCTACATTATGTTTGATATGGCCTAAAACGCAATTTTAGGCATTATTATACTATTATTATTATTAGTAGTCTCTAGTTCACACAATTAGGCCTAATCATGTTTGAGTTGTTTATGATTCCATGATGACCAAGTCACCAAACTGATGAATCCAAATCACTCTCACATCCGCCTTTCGTTTAGGCAACGTTATTAAAAACCTTTTCATTATAAACTTTACTGTAAAACAAACTAGTATAAACTCAAAACTCCACAGACTTCACAACACAACTGAACCACTCACTCCTAGAAACACAACACATGTGACGAACTTGATAAATCGTGGTCTGGCTAAACAAACGGTTTAGCAACTCAAGCATTGATTGGGTCAGGCCCATATTAACCATTAGGCTAACTAGGCTATAGCCTAGGGGCGCAAGCTCTCAGAGGGCGCAGCTTGCGCCCTCTGAGAGCTCCGTGTAACAAAGTTGCCTTGTCTCCTGAATGTTATTGTACAACATCAGAAAGCTTTCTTTTTGTGTTGACGCATTTATTGGTATTCTTACGCCAACCAGCTCTCAACTCAGGAAGAGAAATTTACAATGTGTTTGTTTTCTTTGAAACCGACGACAAAGCGTCATCCATCGGCGCCCCCCCCCCCCCCCAATGTGGTAAGTTCTAAACAATTCTGCATTTTTATTTTTTTGTGGAGAAGGGGAGAGGTGCCCCCCCCCCACGCACCAGATTGGGTCATCACAAAAATACTGTTAAATAAAGGTAGGCATAGGTAGGGCCAATACACGGGGCGCTTAAAATATTGTAGCCTAGGGGCGCCAAATGCTTTAATCCGGCCCTGGATTGGGTGACTTTGCAAAGAAGAGGTTGGACTTTTCAAGAATTACAAGTTTCTTCACCCTAGTTGACATTGAATATCCTAACTTGAAACTACTATTTTTTTGGAATCGATGTCATCCCTAGTACAGATGTCCTGCATTATCAAGTACCATGCCTAAGTTGTATGTAATGATGTAATGATGTATGGTTGCAGGACAAGAAACATGCCGAACATCAAATCACGCCGGCTTTCTCTAAAGAGTAACACGTGTTTCATGGGGCAGTCAAATTGGTTTTTATTCAAAGGTGGAGATCACAGTCAATTGCGGGTATCTTGGCAAATGGCAAAGTGTGCATTTCATTTTAGTCAGAGATCACTAAACATTTAAAACTCTAAGGGAGTTTATAGTTTACACATTTTAAACTTGAGTCAGCCTTAGCAAAAGTTTATAAGCAAGAAAAGAGATGACAAGCAATTCTGGAGGGCTGTTCAGGAAGCCAATAACTCTTTAAAATCTAGTAAAATTTTTCTTACTTCAGAGAATTTTTCACTCGAGTCATCACCCGTAGAAATAATCCAAGATAACATAAAAACCGGTTTAATTACAACAGGGAGGTCAATCAGGCTAAAACGCATTCAAAGTAGGGATGACATCGGGTACTCGGGTACCCGACTCCTACCCGACTCCTGTCGGAGTCGACTCCATTTTCAAGGAGTCGGGGATTATTAGGGCTGTGCGAGTTCCGACTTTTCGAGATTCGAGCGAGATTAAAGTGCTGCTCGAATCTCGCTCGATCTCGAGATCATACTGCTCGGAAAAACGAGTCTCGCTCGATCTCAATCTCAAATTGCTCGAAAAATCTTGTCTTGAGATACCTCCGTCACGAACCACGGTGGTCGTAATTATGCGGGACCTTGCGTTATGCGACGTGGTAAAGTAATATTTATTCCCCGATTTTTGCGTAATAATTTCATATTGCCATGCCACATTGTCGAGAAATCTTTAGGCCTAGACGAGCTAGGCCTAGGCCAAAGGCTGTAGGCCTAGGCCTAACAGAGTCCCGGTTCCATTCCGTGATCGGAGCTTTGATAAACCCGCCGATCGGAGGCCTAGGGCCTACTAACAAATGACGCATAAAATAGGCTTCACTTTAAAACACTTTCCTCTAGAGAAGTTCTACAGAACGAAAGCTAGGCTAGGTACTTCTAGTACTAGCATACACCCAATAAGTGACAACAAGACAGACATCCATCTACATTTTATTTTAGGCCTAGTCGAAATTTCACAAATTCGTTGCCAACGCGCATGCGTCTGTCGACGCGCACACAGATCGCGCATTTGACTGGTCACTGGTAGCGCACTCTATCGAGCGAGCTACTGAACTGAAGCGTGATTTGTGAAGTTGGCGGTAGAGAGCAGAGAGCGCTTTATCGACTCGTTATCGACTCTAACGGAGAAACTACTTTATCGGTTTTTCTTACGACATTCCTATAAATAATCTCGTTGCGACTGAGGTCACTGCCAGGTGTTGTTACTTATTAAATATTTTCACTACCAAATTAATGTGATTAATAAAGTTAGAAACAAAAATTATATTTCATTCAACATGTAGCCTAGGACCTCTGCCATAGATAGGCTAGGGCTAGGCCTTGGCTACTCCACGCCTAGGCCCTATGCACTGAACTGAGAAATGTTGTTTACTTTTTAAATATTATTTTTAAGTAGGCCCTAGGGCCTATTTTTTACTTTTGAAGCCGCCTAGGCCTAATTATTTTGTGTAGGCGATTCTTTCTTTGGGGTCCTACAACAATTTCAGTGCGCTCGATCTCGCTCGATTTCGCTCGACCTCGCTTGATCTCGGATCTCGCTCGATCTCGAATCTCGCTCGAGATTCAAGATTTTTTTCAAATTCTCGCTCGATCTCGCTCGACTTAAAAAACCCCTGCTCGCACAGCCCTAGGGATTATTATTTTTTTTTTATGATAAATTGAATGAGATTGCACTTGTTGTCTCGTTAGTCGTAATCTTATCTCAAAACGTAAACATAACAAATCAGCGAGTCTTGGCCGGGCCAAGAGACAAGCAAGCTAGTGATACGTAGCGGGTGGAGGGTGGGTGGGGGTGGGGACGGGACGGCCGGACAGCGTTGTGCAACTAGAGTAGTTGGCTAAAAATAACTTTGCATAACAATTTATTTTTTTTTAGTTGCGGATCGGGGAGTCGACTCCTACCCGGTTCCCAAGGCTCCGGAGTAGACTCCAATATTTATTACCCGATGTCATCACTACTTCAAAGTTTAAACATTTACCCAGTAATGGGCAAAAAAAATCACGTATGGCAGCTGAGGCTTTGGCACAAACCCCTTTGCGCGAGTAGAATTTGTGGCTGACGAGTTAGGCCTATTGATGAGAGTTTTGGAGAGTTGGTACCATGTACTACAGTATATCTAATATAATTCCCTGGATTTGCCACCTCTACCAAAAAATTCAGAAATAAGATCCTTTTACTGCTAGCATGTTTGATAACAATTTATTAATGAATAAATAAATATATTATATTGGTCCTCCTATTTCATAACTATTTACACCTTCTTAAAAATAAATAACAAAATCAATCTTTCTCATGTCACGTTCTACCGAGGTAAAATAAGAAAGTCTGTCTTAATATAATAATATTCAAAAGAATTGTTATTTCGTAACTTTTTGGTAGTTTCACCCAGGCGTGTTTACCTTCGGTGGTGATCTTGTTGCACTGGGGCGGTAGTCGTGGCGACCAGCCTCCAGTCTCGACGCACTGCATTATCTCTGGACCGCTGAGGGTGTAGCCAAGGTTGCAGCTGTAGTGCGCTCGCTGGTTGATCATTACCCTGCCACCCTGGGGGCCGTTGTTCTGATCGGAGGGGGACTTGAGGACGTAGTAGCCGTGCGTGATCTCCGCGGGACGATCGCAGCCGTCGGACACTGGAAAAACACAGAAGAATTACAGTCTCAGAAAGTATTTTGTAATTAAATATAACCCAACAGATTCACAACCTTTCAACTACAGTGATTTACTATGAAGGAAGTTTTTCTGTCTGCTTTTACTTTTAGGGATGGTTCCTTGGATCAGTAAACTATTTTCATTCTTATGTCATGCTATTTTTATTCTGTAGCCTATGTGTGACCAAATGAAATGTATGGTTGCCACCGATAATCGAAATATCGATCAATACAATAATATGATATGATAATCGATTCAAGTATTTCAATATCATAAACGATTTTTGTGTGAAAGGCCTGGTGTGGGATAGGGAAACACCTATTCAGTGTAAGATGATACTATATACGGTAAAACCTATTTCATACCGATCCTTATGTATGCAGCAAAAACCTGGACAATGGAAGATCGAGAGGAGAGTCAGATGCAAGCGGCAGAGATGAGATTTCTGAGGAGCACAGTGGGCAAGACGAGAAGTGATAGAATAAGAAACATGGACATTAGAGAAATGCTAGGTGTAGAGAAGTTAAGTGACAGGAGGAAGGACACGGTTGAGATGGTATGGACATATGAAACGAATGAAGAAAATATGATGCCCAAGAAAATGTATGAACAAAGGATTGAAGAAGGAAGAAGAAGATGGGGTAGACCAAGAAAGAGATGGAAGGACACCATTGCAGGAGACTTGGAGGCAAGAGGATATTGATTTGATATTTATTGGCTTAAAGGCGTGCTACATAGGGCTATGGAGCCCCTTTAATTGTAGCCAACCTCTATAATATACATACATAGTACATAGTATGGTTACATATGAAATATACAATTTGATATTATAAGTTATGCGTAAGAGTATACTAAATCTAATACAAATATTAACTCCATGCCAGTACTTAATTATATATTATATTCTTATAGTGATTCTAAAACCAGAATTATCAACATTATCACTTAACTGCTAAAACTAATGCCAATATTTACAGTGAAACAATGTTTATTTTATACCGAAGCATAATGTTAATTAGGAATAATATTAGGAATAAAAATAGTAATAATTAGTCTTAAAATAAAATACCTGTTACTAATTTATAAATAGAGCGTACATATTCTGACTCTAGTACTGTGATAACTGATAATATGTTTGAAGGATACCCTTTTTGTTGGTTTGTTATTGGTAAGTAGAAAGTAGAGTATGGTGGATTTACTCCTGAGCATGGTGGCTGAATTTTTGGAATAGGTTTGCAGTAGATATTTGTTCCAGAGGCGGCTTGCTGTTATGATAAATGATTTGTTGCATTTCACCGTACGATGTTTTGGTATTTGAAGTGTGTTAGCTGTGTGTCTGTTTGTGCGATTATGGATACTCTCCATACGATTGAAGGACTTGTAGAGGTAATGGGGGCATTGCGACTTCATTATTTTTGAAATAAGTATGACAATTGATAGGGTACGCTATCGACGAGTTTTAGCCACTTGAGTTTAAAATAATATGGTGTGATATGCTCGTCGCGTCTCACATCAGCAATGAATCGGACACATGCATTTTGTACTCGCTGTAATTTAATGTTTAGTGTAACTGATAAATCATTATAGACTACGGATGCATAGTCTATAATGGGAAATATAAGAGACTGAATGACAACTTTACGTACTGAAAAGGGGAGAAACGGACAATTTCGTTTCAGTTGGTGCATACTTGATATGACTTTCCTTGTTAATTTGTTTACATGAGGAGTCCAAGAGAGTGTTTCGTCTACTTCGAGTCCTAGGTTGTTAACTGATTGCTGATAGGGTACTATAGTATTGTTTATTGTGATCGGAGGAAGTAGTGCTTTATCTAATTTGCTGAGTAGCTTTTTATAACCAAGTAATATAAGCTGCGTTTTCGATACATTGAGAGTCAAGTTGTGGTCATTTGCATAAGTTACTAAGTTAGATATGTCACTGTTTGTGCAGTCAATGGCGCGTAGAGCATCCCGAGATAAAAAGTGAATATACACTTGTAAGTCATCTGCATACATATGGTGGTTAGAATGTTCAAAGTTGATAGATATGTCGTTGATATATATTGAGAGCATTAGAGGCCCAAGGACTGATCCTTGAGGGACGCCGATTGATATTGAGACCCAAGTGGAGGCACTGTTGTCATAGACTACTTGTTGTCATGTAGAAGAGATACAATTGCGGGAGGATAGAAAGAAGTGGAAAGATTTGGTTGCTAAACCCAAGCTGACCCTGCCAGAAGCAGGAAACGGGGATTGATAATGATGATGAATCGATTTAAGTTTTAAATAGAAACATCGATGTTTATGCGGTTCTTAAAAATGCCGACTGTCGTATCGACGCACCGATTGGATGTCGGAGTAGCCAATAGCTGCTGAAGTATAACGTCACGCCCACCGCCGCCAGTGTGTATGCACTCGCAGTCGTCACTCTAGCGCCTGCTCTAGTAAGACGAAACATCGCCCGATCGTACATCAGTACAACTCGAGGTGTTGTGGCGTGAAGTTGTCTAGCATCGGTCTGCCCAATTATATTTATTTTGTAATGTTTCTTCCGTCCAAAAAAGGACCTTTGCCATTACTTCTGACAATGCCTAACAAGATGAGATAAGTGTGGCAGTTTTTTTATTCAAAGAAGATGACGAGGGAGTCGGGAGGAGATACGACTGAGCTGGAATGTTGAGGAGATCTCGCTATCTCTCTCACTCGCTAGATGCGACCTTCGCCAGCGAGTACTGTAAAAACGTAAAAAGTGGCACCCCTTGCAAGTCAAGACGTTGTGTTAAATTAAAATAAAGGCTGTGTCATTGAAATCTAGCCCTCAATTTTATTTTTACACATTCTAATCCTTAATGATCTCTCGTATTAGAATTACAATTAAGCTAGGGATGGACGAACGTTCGAAATTCCGAACTTGAACCAAACTTTTTGTAAGTTCGGATCGGTTCGAGTTCAAAATTTGAAGTTCGAGTTCGTGATTTATCAAAATTACGAACTTTGCCCGAACTTTTAATTATCTTTTCAATGAAATATGAAGGGCCTGCACTTAGGTATTTGTGAGCAGGGTGGAAAGATTTAGGGAAATACATGCCTTTTGACAACCCTATCTGCTTCTCCCAACCACCA
The DNA here is from genome assembly GCA_024449915.1 of Sweltsa coloradensis. NCBI lineage: Eukaryota > Metazoa > Arthropoda > Insecta > Plecoptera > Chloroperlidae > Sweltsa > Sweltsa coloradensis. The sequence continues at coordinate 724,316 of JAMZAV010000246.1, read as the reverse complement.
CCAGCGGCTACTGCTGTTGTCCCGTATAATAGCCAAAAACAACTCTCCATAGGGCATAGGGACTGTTTAGAGTTCAGTAGGCCTGGATTGATTTCTATACAATTAATTACACCTATGGGAGTGTTTCCCGATTAATGAAATTGAGAAATAAACCCTCGCTCATACCTGCGTTAGGTAACAACATTATAAATCGAGTTTAGATGGTCAGTTCAAAGGCAGCATAATCATTGCAGTACTTTTCAATCTATTCAGATTTACAATGCACCAACAATCTAGATGTTAGGAAGTTAACCGTCCTGGTAGCTTCAGGGGTAAAGCACTCGACCGGCAATCAGGAGACCGGGGTTCGATACCCCTCTGGGATGGATTTTTTTTTAATTCTGGATTGATTTCTATAAAATAAAGTCCATGAGTGGTGCAGTGCAGCAGCCTCCAGTTCAAAAATCCCAATGTTAAGCACTCTTGGCAGTTATTTAGAGCAGGAAAACCGGCCATTGAAGTTAATGTACACTATGTAATATAATTAGACGGTAAGTCATCATTGAGAATAGGTCCAAGGACCTAGGAAATAAATTAGGAAGAGTAGGCTATTCCACAGCACTGTAAAACCCTTTGGGTTAGGTTCATGCAAGTAGGCCTAGTAATATATTACCACAACTGCCATGATTTCCAGTCCAAACGCCGTCCTTGCAAACTCGATACTGGCTGCTTTCTGGGAACAAGTGGAACTCTGGTGCACAGGTGTATGTAGCAATGGAACCCTTGCGGTAACGACCCTCTTCATCTTTGCGCCCGTCGAACATAATCTCCGCATTTACCATGAACGGAGGTGAAAGACATCCTGAAAATGCAATGAACAATGAGTAGGCACATAGATGTGGGTCTTAACCCCACCCTATTTACATTACAAGCCTATTACACCAGTAATTTATGTGTGTGAATACTTGAAAAATGCTAGGTTACCTATGCTTGTTACGAAATCAATTCATTGGTTCCATGACAATTCCTATCAAAATCCTAGCAAAGGCAGTGGGCCCAGGTCTGTTACCATCTTAGAGCAGGTATTGGGTAGAGGAGCGTGACAGCCAGCCGCCGCGCGTCTTCAACATGAAACCGGCTGAGTCACGTGACACTGGTCAGGCGGCAGCGGCTGAGCTATGGTCGTAGTGTGTTGTGCGTACGGTAGCAATAAAAACAGGTTTTTTAGGGTTTTTAGTTGACTATGTCAAGTATTGAGAGTCTATACAATCATATATTAACCAAGCTAATGCCCTTGATTAAAACTGGTAGGCTTTTTTAAATGTTGGACTGTATATTTATTTAATTTATTTGAATTACTTTACTTTCAAACATAGTACACTCATTTCACATCCATTTCAACTCGTTCGTTGCTAGTGACTACTATAAAACACATCTATAACAAAACATGATGTGAGGCCACAGCCTCACAATGCATAATAATATTATGCCTTCAAACTCAAACTACTCCCCCGTTGATTGGAGATCAAAATACAAAGAAGTATTACATAAGACATTGAGTAGGGAGAGGAATTAATGACGAATTGGTCTCTTCATCATCACGTTGCGACCTAATCGTTGTTGACAACTGGACAAGCCCATCAATCCCTGGGCAGATGCTCTCTACGACCCCCAGTTTTCCATTGGAGAGGAGGCAGACGATCATCTCGAACAAGGCACACCATTCCTGGTTGTAGATTGTGTGTGGAAGTGGACCATTCTGTCGTTGCTGGAGTCCGTTGAGGTAGTCCCTTTACCACATTTTCCACAACTGCTGGTGCATATGTTGGACTCGTTGCCAACGTGATAACTGGTTGATTGTCGACGTGTTAAGCAAGTCTGGCTCAGGTAGGCTTATTAATGGAGCGCCTATGAGAAAATGACCTGGACTTAAAAACGTTGGATCATTAGGATCGTTTGACAAAACGGTAAGAGGACGGGAATTCATACATGCTTCAATTTGAGAAAGTAGAGTAGCTAATTCTTCAAACGTCAATGTAGCCGTCCCTACCACACGTTTCAAATGAAATTTCATGGACTTCACTGCAGCTTCCCAGAGACCACCAAAGTGTGGTGCACTGGGTGGAATGAAGTGCCACGTAAATTGTTCTTTTGCAGCATATTCCTTGATCTGATCGCAGAACGATTCGGTAAGGAACAGCCTACGCAACTCTTGAAGCTTACGGTTTGAGCCCACAAAGTTCGTAGCATTGTCACTGTAAATGTGTAGACACTTGCCTCTTCAAACCTTCTTAACGCTGCTATAAAGGCTTCAGTCGTTAAGTTACTCACTAGTTCCAAGTGTACAGCTTTTACTGCAAAGCATACAAATATTGCAACATAGCATTTAATTGTAGTTTTGCTGCGTACTGATCCAGTCTTTATTGAAAAAGGACCAGCATAATCTACTCCTGTGTTCACAAAAGGACGAGATGGTTGAACACGGGCTTTAGGTAATTGACCCATCAATTGTTTTGATGTTGATACCTTCAGTTTGAAACAAGGTAAACATTTGTGAATGCAATTCTTGATAACTTGATTTGCTCTGGGGATCCAATATTGCTGGCGCAATGATGCAGTTAACAATTGCGGACCAGCATGAAGTAGCTTGAGATGTTCAGAATTGAATAATCAATTTAGTAAGATCATGATTTGGTGGCAGAGTAAGTGGATGCTTTTTATCGTATGGAAGTTCTGAATTATTTAGTCTCCCACCGTCTCGCAGGAACTTTTCCTTGTCTAAAAAATGGATGAAGATTTAACAGTAAGCTTTTCTTTGAAACTTGACCGTTGTCTTGAAGCTCTTGAATTTCACGAAGTAAACATCTTTTGCACACATTTAATGCAAATTTTGAGAGCAGATTGCAGCTCCTCAGCAGATAGCACACCTGACTTTCTTGACATCGAATTCTTACAATTGAAGTTGAATCGCAAACAATACGCAACTACGTGTGTCAGTTTCGAGAGTGACGAGTATTTGGAAATAATCTCGGTTGTTACAGTATTAGTAACTAACATGGTGTTGACAATTCTACGTTTTTCGGATATGGAATTGTCACTGTTCAATGATGGGACGGATGAGGCCACGATAGAGTAGGTTTGCTGTAGCCAGTCAGGTCCGTGCCACCATATATCAAGTTGTTTAAGTGTTTTAGGATCAGTTCCTCTTGAAATAAGATCTGCTGGTATGTGTTTGGAAATTACATGTTTCCAATCCTTAACATTAGTGTATTCTTGAATTTTGGATACTCTGTTCGCAACAAATGTTTCCCATCGATTTGAAGACGAGGATAACCATGATAGAACAATGGTTGAATCCGTCCAAAGATGTATGCTGTCAATCTTAAGGTTCAAGATTGGTAGTGTTTTTTGTACCAGTTGCGCTAGTAACAATGCGCCACAAAGTTCTCTAAACGGGGCAGAGTTACCTTTTTTACAGGTGCTACTCTTGATTTTGAGCACAGTAGATGAATACTAACTTCATTTTGAACATTGACTGACCTGAGATATAAACACGATCCATACGCTCGTTCTGATGCATCTGAGAACCATGAATCTGTATGTCTATGATTGGTGCTTTGCATAGAACTAATCGGTCAATTTCAATGTTGTTGACAAAAGGAAGTTGTTGGTGAAGCTTGTTCCATTCCATCAATAACTCTTGTGGTAGTCGATCATCCCAGTCTAGTTTATGAAGCCATAACTTCTGTAGAAATATCTTATGTAAAATCACTATTGGGCTGACGAGACCTAATGGATCAAATATCGACGCAATGATTGATGAAATCTTCCGTTTTGTAACATTCGTGGCAGACACTTGATCGTGCGAATATGAAGAGCTTTTGTTTTGTACGAGAAACTTATCTGACTTCGGATTCCACAATAAACCAAGTGTTTTAAACGTTGTCTGTGCGATCAAATTGAAGAGGTAACTGGGTTCTCTGTACTCTGTAGGTATTGCTTCAAGTAACTCTGGACAGTTTGAACACCATTTTCTGAGTGGGAATCCTCCACTATTTAATAGCATGGTCATGTCATCTTGAATTTGAAGAGCATCCTGGATATTGTCACAGCCACTGAGCAAGTCATCAACGTAAAAGTCTCGTCTAGCACTTCTGTAGCGCGAGGATAGCTGCTAGCTTCTTCTTCGGCAAGTTGTTGTAAGCATCGTGTTGCCAAGAAGGGAGCTGAAGCTGTGCCGTAGGTGACTGTTGTAAGCTCGTAACATTTGACAGATTCTTCAGGCGATGTTTCTCCAGAGAATTCTTTGATATCGAGTGTCCGTGGATCTACGTTGACTTGACGATACATTTTAGCAATGTCAGCTGTAAATGCAATTTGATGTGTTCTAAACCGTACCACGATTGACCACAAGTCTTGTTGAATAGTAGGACCCACATCAGGATATCATTTAAGGATTTACCGTTCGTAGTTTTGGCTGAAGCGTCAAAAAACAACTCGTGTCTTGGTTGTAGTGCTGGAAGCCTTAAACACAGCTGATGAGGGAGATAGTATACATTGTCAGAATGTACACCTGAATCTGTCTGCACTTGTACCATATGGCCTAGCTTTTCGTATTCTTCAAGAAACTTGTTGTATTCCAATCGTAGTTCTGGTTGTTTGTGCAGCCGACCTTCCAAATGTTTAAATCTGTAGCTTGCCTGATCGAATGAGTTACCAAGAGTCTCATGATCTGCCTGGAATGGAAGCCTTACTACAAATCTCCCTTTACTATTCCTTGTCACAGTTTCTTGGAAATGTCGCTCACATTTTTGTTCTTCGTCGGTTCTTGGCTTTGAGTGGGACTTCCTCAATTCCCAGAAACGTTGCAGTTGCCGATCTAGACTGTCATCTGTTTGCAAGAAGGTGCGGTAACAGATGCAGTAGAGGCATCGCCACATACTTGTTGGAAAAGTCCTGCCAGTATCCAACCTAACTCTGTATCTGTAGAATAGGATAATTATTCTCTAATCTTGACTTTCGTCCAGGCCTTAGAAGATGGAAAAAGAGTTCTGCCCCTATCAACAGATCAATCCTTCCTGGCTGGAAGAATGTTGGGTCAGCTAAATCGACGTCGGGTATATTCCACTGTTCATGTTCATCAACATATCTGGCATCTGGCCGGTTATGCGTTGCAGAACCAAACATGACAAGTTAGCATTGAAGTTGCCTACTTTAGATTGCAGTTGGCATTCAACCATATGCTTTGATTCTGAGGCTACGTTATTGATACCTCGATTGAAATGGGGTTCCTATGTTTCTTTAATCCTAATCGTTGTACTAAATCTTCAGTACAAAAGTTAGATTGACTTCCACTGTCTAAAAGAGCTCTACACTCTTGAAGCTTGCCATTACAATCTTTTATGAGGACTATTGCTGTTGATAGTAGAACATGTGATTGGATATCCTTGAATGCACAGCATGCGTTCTGAAACTGGTTTGAACTTCCCTCGTGACCATTATCTGTGTTGTCACATAATGGTGCAGGATTAGAAATTCTCTGAACCATGTCAGAAGAACCCACGTTTTCAAGATGAGAATTGTGTAACAGAGTATGATGTTTTTTTGCCACACTTTCGGCAACCTTTGAGTGGCATGACTTGACAACGTGCCCAGTGCGAAGACAGTTGAAGCATAAAACCCGTTGTTTTGTACACAATATTGTTTTCTGAGCTAGGCTTAAGTTCCTGAACTCATCACATTTGTACAACGAATGTGATTCATTGCAAACTCTGACATTTAGGTACAGTGTTGTGTCTGTAGGCCTAGAAATGTATGCATTAGACTTTCTATCGCTTGGATTGAATCTTCCCTTGACTTCAGCAGTAATGAACTTACGATCTGTACAATTACTGTTACTGAAGGGTTGAACGTTTTCCTAGAGCTTGTCTTCTGTGTTCAAGAAAAGCGATGAAACTATCAAGTGATGGGAATGCTTGATCATTGAGAGTGAGTTCCCATTCTTTGCGTGTATTACTATCTAAACGTCTGGTGAATAGATGTAACAATATGACTTCTTCCAAAGGTGTTTCAATACAAGGGCCTTAAGAGCATTTAGATTACTAGACACTGTGTTGATAAACTGTAACAATTCAGTAGCTGATTCTTTTTGTACTGATTTAATATCGATCAACTCCTTAAGATGTTGAGATGCTATCAGCCTTTTATTTTGATACCGATTTTCCAATAATTTCCAAGCCACAGTGTAGTTATTCTCAGTCAGTGGTAAATTTTGAATCAATTCTAATGCTTGTCCTGTTAGAACAGATATCAGATAGTAGTACTTTTCTATAATGGCCACATCGTTGTTGTCGTGAACCATAGCTCTGAAGCTGTCACTGAACGTCAGCCACTTTGTATAAGAGCCGTCAAAACTAGGCAACTTTATAGACGGTAGGTTTAACTTAGTCTTACTAGGCCTGCGAGATGCGCCAATTGCATCATTTGAGGCGTCTAGGTCAACATAATGTTGTCTAGATTCTAACAAGCCTGACATAGTTGCTCTAAGGTCATGAACCAGAGTTTCAACGGTGATCCTATCTCCTTTATGGTCTATGTTTTCATCATGCAGCTCTAGATTGGTTTGGACTTCATCAAACCTTGTCCAGGTTTCCAGTACTGTTCAAGTCTAATTTGTATCTTATTGACATCCTGCGATATGTCGAGACTACTGACAAACGTCTGAATTCGTGAAATGGTAGCTTTGTGAATTCCCCTTTGCTTGACCCAAAGCTTGATTTGTTTTGTGTCCATGTTGAAAGGCTAAAGTAATAAATAGTTTGTCTGACCTGTTTTCTGCTGGTTGCTGACACTGTCGAAGCAAAGCAAACTCGTGATAAATCTGGCCGCGTTGGACCAATGATTAAAACTGGTAGGCTTTCTTAAATGTGGACTGTATATTTCTTTATTTATTTGAATTACTTTACTTTCAAACATAGTACACTCATTTCACGTCCATTTCAACACCATCGTTGCTAGTGACTACTATAAAACACATCTAATAATCAAAACATGATGTGAGGCCACAGCCCTCACAATGCATAATAATATTATGCCTTCTAAACTCAAACAGCCCTGCTAGCATTTTTTAATGAATATTAACTGAGTCATGACCATTTACAGATTTTTTTCAGAGCAATAAGAAGTTTGGGTGGGCACAATAACAACCCTACCGCAAAACAGTTTCAAGAGGCATACAAACGGTTACTTGTTCACCACCAAGTAACAACATCAGACACTGATAATTGCATAGTCTAGGATCACACAGCTATTTTACAGTGCAACAGTGGTATAAATTCTCAAAATTATAACTTATTCATTCAATTATAACAATGATCGACTGAATTCTACTGATGAGTCCTCCAATCAGTTACAATTAATTGAAGACATTGGTATGGATCATACATATTAAAAAAATGTTTTAATAATTGCAAAGCCAAAGGACTACACGTATGCTTCCAATGTTTGGTATACTTGCAGGATTTTTTCCAGTGGGTAGCATCGGGGGGCGAGGGTGCAGTTGCACTCGGGCCCCGCCCCCCGGGGGGGCCCGGGCCCTCTCCCCAAACCCCAGTATGGATTTTTTAACCCTGATATCACAAATGTCTATTGATAAAAATTATTGAGGCTTCCATTTCAATTTATTTCCAACCATTGACAAAGACGCAGAGAATGCATTAAAAAAAATATTTTAAAAATTTTGGAAACTTGTGTTGTTTTTGGGTTGTTCAAAAAAATTCTTGAAACAGTCAACGCGGTTCAAAAAAGTTGAATCTTCCAATCAAGATCTAAGCATGGCTTAAACACTTCTAAAAATGCATATACACATGCCCTTAAGGAAATTTTGAAGATGTAGGGGGGTGGGCCCTAAATTTGGGATAAATGAGGATACCAGTCGATTTAAAGAAAAATGCTAAAAAAATTAAATCAGCATTTTGAAAGTTTGTGCAGTGCCAGCGATTGAAAAAATGCTAAAATGACTTCAAAGTTACCCCAATTTTGTTTTACGAAGTCTCGATGTGGTGAAAAGCCAATGAAAAAAAAGATTTTTGGCATGAACGCGTGTGAAAAATTTTCCTTGTATCTTCCAAACATTAAATTTAAAAATGAACCGAGAACTATATGCAGCTCACGACACAGGTCGTAGCTCGAGAATTTCCCAAAGTACATACGACATTTCACAAAAGTTTCTGGGCAGTACTTGTTTTCCCGTCTTTTAAAAACAGAGTTTTTAAAAACAACTTGCAGAATAAAACAGAGATTTTAAAAAACAACTTCATAAGGGAAAATTTGCAAACGGGTAAGGGTACCAAAGCTGCTCTTTCTTAAAGTTTTTGTGGGGGCCCTTGCCCAGTTTAATCTATTCCTCCAATTACCATACGTCCGGCAAGTGGGAAAACCATCTTTTTCGAAAACCCAAAACAAATTTAAATAAAACGTATTTGCGTGTACATGACTGAAAAAACTTCCGTTTTGTCAATATTGTCAATTGAAAACCACGAGGCCAGAGCAAGGCGTAAAGGGTTTAAAAATGTATTGCAGAGAAAAAAAAACCGTAAGAAAAACTTCAAATGAGGTCGAGTAAAAAAAGCAAATTCTAAAAAATTATCGTGTCTGTTTTGGGGGGGGCCCGTCGTGTCCATTTTGCCCCCGGGGCCCCGTAAAGGGGCGTAGCTACGCTACGATTTTTTCCCAAAAAAATTTGAAAAAAAATTAAGTGGATAAAGTATTGCTTTTTGTACGCTTGTGTATGTCCTTAAACAAACATACAATGGATGAAGACCCCTTAGAAAATCAATTTTTTAATTAAAGTGTTATGGTGTTTATTTAAAAATACGATTAGCCACATTGGTAAACTATAACGAAAACTTGCAAAAAAACCAAGTTAGGAGAAAACAATACCAAAATGACACTGTTCAAGGGCCACTAAACCCCGTCTTCTATGTTTTGGAAGCAATTATTTTAAAAATAAATATTAGTTTAAAATTCTTTTGTAAATTTCACAAAAACTTTAATCAACCGTTGGCTTTCTGTTTTTAACCCATATAACTTGCTACATATTTTGTGACTAGGATAATTTTTACCATTATTTTACGCCTAATGGAGCATTTAAAGAAATGATTATTTACGAACTAAAAATTTAAAGCATCCCACCCCAAGCTTTTTATTTTTATTTTTTATTGTTATTTTTTTATTAATTTACTCATAAAAAAATTCAATCTTTGTAATTTTTCAATATGTGAATCAATGGTTGTATGTTAAAAAAGACAAGGTTTTAGAACTTCATTGTCTTGTCTGTTCGCCCAATAACATAAGTTTTAAAAAAATACGGCGAGTAGGCCTACAACGTGTTATTTAGGGATTGTTTACGGCTCCCCCATTACCCCGGGCCCAGCCCCTGCCGTGTCAGTGATGCGCGGCTCGCTAGTTTTTAAAACGTTTTTCAGCTGCTGGCTAGCACGGCCACGCTCCCTCAAACCCAATACCTTCTAAGGTTACCCTGGAAAATAGAGTCATAAAGAAAATTTCCCCGGTTTAGCGTGGCAAAAAACAAAACCCCTGGATCAAAAAAAAGTACAATACTGAATATATAGGTACAAATTTGCAGTAAATAAGGGATTGTTTGTTGACAATGCTGTTATAATATGTATATATTTTTTATTAGACATGTTCATTATTCATTTTATTTTTAGGGGTAAAACTCATGCCTCAGGCATACTTTATTAGAATATATTAAATTGCTTGACTCATCCCGTTACGGGAGGCCCCACTACTTTTGACGGGGGGAAAGCCCCTTTTAGGGGAGTGGGTAAGAAATTTTTAAAACCCGAAAATACAAAAGCGCTCTCTATTAAAGTAGGCTATTAATACGACCAGCAGGTTCTTCCCAGGCGCAGATAAATAGAAATTGGGGTAAATGTCTCTTCTAGGGCCTAGTAGTTATTTTTGTTATCCCACCCTGTCAAAGATAAACAAACAATGGAAGATTGAAATCTGCCGCTAAGTTATTTAACTAAAGTTGAATAAATTGTTTGCATAAAGGCTTGGCAAGCTACGGATTAACCTGTTTGCATGGAGTTTTTAAACAAATGAATTTTCAGTTCAAAATCATCGTTAATTAATTATTTTGAGTTTAAATCGCAACGAATGTTGCTGATTTAGTTAGCAGTCTCACTTCTCAGTTTAACTCGAAGCGGATGTCTGTTTAAGATTTCAGCTCAATCCGTTTCACCGTTTGGCCATTCGGCTGATTTTTGGGTAGGCCTAGGCCTACACACACATAAACACATAGGCCTACACACACAAAATCACCGAAATGCTGTTTTTCTTGAATTGATGGGGGAGCGAAAATAAACATGTAGAAACCTAAAAACGAGACATAGGCCCGCATGTTTTCCATCTCTAGGCTAAGGCTTACACGTAAATTACATAGGGACAAGTGAATTTGGGCCTACTCAATAGCCAAACCCCCCCTAAAACGACGGATAAGCCAAACACACACCTCCTGACGTTGTGACCAGATAGAAATTTTATTGAAATGTTCTCCTTCTACTAAAGTTTGGTATATGACAAATTGTTGGATGATCGAAGCAAAGACTTTTGACCCCCCCCCCCCCCATAAAAATTAGTTGGTTGTTGTTTTTTGTTGCTGTTTTTTTCGCGCTCTACGGGTAAACGGTATAGGCCTATTACGCGATCTTAATGAAAATTGGAGGGGACCTTCGAAATCTCTGGACTTATATAGGCCTACCTGCCACGTTTTTGGGTAGACCCTACAATCTACTACTTGTACGGTTTTTTATTATTTTCAATGCAATATTTTAGGTAGGCCTAATGATATTTAGCTTGTAAACAGGCAAACGACTAAGTACTCCGATCTTGATGGAACTTTCGGGGAACGTTTGAAAATCACTGATTTAGCCTAGATGTTTATATTTTTGGGATAACCCAAAGAAATATTCTCATAGAAACGTTGTTCGTTCATATTTTACATTGTCAATAACAATAGGTAATGGAATGTAGCTGTAGTGCCTTTTGAATAAAAAAGTTGACAAAGTTAGCTTAACCCCCTGTTTTTAAAACCTACTTTTCCCCTAACATCGCAGTGTTAAAAACTAAAAAGTTGGAGAAACCTAGCCTTAGCCTATACCAACCAGCCTAGGCTCCCAGCGAAAAGGCTTATTTAAACACTTCACCAAGCCAAAACCTTAGGCTAGCCTCTATGTTCACCCGGTACTTCTTGATGGGGGGAGTCAAGGGGGAAAAGCATAGGTTGGGGGGAGGGGGGACGCGAAGCGCGATAGTTTACAATATTATCATTTGGGTTTGGGTAAAAACTTTTAAAAAAAAACGCGTTCTTTTTTGGGAACTTTTAAGGAACGCGTAACGCGTTCCATTTTTAGCTAGAGGAAAATTTCAACACAAAAAGTTACAAATTTTGGGGAAAATTTTAGGCCTAAAAGTTTTAGAAGTTCATTTCAGTCTGAGAGATGGACAAAACCCACCATGCGTCTACATTTGAAAACAGATTTAGCTGACACAGATAAAAAATCAGTTGATAAAAAGCAGTAGCATATAATTTTCAGGGGGGTAACCCCATTGAATTGATAAACCTGTCATATTTGCTCGCGGATACACGGCTTAAAAATCAAAACCTAAATCCTACTATGTACCATAATTTATCTGATAAAGGAACTTTTAAAGTTAAAACGGGAACTTTTATTATTTCGGGAACTCAAAAGTTCCTTTTTGTGGGAAGGAACTGTAACTTAATTTAAAAGTTCCAATTGAAGGCCAAGTAACTTAACTTTTAAAAGTTCCATTTTTGCGGGAACTTACCCAACACTGAATATTATCATTATTATTAGGCCGTCCCTCCTACCAACCCCCCCTGGCAGCAGTGAGGCCCACTGCGTAGCACTGCTGCCAGCCCCCCTACTAGCGAACCTAGTGTGAGAAGGTTGCAACTTCAGTTTAATTGGTACACCCCCCCTGGCAGCAGTGTTGTCTAGTACCGTGCCCTGCTGCCAACCCCCCCACCCCCCCTGTTTAGGCCTGTATCGGGAATGGTATTCGTCCGACTGGCAAGTAGTAGGGCCCACTGTTTAGTTAAGGTCTGTATTTATATGAGGAATTGGAATTTGGCAACTTGGCCACCTCCCTGGCAGAGAAATGATACCGTGTACTGCTGCCAACCCCCCTGCCTACCTCGTTTAGGCCCTGTTTAGGCCTTTATTGGGAATGGTATTCGTCCGACTGGCAAGTAGTAGGGCCTACTGTTTAGTTTAGGTCTGTATTAATACGAGGAATTGGAATTGACGACCTGGCCACCCTCCCTGGCAGAGAAATGACACCCTGTACTGCTGCCAACCCCCCTTGCCTACCTCGTTTAGGCCCTGTTTAGGCCTGTATCGGGAATGGTATTCGTCCAACTAGCAAGTAGTACGGCCTACTGTTAGTTTAGGTCTGTATTAATATGAGGAATTGGAATTTGACGACATGGCCACCCTCCCTGGCAGAGAAATGATACAGCTACAGGCCTCAAACGAGGTAGGCAGGGGGGGGTTGGCAGCAGTACACGGTATCATTTCTCTGCCAGGAGGGTGACCAGGTCGTCAAATTCCAGTTCCTCGTATTAATACAGACTAAACTAAACAGTGGGCCCTACTACTTGCCAGTCGGACGAATACCATTCCCAATACAGGCCTAAACGGCCTAAACCAGGTTCGCAGGGGGGTTGGCAGCAGGCACGGTACTAGATAACACTGCTGCCAGGGGGGGTGTACCAATTAAACTGAAGTTGCAACCTCTCACACTAGGTTCGCTAGTTAGGGGGCTGGCAGCAGTGCTACGCAGTGGGCCTCACTGCTGCCAGGGGGGGTTGTAGGAGACACAGCCTTATTATATTATTATTAAAACATACGTGCTTCGCGCCCACGACCCCCTTAACCTATGCTTTTCCCCTAAAATTGCAGTTAAAAAGTTGACCCCCCAACCGAAGAAGTGCCTGTCACCCTTAGCGGCTTGCGGAGGTAGGCCTACCCAAATGTTTAAAACAAGTTCCGGTGATAAAGAAAAAATGTTTGTTGAAGTCTACTAGGCCTAGGCTAAGGACATATATTATATAGCATGCATTGATACGTTGGCAACCTTTACCAAGTCTTGTCAGACAGCGGGACAAAGGAAATTTCTTGTTTTGAGTGTTGTGTTCGCCTAGCTACGCCTAAGCCTATTTTGTAATGTATTGAAATAGGCTACATTGGGTTGGGCTAGTCTGTCTGTAAGTTATGGCAACTAGAGCAGAGTCTCTACATAATGACTAGGCTAAATTGAATTGATTATTATTGAGGCCCAGTGGCGTAACTCAAAATGTCGGGGCCCGTATGCAAGTTGGATTTTGGGACCCCTACTTCCGGGACAACGGACAAAGTATGTTTGCGCGGTATAGCCGAGGTCTGGGGTGAAGCCACAGCCGGGCGAGCCATTTTCGTCACAGGCGCAAAAAAATTTAGGTTACATTAGGCCTAGCTATAATATTTGATGGTCTAAAACGCATTTCAAGGCGACTTTGTATCCCACCCAAATGGCAGTGAATTCACTGAATTGTTAAGTCGAAATTGCCCATTTTTGTTAGGCCTAATCCCAGGTGGTGGTCGCGGGGCCCGTAAGCACTGAGTTACCTTGCACCATAGGGAGTTACGCCACTGCCTACCCACAGGCCTACCGGAACTCTTGTAGTTGGGAGGTTCCAACTTGTTAACACTGCTAGGCCTATATTGCCTTGTTACCTACTACTTATGTTAAAGGTGTACTGTCGTTAGGTTAGTCGAACTTTCCGCCTAGTTGTAGTAGCCTACACCGCGCTAGGCCAGTTCTAGGATATAATCGATAAGAGCGCACCCGAAATCTTTTCCGTTTAACAAGTTGGAACCTCCCAACTACAAGAGTAGGCCTACCTACTGGCCTAGGCCTACCTACCCAGTGTTATTTAGGCTCTAACGTCAGAGAGCAAGGAAAGGAAAGCATTATGCCATTGATTAGCCTCCCTACCCTAGATCTGGGACCTAGCCAGGCTACTACTAGGCCTAGGGGCTAGCCTATGCCTGTATGGTTAGAAGTAGGGTCCTAGGGCTAGGCCTAGGCTGGGGACCTAGGCTTACTTACGCTTGGAGCACATTGGACGAGGTATCTTTTCCCAAACCCCATCGATGCAGATAACTTTTGGACGGCCAATTAAATCGTACCCTACATGGCATTCGATATGAATAGCTTGAATATTGCCAATGCCCATTGAAACATTTGAAACATTGCCATTTTCGATGCTGCCGAATTCGACGCAATCAGCATTGAATGTCATCGTTGCTTCTGAAAATGAAATAATTATAGCCTATTAATACAGCCGCAGTCTTGGCTTAGGTCTTGGTTTGCCCTAGCCGGCAGGTGTTTCAGATTTATTTGCACCAGAGGGCTGGCTAGCTAGGCCTAGGCCTAGGCCCTAGAGACAAGCATGAGAAAACTTTATGATGTTAGTGACACGTACTTTCTGTTCTATTCTTGACCGTTTCCGATGAACAGCTTACAAGGAGAGCCATTGCAAACACAAAACTAGTTTTACTAGTATCCAAATACATCTTTACCGGTGTTTATAAACACTTTACAAAAGGATAAAATTCTGTTTTCGCTCTTCAGACATGTTTATATCTCCACCCAGTAATCAATAACAGCTGTTTACAACCGAAAAAGCCCGACCTACAGCTTCGGGTATCATCGTGTCGCAGCGCGTCAGAGCTTTCCAATTCTGCCGTCTGAGGGCGCACAGAGTTTCAAGCGAAGCGTCCCATTACGGCGGTTCTCTTCAAAAGCTCTAAAGAGGGGAATGAAAAGGTAAAGAGCTGTCAAATCAATTATTTCTTTCATTCACGAGACCGATCACGCAAAAAAATCGTCGAACAAATAAAGAATAATGGATTTTCAAGAGGAAAAGAATTTTAAATCAGACAGACACATGAAATTTGGGAGGAGAGTTGACCGCATTTACAGGTGTTGGGTAAGCAGGGGGTAACATTTAACAGCGGGAGAGAGTCTGCAGAGAGAGCTTCAGAAATGACTGGAAAACGAGAAAAGGGTTGTCAAAATGTCAAGTACCTTTATCCATTCGCCAACAATAGTGTGCCACCAACTTTGATGATTCTTTTTAAGCCCCCTTTATGTTCCATTCATTCGATTAGCTGAGGCTACGGTTAAAATATTTAACGTTTAAACTTGAGTTGGTTTATTCTGAACTACACATCAATCGATGTCACTGCGTCATTATAGACTATGTTTTGTATTCAACTGTTATCAACGTAATCTCCTGCGTAATAAATAATAATAATGAATATCCCTGATTCCATACACATTATACGTACACACAAAATTGACCATCGTCCAAAACACTTTTTTCCATTTTATGGAAATCAATCTGTTGAGCTAATTGAGTCGTTTAGCAACATTTGAATTAGCAGATTTCATTTTAAATTCAAGTAGCGGATTTTATTTTTCATGTGTTGGTATGAACCTTATTTCATTCGATTTCGACTATCGATTATCGACGGGATCGACCTACCTTGTTTTTTGTTCTTTTTTCTATTTTTATTTTGTTGATGTTTTCGTCCGTTCAATTGCGTTTTTTCTTGGTTAGTGATTGTTCAAGATGCTTCGATTTATAACTTCTAAGAGAAAGTTAATTTCCAATAGATTCAGTGCGCCTACGCTTATGTGGTTCAGTATGAAAATGCATCCACAAAAATGATAAAACAATGTTGTAAACGAGTTTCCTAACCTCACTTTTTAACCTTAAACGAGTGCTTCAAGAAAGAAGTTGACAGCTACAAACAAACTGCTTTTGAGAAGAAAGAGACCCAGACCCCGACCCTGACCCTGACGATCCAGATTAAGGTGCTGGTATGCATAAAAATGAAGCTTGGTATGTAAAAAATTGTTAAATGAAGGCGGCCTACATTAGAATTTTAATTCGATTTTCCCGGGAATAATGTATTGTTTTCAACTTTTAGGAACATCAATACTATAGATAGGCCTACAGGGATGAAACTTTTTCCAGCTATTATTATGAAAAATCTAAAATATTTCCCAAAATGGTAGTTTTCCCATGCATAGATTTTCTTAAATTTATAGATATATAGCTGGCCTATTCATTTAAATGTCATAACTTCTAATAGGCAAAACTTGTGGTATAATGGCCCGTAAATCATCTCATTAATTACACATAGTCCCTCCCCTACATAATATATAATGTCACAAAAATTTCGGTCCCAAGTTTCTGAGAAAAATGTTCCTAAAGTTTCTTAAAATCCCATGTTAAAATGTTCCCTACAAGGCATAGTCAGTTATGAAGATCTAAATGAAGAGCCAACCGACATAATAAGATAATAATGCAACACAATCGTAAAGCACGACAATCTGATTCATGAGGCCACTGGCAATCCTGACTGAAAGTTTTTCCAGCGTTTTCATCATGCAAGGGATTGATATTCCCTAAGTCCTTCACAGCTACCCTAACTCAAAAGTACCTATAGTATGACACCTGAAAGAGGACATCTGATCGTCCCTGCGATGGTTTCCCACGAGATATTTGGATGAGCGAAGCGAAGACTTCAATTTCACCGACCCCCCAAAAAATTTAGCTCAGGTGTTTTTTTTTTTTTTTTTTTTTCGTTTTTCTGTCTGTTTGTTCGCTCTCTACCGGGCAAACGGCATATGCGATCTTGATGAAAATTTGACACGACTTTCGATTTCTCTGAACTTAGACTTGCCACGTTTTGGGTACAATCGAAGAAATATTTCTCATAAATATCGTACTTTTAAGATTTTTTCGATTTTTAGTGCGATATTTTCGTGCCATTTGGGCCAATTCTGATCAAACGGGTGGAGCTACAACGTTCATATTTCACATGGACATTAAGGTTATGGTGATGTATTGCTTTCTGAAAGAAAAAGTTGAAAAAGTTAGCCAGAATCGAGAGAAATAAAGCTTTTAATCCTACGTTTTTTGACTTTTTGTGCGATATTTTCGTGCCATTTGGGCCAATTCTGACCAAACGGGTGGGGCTACAACGTTCATATTATACATGGACATTAAGGTTATGGTGATGTAGTACCTTTTGAAAGAAAATGTTGAAAAAGTTAGCCAGAATCCATAGAAATATAGCCTAGCTTTTAATGTAAGATTTTTACGTTAAATAATAACAAATTAACAAGAAACAATAGAAACTTGACAACAATCACCTACAATGCGTCGGCAGAAAAACAAAGCACTTGCAAAAGTAAAGATATCCCACGCAAACTAAAAACTTTAAAAAAGCTCATCCATCAACGCGGCGGGACTTTAGCGTTTTCCTAGTACAATTACAATGAAGGGCCAACCCATTGTACCGCACGGCTATAAATCCATAAAATCACTTCGCTCCCTGACGGCATATAAGTCAATATTAGAGCATCGAGTTTGCAAAACACCCACCTATTATTGGATGAGCGTAGCGAGAGTAGCGAGCGAAGCGAAGATTCCATTTCACTACACTGGAGAAAAAAATCCGGAATGTTTTTTTTTTTTTTTTTCTTTCTGTATTTTCGGCTGTTTGTTAACACGATTCCGGCTAAACCAATACTCCAATTGCGATGAAATTTTATGGGGGCCTTCGAAATCTCTGAACTTAGAACTGCCACGTTTTTGAGCGCAATCGAAAAATTATTTTTAATGAAAATCGCAAATTTACGATTTTTTTCGATTTTTAAAAACTTTCTTCGACTTATAACATCTACATGCTTAATCAGATTTTAATGATTTTTTTACAGAACCTTAATTTTATGAATTAAGATATTCGTGTGAAATTTGAGAACAATCGAAAAAATATTTTTCATGAAAATCGAAATTTTACTGTTTTTTTCTTTTTTTAACAATTCTTCACTTATAACACCTACATGCTTTATCCTATGTAATGATTTTTTTACAGAACCTTAATTTTATGAATTATTATATTCGTGTAAAATTTGAGCGCAATCGAATAATTGTTTTTTATGAAAATAGCAATTTTACGATTTTTTTCTTTTTTTAAAATTACGATTAAGAAAAAAATAAAGAATAAAATTAATTTTGTATTTAATTTAATTAATTTAAAAAAAAAATCGACTAAGTAATAATTTTTTCACAAAACAACAGAAAATCTGCATAACACATGGCAGGTCAATGCACCAATTACGCTCATCCAACAACGCGGCGGGACTTAAGCGTTTTTGGATGAGCGTAGCGAGCGTAGCGAGCGAAGCGAAGATTCCATTTCACTACACTGGAGAAAAAATTCCGGAATGTTTTTTTTTTTCTTTTTTTTTCTTTTTTCTTTTTTTTTGTATTTTTGTGTGTTTGTTAACACGATTCCGGCTAAACCAATACTCTGATTGCGATGAAATTTCATGGAGGCCTTCGAAATCTCTGAACTTAGAACTGCCACGTTTTTGAGCGCAATCGGGAAATTTTTTCTTATAAAAAACGCAATTTTACGATTTTTTTCGATTTTTTAGAAAGTTCTTCGACTTATAACACCAACACGCTTTATCCGATTGTAATGATTTTTTCACAGAACCTTAATTTTATGAATTAAGATATTCGTGTGAAATTTGAGCGTAATCTAAAAATTATTTCTCATGAAAATCGCAATTGTACGGGTTTTTTTTTTTTAAAACAATTCTTTGACTTATAACACCTACATGCTTTATCCTATTGTAATGATTTTTCACAGAACCTTAATTTAATGAATTAATATACTCGTGTTAAATTGAGCGCAATCAAATAATTATTTTTATGAAAATTGCAATTTTACGATTTTTTATTTTTTTAAATTACGATTTAATTAAAAAAATTTAAGTTAATTTTTATTTATTTAATTTAATTAAAAAAAATCTTCGACTAAGTAATAATTTTTTCACAGAACAACAGAAAATCTGCGTAACACATGGCAGCTCAATGCACCAATTACGCTCATCCAACAACGCGGCGGGACTTAAGCGTTTTCCTAGTCCTAGTTTTAAACTATTGATGTTTGAGAAAATGAAATTGTCCAAGCTTGAGTTGGATACAGCCAAGGTGCGAGGTGATTTGATGTATTTATAGTGTGTCCGGGTCATTCTTAACGAAAAACTTGCCCAAACCCAGTCCCATCACTTCCACATTGAAACAAAATCATTTATGTATATGCAAGTTTTAAATCCTTTATTGATTATTATTAAATCATTAAGTCTCGATTAGCCAAGTTGCATAAATATGAGACGTTAAGCAATATCCAATCCAATGTATTCTAAATTTAAAAATCATATTCACATGCACCTGTTTTAAAAATTAGTAGGCCTACCAAAAATAAATATAAACTCGTTAAAATGTGTCCCAGTCAAAAATCTACATTTTTCAGCGTCATTTTGTACTAGATTTAGTTATTGGATGAGCGTAGCGAGCGTAGCGAGCGGAGCGAAGATTCCATTTCACTACACTGGAGAAAAAAATCCGGAATGTTTTTTTTTTTTTCTGTATTTTTGTCTGTTTGTTAACACGATTCCGGCTAAACCGATACTCCGATTGCGATAAAAAATTTTATGGAGGTCTTCGAAATCTCTAAACTTAGAACTGCCACGTTTTTGAGCACAATCGGAAAATTATTTCTCATCAAAATCGCAATTTTACGATTTTTTTCGATTTTTTAAAAATTTCTTCGACTTATAACACCTACATGCTTTATCCGATTTTGATGATTTTTTAACAGAACCATAATTTTATGAATTAAGATATTCTTGTAAAATTTGAGCGCATCGAAATACTATTTCTTATAAAAATCGAAATTTACGTGATTTTTCTTTTTTAAAACAATTCTTTGACTTTTTACACCAATATGCTTTATCCGATTGTAATGATTTTTTCACAGAACCTTAATCTTATGAATTAATATATTCTTGTGAAATTTGAGCACAATCGAATAACTATTTCTTATGAAAATCGAAATCTTACGATTTTTTTCTTTTTTAAAATTACGATTAATTAAAAAAATTAAAGATAAAAGTTTATTTTTATTTAATTTATATTAATTTAAAAAAAATCTTCAACTGAGCAATGATTTTTTCACAGAACAACAGAAAATCCATAACACATGGTAGCTCAATGCACCAATTACGCTCATCCAACAACGCGGCGGGACTTAAGCGTTTTCCTAGTTTAATAACGATATGGTTAATTTTCAGTCATCAATATTACCTAAACCTATCATTTAGGATTATTAAATAAAGTATCATTCCATTAATTTCATTGTTGGGACATATTTTATGTGTGTCCCCATTGTTGTGTTGTTGCTCCTTTGTTACCTCACTCTTGTTACCAAGATCGCATTTGAAAATTCCCGCCCTAAACAGAACTTCACAGTGCAAGCATGACAAGGCTGTGATTGATTGATTGACTCTAGTGTGTGAGACATGTGAATGAAGAATAAATGTCACCATTATTTTGTTCATTTGATGGAAGTATTTTAATTCAATCTCACTTTTGTTACCAAGATAATTTTAGGTATGCTTTAGGTACATAATTTACTATAAAGTATTTAACAGGACAATCAATACCAGAACCCATTCATAATACTGACAAGGAAAACAGGCATAACTGGCATTAATTATGGCCATTTGAATGTTAAAATCTCACCTTTGTTACCCTCACTCTTGTTACTAAAAAGTAACATGGGTGAAATTCTGAGTAACATAGGTGAGTATTTATATGAAATATCAGTAGCCTACATTAGGGTTGCCAAGACCACTTCAAAGAGATGAGTTTACATTTGATGTAGATTTTCAAGGGCCCTTCTATGTTTACTAGGAAAATATATTTCTCACCTTCGTTACTAAATCTCATCTTTATTTCCATACCTCACCTATGTTACCGCATATAATTTCAATTTTCAGAAATAATTGTGATAAAAGTGACTATTGTTAAGCATGTATGCTATTTGCCTAGTTAAATGTACTAATACATCTAATACAATATAGCCATAAAATATATATATCATATATATAGTATTATATATATCATTGGATATATGAATTATATATATATTTCTGTGTAGGCATTTCGTGATTCATGGTTTATGTTAAGTTATACTTACGGAAAATACAACGCTTTATTGAGAAAGATAGACTAGAAGAGCAAAGACAAAGCGCTTAGCACAGTGAGTGTGGTTAAAAAGTTTCAATGAACCTGATTGCTTTTGTACTTACTATTTGGTTTGCCTTTGTAAGGCCGGTTATTGTATAGTTTGTTTTATTATTGATTGTGTTGCTTGAGTTTTGTTTTTATTGTTTTATACAACTCTTCTTGAAAATGGAAGCCTAGTTCTTCTGAAACGTTGAAGTTTTAATTTAAATATTTGTTTTTTAAACATCCATAATAGCGTGATATTTCCGTAAAGTTTATAATTAACATATGGGGTATATATATATATATAATATATATTAAAGTAATCGGTTTTTCGGTTTCAATGCCAACGTATATTATCATTGGGCCGACGTTTCGATGAGATTTCACTCGTTCAGGGCCAATACAATTTTAAATATTACAAACGAAAACTAAATCACTATTGATAAATACAGACACAAAACTGGAGAGAAAAAACAACAAAAGTCAACAAAAGTAATCACTGCACGCATGACGAATTTATACCATTCAAAGAAAGTCATTGAAAAGCTTGTCGCTGCAAAGAAACAAGAAAGTCATTACATGTCCGTCTTTACGTTTTTTCGTCATGGGATCTTGTCACTCTGACCGTCGATTCATTTACTTGTAGATCATCTGCATGTATTAACTGAGGCGTTGATTGTTGGTCTGTAGGTTTTACAGTTAGCCTATGTGATTTAACATGGATCCCTGAAATTGCAGGTTTCCATAATACCGATAAACGTTGGCTATCTTGCTGTTTATTTAGACTATGAGCTCTTTTGTTTATCTCGATGGCTTCTCGTAACATTCTAGGAAGAAACTCCTCAACGGTGGCAATGGGTTTCATGCCAGCAAAGTCGATAACATGGCCACTTTCCTTAGTATGTTGAGCAAGGACTGATGTTCTGTCCATGTGCTCAACAGCTAGCCTGTGTTCCTGTTGTCGTTGAAACATGTTCCTCCCTGTTTGACCCACATAGCATCTGTCACAATTCCCACATGGTATTTCATACACGCCACTACCTTCTAGGTGGATGTGGTCCTTACTACTTCTTAACAACTCTCCTATCTTTCTGTCGGTGTTAAAGACTGTCTTGATGTTTTGTTTGGCAAGAATTTTTCCTATTCTGTCCGTTACTCCTTTAACATATTACGGCAAATATGCAGTTGCAAGTGGTTCATCTTTTTCTGTACCTACATCTTTTTCCGAGTTAGTTTGTCGTCTGAGGGCCTTTTGAATGATTCTATTTGGAAAACCATTCTGCTTGAGTCCATCTCCTCGTATACGAAACTCTTCTTCAGCATGGTCGGCATCAGCTATTCTGCGAGAACGTATAGCTAATGTGTACGCTACTGATCGGATCTGGGATGGATGATGATGTGAATTAGAATTTAAATATCTGTTAGTGTGAGTAGGTTTTCTGAAGACCGTATGCCCTAGACTGTGATCCGGATTCTGTATATATTTATGTTTTGTCTTAAGCTTTCGTGATCCATGATTAATGTTTTAAGTATCTAGATAATTTTGTATAACCCTTCCCTTGAAAATGGAAACATAGTTTTTCTGAAACGTTGGGATTAAAAGTTATTTTCTATAATACTGTGCGTGATTATTTACCGTAAAGATACTTAAAACATATATATATATTATATTGTTTTTACGTAGATTTTCTCGGATATAATGTGACATAATGAAATTCTTTCGAGTTTCCGAGTTAAATAAGTTTATTACCAACGTTTCGAACAGTTCTCCCTGCCTATTCTCAAGGTAACGACATACAAATTAAAAAACATTGAGTAAACAAACAAGACAATAACAAATAATATAAAAGACAAAACAAGTCACTGCAACTGCTCAGCATTACATTTAAGATCTTTGCGATGACCTTAACAGGCGTTTGGTAGGTGGAGCTTGAGGACATTTAAGATCTTTGCGATGACCTAAACGTTGGTAATAAAACTTATTTAACTCGGAAACTCGAAAGAATTTCATTATGTCATATATATATATATATATATATATATATATATATATATATATATATATATATATTGATTCATAGCAGTAGTCGAAAAAGTTTGCCCCGACTGGGGTTCGAACCCAGAACCTCCGGCTTAACGTGCCATAGCTTTACCAATTAAGCTACCGGGACCACAGAACAAACTTTTACGAAACTGCTTTTTGTTGTGACTGTTGACTTTCATGACATAAATCCAAACAGAAGACTGCAATGTAGCTGTCAAATCTAAAAAAAAAATCGCATGGATAAATCCAATCACGTCTCATCCTCCATGAGTTGGGTAGTATGAATATTAGGTTTTTAAGCATAACCCCGCTTTAAGGACATAGTTATTGATTCATAGCAGTAGTCGAAAAAGTTTGCCCCGACTGGGGTTCGAACCCAGAACCTCCGGCTTAACGTGCCATAGCTTTACCAATTAGGCTACCGGGACCATAGAACAAACTTTTACTAAACTGCTATTCATAATATTCATACTACCCAACTCATGGGAGATGAGACGTGATTGGATTTATCCATGCGATCTTTCAGATTTGACAGCTACATTGCAGTCTTCTGTTGGATTTATGTCATGAAAGTCAACAGTCACAACAAATAGCAGTTTCGTAAAGGTTTGTTCTGTGGTCCCGGTAGCTATGGCACGTTAAGCCGGAGGTTCTGGGTTCGAACCCCAGTCGGGGCAAACTTTTTCGACAACTGCTATGAATCAATAACTATGTCCTTAAAGCGGGCTTATGCTTAAAAACCTAATATTCATAATAATAATATAATTTTATATATATATATGGATTGTTGTAGGTTTTCGCGGCCCGTCATAGGATAAAAACAAGGATCTTGGGTAAAACCGCGTCGAAAATAAGATGAACCAGGGCAGAACCTGGGCGTCCACCGACGTTTCGTCTACAGTGTTGTGACTCCAACCTCCGTAGAGTCACAGTCAACCTTGAAAATGTCTGACGTAGTACAGACGAAACGTCGGTGGACGCCCAGGTTCTGCCCTGGTTCATCTTATTTTCGACGCGGTTTTACCCAAGATCCTTGTTTTTATCATATATATATATATTATATATATATATTGATTCATAGCAGTTGTCGAAAAAGTTTGCCCCGGACTGGGGTTCGAACCCAGAACCTCCGGCTTAACGTGCCATAGCTCTACCAATTAAGCTACCGGGACCACAGAAACAAAACCTTTAGGAAACTGCTATTTACGCAAACTTTTCGACAACTGCTATGAATCAATAACTATGTCCTTGAAGCGGGCTTATGCTTAAAAACCATGTATTCATATATATATATTATATATATATATATATATTTTTTTTTTTAATAATAAAAACAATTTTTTTCTCAATATAAATTTAAAAAATGAGTTGAATAATTGATCATTGGTAACAAAGGTGAGTAAACATATTTTAAGTGTAGCAAATACTTCTTGAATCAATCAATACATATTATGTTCTCAATCTATTATCAACATTTTGTATAATTTATCTATTTCAAGAAAATCTAGGGACTACTAGTTACTAAAAACATCAAACAATAAAAAGTAACACTGGTGAGTTTTTTTTGTGCGCTGTCCTACCTATCTTTTTTTCCCGTGCCATTTATAAAAAACCTTACAAATCAATACTGTTAATGTATCAACAGATGGTTTCTGCTTAATATCATGTAGTCGAGGCAGTCAACAAAGCAAAATCATATTAAGAAAAACAAATTCCAAAAAGGCAAGTTTTTTAAGAATGACCCGTACATGTAGAAGGGTAGGGCCTACAATAATTTTCAAGTGTTTGCTTGGATGCCATTTTACAAATTTTGGTGTGCGTAGAATTTCATTACTTATTTTTGTTGTGGACTTGTGGTAGGACTTTGTTATACTCATATAATTTATAATTTTAGTGGTAAGCCTGCCCAGGGTACAATTTCATGCCCCTTGGAATTAAGAATTCAAAGCTAACTCCACTGATCTTCAAACGGTTGTCGGACTTTGCGTTTTAATGTACAGGCCTGTAGTACAAAATACTATTTTTCTGTATAGTGTTCCCACATCCTTATCATTGATCTAAGAATGAAAAATAGCGAATGTTTCTATTTCTAGCACTGTGCTTGTCGTACATAGTCGACAGCGAAACAAAACAAACCACGATTAAGATTATTAATTTCTGTGCCCAGTGGCGTGAGTAAGGGGGTGTTAGGAGGTTAACCACCCACCCTCCGAAACCACTTCGAGGAAAAACAGAAATAGTAGGCCTAGTTTGTGGGAGTTAGGCTACAACAGTTCACTTATACAGTCATTGGTGAAACGAATTTGCCTAAATGCTTTTGTCATCTACATGAAAAAGAAGGTTGAAATTTACTAAAATGGGCCACCTCCCTTTCATATTTTTGTTTTTGGATGAGCGTAGCGAGCGAAGCGAAGATTCCATTTCACTACACTGGAGAAAAAAATCCGGAATGTTTTTTTTTTTTTTTTTTTCTTTCTTTCTGTATTTTTGTCTGTCTGTTAACACGATTCCGGCTAAACCGATACTCCGATTGCGATGAAATTTTATGGAGGCCTTCGAAATCTCTGAACTAAGAACTGCCACGTTTTTGAGCGCAATCGAAAAATTATTTCTCATGAAAATCGCAATTTTACGATTTTTTTCGATTTTTTAAAAATTTCTTCGACTTATAACTCCTACATGCTTTATCTGATTGTAATGATTTTTTCACAGAACCTTAATTTTATGAATTGATATATTCGTGTAAAATTTGTGCGCAATCGAATAATTATTTCTTATGAAAATTTCAATATTACGATTTTTTCCTTTTTTAAAATTACGATTAATTTTAAAAAAATAAGTTAATTTTTTTATTTAATTTGATTTAATTTAAAAAAAATTCAACAAAGTTCTGATTTTTTCACAGAACAACAGAAAATCCGCAAAACACATGGCAGCTCAATTCACCAATTACGCTCATCCAACAACGCGGCGGGACTTAAGCGTTTTCCTAGTTTAGAGTTTAGATATAGTTGCTGTAAAAAAATCGTTTACAAGGTACGAGTGCAGGGAGTTTAGTTTTAGTTTTTGAGCTATTTATTAAAATTAATTCAAAACTGCCTCTATTATTGTGCATCACATACTTTTATACACATGATGGTTTAGATGGGTAATCAAATTGAAATTTTACGTCCAAAATCAACTAAGTGTAGGCCAATGTATATCCCTCACAAACAAAACGGTGATCCTTTGAGTTGCCATTTTTCAGTCAACACATGACGAAATAACTTGAACCTGCTGAAGGTGTAACAGTTCTACAATGCACCAACAATCCAGATATTATGTAGTTAACCGTCCCGGTAGCTTAGGAGTAAAGCACTCGATCGGCAATCGGGAGACCGGGGTTCGATACCATGCTGGAATGGATTTTGTAATTTCTGGATTGTTTCTATAAAAAGAAATAACTGGAAGCTAATAGTATGGTGATTTTTTTTCGCCTTCGGCGAAAAGGCCAACGGCAGCTGGGGCCATGCCCCAGACCCCAGCTGCAAGGCACTTAAACCCCCCTGAAATTATTTCTAGTTACGCCACTATAGGTGCCACTCCCACTATTAACTAAAAACTTTATCTAAACATTACGCACATCACAAATACCATGTAGGCCTATATGACCATGCATAATATAGTGTTGTGTGGATCTACGCCTACCCGTTCGCTTACCAATTGGAATTTACTAGTTGCTTATATTATACAGTATAAATTATATAACTTACAGGAGTTCCCTACATATATACGGAAGCTGATTTTGATCGTTTTTCAACCCATTTCTTGCCCGAGAATGTATAATGATAGCACAACAATGGTACATTTTGTCAGGCACCTAAATTAATGCCCTCGATGATTCTTTTCACATTTCATGAAGAAACACCTCGAAAACGGCCCAACTCGGCTCTCTATAATAACTAAAAGGTATCTGAGGTATTGCCAGTTCATAGATGGTTTGAGGGGGAGGGGGGGGGGGGCTCAATGGTTTTACCTCACCGCGGCTTGGCTGTGGTGCCATAACGGACACCTATGAACGACAATACATTTAGGACTTTATTCAGGTTTATATTTGTCACTTCAACGTTATAGTCCTTTGCCTTTACAGTCATATACCCAAAAAACAATCCTGATTCGTATACTTACATATTATACTGTAGGTAGCGGATAGCGCAAAGATAAATAAAACTATAACGTCTTCAAACAAAAACACAATACAATCATAGATTACTTCAAAGTAAGGTGGAGTGTTGACAAAATTATTGCGCTAAGCTACCTGCTGAAAGTGTAACAGTTCGATATAGTAGTGTTATATTTATTCTGTTATTAGTAAGTTAGCATATAGAATCAGCTTTCCAAATAAATATATTATTGTCACTACTCTACTTCCAAGGACAAAACAGAAAGATTAGATACAAACCTCACCACAAAGTGGCTGCTTTCGAAAATTACTTTCACTACTTCAAATAATAATTTGTACTCACATCAGCTGGAGAAAACTTGGAAATGAATCGACGATTTGACAATTGGCCAATACTTTGTGCGTTTTAGGCAAATTGCTGTTCGCTCGGCCAACTGACACCACAGGTGTTTGAAATTTTGAACATATATCACAAATGTGGAATTATAGGGCTCTACAGTAACACATTTCCAAATTTTGTTTTAAAATAATTTATAAAAAATAAATAAGTTTTCACAAATTTTGATTTTGTTAAAAACTCCAAAATTGACCATATTTGTGATTTTTTTCTGGGTGATTTTGTCTAAATTTTGAAAAAATATGACCACAGGGCTGTCTATGCATGTTTTATTGACAACTTTGCAAAGTTTCATATACGTCGGATGCATCTTAGCCGAGCGAATAGCTATTTGCTAACAGGCAAATGTGTCCCATTCCCTCTTAAATCAAAAGTATTCAGTGCATGCTTACGATAATTTATTTATTTTATTTCTTATTTAAAAATTCATATCAAAACATGGTTTTTAGGTTGTTAGAAAATGGCATGGACCCAATCACATTTGTAGTGTCTATCAACCTTCTAAACACAAAAGCATTTCAAAGAGCTTGTTAAAATATATTTAGCCTATGCAACAACAAAAAACCAAGGTTTATTATTTATATAAAAATAAATTAAAAAATAAATACATCCACGCAATAATCACGCAGTTATTAGATGTGTTGTTCTCTCATTGTTCTCTTAAGTTTTGTAATTTAAGAAATTTTAAATAATGTTTTTTAAAAGTATGATTTATTTATGTTACTTATTATGCATGTACATGGTTAGTGGCATACAAGAAAAACACTACAAAAAAATTAAAATATTAATATCAAAAACACTTTTCGGTGTAAACATTTAATCCGAAAAGAGAATTATAGTAAAATAAACTTTAATTGACGAGATAGAAAACAAGCTAGTTAATTAACTCATTGTTTTCAAACAAAATGATACACTATATTGTTCTCTGAAGCTATCCTCTTTAAAAAGAATCTCCTAGTCTTTTTCGTCGAGACATCTGTTTCAATTACGAAAAATAACGTAATTAGATTTTTCTTTTGAAAGTTTTCCTAGAGGTTAGAGAATTGGCACCGCGGAAAGGCACAAAATGAATGCGCTGAATGGATCATGACGAAGTTGCGTTGCCAACGAGTAAATGTTGAATTATCTTCCGCGATAAAATTCGCTAAAAGAGTTTTACACAATTTTCAAATGTAGAAGGGGTGGGGGGAGGGGTGGCAATCTCATTTGACGCCTCATTACGAAACGAACGGGTACGAAAAGAGCCGAGGAAAAAAGTCACACTAATTGAATGCTCTACTCGTTTAAAAAGATTAGCAGGCGGCACTTGAAGACTTGTTTAAAACACTGTCTTAAGTAATGTAGTGACAAATTAGGCCAAAGTGTCTACACAGCTTCGCTTTAATGAGTGAAATGGGAGACTCTCTGTCTTTTTAACGTCTAAATATAAACTCTTTTGAGCAAACTTCTCACAAAAGAGATACAGACATCGTCATTATCTTCATTTTATTCTTAATAATTTATACACCGGCATAGTATCAATTACATTGTTAATAACTTACGTAACATTCAATTTGTACAAATTACATAATATCTTTAATTAACACATACAAAAATTATTTTGTAGAAATACATTTTTTATTATTGTTATATAGAAAGATTAACACAATAATAAGTTATGTTACATAATATTAATCTTAGAGCGCAAATCCAAATTGGATGTGCATAATAAATAAAAAGTGTTTATAACTAATAGGCCTACTTGAAGTCTAATTTCGTAACAAAAGTACAAATTTTAAACATCTAATTAAAGCAGAAACTTTTATAAAAACTTTATTGGTTTTCGCTCATTTTCATTGAGGCTTAATAAAGTTTCAAGTTGTCCATAAAATTACTATTTAATAGAATATATAAGTGGACATCACCCCGTATGATTGGTGGATGGAGAAACCCATTGTTTGCTTGGATCTCTAGAGTTGTCAGTCTACCTCTGTTTCGTTGTATATTTAGGGTGAGCTAAATGTGCAGGACCGAGGTGAGGCAAGATGGCTGCTGGACCTCGTGCTCCGCTGGCCACCGAGGGGGTGGAGGGGTGGGGGTGGAGGAGGGGGGGGCGCCTAACCCCAACTTCAGATCGATGTTCCACCTCCCCCTCCCCTCGGGTTAGAGCTGTTACAATAGGGGGAAGTAACTGACGGTCCCCTTCACTCAAACCGAAAACTGTCATGGCTGCCGCCCCCCCCCAACCCCCACCCCCACCCCCACCTCCGAAACCCACGACACGTTGAATATTAATGATCTCAAGCTAGAGCATAAAACACCTCCGTTACACAGACCAGAAAACAACCACCCAAAAACTCGTACAAAATATTAAGGCAATTTATAATGAGAATCCTGAGGTTTGAAATTTCAAAAGCACACAAATGACGTGCATTCATTTTAAAGAGATAAAGCCTATATTACGGCAGCAAGGAGATTACAAGCTGGATCGGGCCGTCCCATTCTGTCTTATTGCATGCACCTGACAATAGAGGATAGTCTTTGACAAGTGTAGGTACCTTTGATGTTTGCCATTAAGAACGCTTCCCATTGTCGCTCATTATAAAACACTCATTGGCATAATCATTTTTTATGAGCCTGGAAAGCAGTTTTTCACAATATTTTTCGATAACCTCTTCTTGTAGATCAAAAAGGAGTTTATTTTTTACAGCTCTCAATTAATTCTCTCGGTGTACCTCCCCCCAACCCCCACCCAGCCAAAACGTTATTACTCAAAAAAGATTATGAAACTGAATGTGTTATCTTTTCTTTATAGTTGGAACGCGTTGCTCGATTACCTTCCCGTATAAAACTTATTTATTTATTGGATGTTATAACATTATTGAAATTACATGTGATATTAATTTATAAGTTATTTTAAGATGATTCCACAATCTCAATGTTAATAAAGTGAAATCTCACCTTCATCACACATTATCAAAAATTGACACTTAATGTCAATTCGGCTCTACGAGGTTAATGGATGATAAATTTTCCCGCAACGAGACTTGATTAATTTATTTTAAACAATTAACTTATATATTAGATGCACCATTTTTGTCATATTTTAGACAAACACTGGCAATTTACCTTAGTGTTTTGTCCATATTGTCCGTTAAAGTGCTAATAAACAGACAGACAGACAGACTGACAGACAGACTGACGGACTGACTGACATAAAGTAATGCATATTTAAGAGCTTCGCTCCCTAGTTAAAGTAAATTACTTGCCACTAATTGAAGTATCAGATTGTTTGCACAGTCTCAGTGTTCATTCTCTTCCACCTTGCAGGCTCCATAAAAATCACAGCATCCCCTAAAACAAAACACTTCGTTAAGAAAAGTAGGGTGTTTACGAATTAAGTCAGTGTGTGAATGAAGCATTTCAGTTAGGAGGGGGGGGGGGATACTTGATTTGTTATACATGCAAATTATATGAGACCTGATTTATTTAAATAGCATGAAAATTAGTATTTCTTTTTATTAAGCATAAAATATTGTTTATTAGGTGAAGATCAATATATAAAATGTAAAAATTTTCTTCCAAATTTTTGGATTTTCATGTTGACATGTTATTATTCAATGGCAATTTAAGAAGAATAAAAGGGCAATCGAGAGTTCATATCACTCAGGCAAATCCTTACCAGATTAACATAGTAAAAGAAACCTATTTGAAAAGCAGCAGGTCCTGATTAAAATCTCAAGCACATACAACGTTCCTTTCGTTTAATGTCACTTCACTGGACAGTTTTAGAGCTTTAGTACTTGCTTCCATTTAATCGAAAAGCTCTATGTAAAAAATGCTTTACTAATTAATAAATTAGTTGAGTTTGATATAAATTATAAACATTTCTGGCTCTATGAGTAGTTTCAACAAAATACTAAATCCGTATTATTTTCTCATTTGCAGGGATATGGTAAGACTACGAGCACATCCCACACTCGCAATATACAAGTGAGTAAAATAAGTAAAAAATAATTTGAGTTTGGCATGAACTTCAGGGTATAGAAATAATATAATTAGCTTCAAAAACACGAAATGCTAAAAGGGCGAAAAATCGATGTGTGATGGGCTTATTGTTATCCAAAGATTATAACATAGAATGCACTCTTTAGATAGGCTACTTTAGTCATGGAGAAAATTATTGACACCATAAAAATACAACAATGGTAACAATGCTATATTGCTATAGTGAAAAATGAGATGATGCCATCTCATTTTTCACTATAGTTACCACTCCATATTATGGAGTAATGTATGCATGTGAATTTGCTTCAAGAAAGTTAATTTAAACTCATAACGTATTTGAAGATGTGGGCGTAAATAAAAAGAACAGTTGATAGTGTCGAGTGTTTAAGTGGGTGTAATAAGATGAAGTTCTGATGCTGAATCTTAGTGAAGCACGCTACTTTTAAATAGGTCAACTTGTATTTTTCACATGAGAAAAAGTTAAATTTCTAATAATATTGTTTCATTTGTTTCATTTGTTAACATATAAATCTAAGGCCAGGGTAGAGCAACTGAGTAGGTTGCTACTTTTTATTGTTATAATTTGGGTCAAATTCGACACTGTTCGAAAGATAAGCGATGTAAAGTTATGCAACTTTTCCTCTTTGTTTTTAATCGCGTGGTCTGGAGATTAAGCAAGTTCCCAATTTGTTCACAAACCACGTGGTAAAATATTTTACTAGACTTCCAGCGTGTTTTTATCAATTCAAGTCAATTCAAGAATGAGTTTGGTGATAAGAGGGGGGAGGGGAAGGGGGGGCGGGGAGGGGAACACTTGACAGTTTATCTAACGGCGAACTAAAAAACCACTACTCCAAAAACAATATATTTTCCTGTGAACATTTCCCTTTTCTTGTTTCATCGTGTGACTCTCGCGTCCCATGAATTATGTGACTCTTGTCCGGTTTCCTTGCGGGGCTGGTATACGTACGTTAGCCCTACGTAAGGAAGACAAATCAATGTTGGCCGGGTTGCCTAACTCTGCCACTGGGCAGGGGCAAGCTTGAGCCACGTTTGCAGGAAGTGAAGAGAGAGGGAGGGGGCGAGGGGCGGGAGGGGTATCCGTGTCCGGGAAGCTTCCATTACCCCTAAATCGTGCTAAACTTAAACTACCCTTATATGAAACATTGGTTCGTGTTTTGAGAGAAAGATTATAACCAGTCGAGTTTCATATCTCTCTGATTTAATCACATTTGTTTTAATGAATACAAACCTTAAACAGAGGTCATAATCGTACGGAAGATAATGACATCTTAAAAGAAGTCTGTTGGTGTTTTGTTTTTATTATCATCACGATGTTTTACGACGTTTTAAAATTGTAAGATGAAACTTTGCACCTTTTATAAATAATTTACAGCTTGGAATAAAACTGAGTTTAGATCTTGAAAGACAAGAAGAGAACTCGTTCGAGAAGTTCTCAATCTGTTTTAGAACATTGTTCTAGAGCAACACTTAGAACGCGAGACATTCACAGTGATTCTTCTGATTTAACTACTAGCCAACGAATGGCGTAATAATTTAGAAAGTTTTATGGCTGGTTTTCTTCATTAAGAGCGTCTGAGTTAAATTATCTGCGGCAAGGTGTTTTAAACGGTTAAGAGAGATGAATTCGAGGGAGTTTAAAAGTTATTATTCATAAAATAATATTTACAAAACAACCCAAGAAAAGGGATCATTAAACCATAGCCACACTTATTCTAACTTATATTTATATTATACGTATATCTTGCGCGTTCTTGAGTTTCTTATTTGCGTGTCTACATGTAGGCGTATATGTGTCTTTATAACATGACTCATCACAAGCTTAAATTGTGAAAACTGAAGTTTTTGCAAAGTTATACATAATGTTTTGTTCATTCAAATTCCGTTAAAGTCAATATTTGTTCAAAAATTTTATTAATAAAAATGTAAATTAAATTTACCCACTCCGTTCATGAATTTAAGCAAAATCAAATTAAACTATTTTTATTATTTTCTCTCTTTTATCTAATAGTCAACAGTAGTATGTATGCTTATCCTTTAGAATTGCATGCTCTATAGCCAATAATACATTTTGAATGTATTAAAAGAAAGTTACACTTTTTTTTTATCATAAACATTGTTGGCTGACATATTGCCGTACATCAGGGATTGCCTTCTCAATATATAGCGGCCATCTTCCCGTACATGAAAGCATTGTTGAAGACGAACAAATGACTGTAATGAATATAAAGATATTCATTATATATAACCCTTGAAAGTTTTCTCTACCAAAACAAAAGTACTACTTGCTTTCAATAGCAAATGTTGTTGACTGGCAAGATCATATAAAGTCAAAGATTACCAGAAACATGTATGTCAACTGATACATAGCTCGACAAAAATAAACGAAAGCAAGAAAATTGTTTGTCAACTGTTTCATGACTCGCCACAAATTATCTTCAGAGTTTTGGTGGAGGTGCCGGGTTTTCTATTTATGTTTTGAATGTTATCCACGCATAGAACTAATTAACACAGGATGACCAATAGATACGACTGAATATAACAAAAATCAAAGTTTTAATATAATGCACGTGCCAAGTAAAATACACAAACATGTGACCCTACAGGCAGACGATTCTAGGGTTAATTTTTATCAAACCTTTTATATTTTCAAATGTTTCTAATTTAATCTCATATGCATTCAATGTCATCAT
This sequence comes from Sweltsa coloradensis, assembly GCA_024449915.1. Classification (NCBI taxonomy): domain Eukaryota; kingdom Metazoa; phylum Arthropoda; class Insecta; order Plecoptera; family Chloroperlidae; genus Sweltsa; species Sweltsa coloradensis. The sequence goes on along the minus strand of JAMZAV010000246.1, from coordinate 689,777 downwards.
GTTATGGTCTTGATTGAATCTTAGTCAATCTTAGATTATAATTCTATAAAATGTCCCTAGGTAATTGTTTTAAAGTAAAAAGTGAGCCATAGATACAATTAACCTTTAAAGTGCTTTCGCTAGTAATTAATTCCCGACTCGGGCGAAGGTGGTTTCTAGCAACTTTATTGCAGTTTCCCTGTCCCGTGACGGGACAGGTGATAGTTTTGAGTCGGTGATTAATGTGGCGTCGCGGTGAGTTGTAATTTTGTTTCTAATCTTAAAGTTTATGGGTGTAATTAACAACACACGCCAAGCACAACACAACACAAACAAAAGCACAACAAACGGTCACCTAAATAAAATGCGTCATTATTTGGAAGTAACTTGTCCAATTATATGAAATATTCTTGACTCTAGTACATTGGTTCAAGAAACATACAATGCGTTTTAGAAGCGGTTGTTATAAAGAGAGTTAAACGAATAAATAACCGAATCGAGAAAGATTTACATCGTTGTGCAGATTTTCTCATCACAAAATTCAACATTTTCGTAATTAAAATCCAATGACCCAGATATTACATTGAAGAAGATAGTAACCTTCCAAACTTACTTTCTTATGTTGATACAAAGTGAAGGGGATAGAAAAAGATTCATCTTAAAATGCCGGGGGTGTAAATTTAAAGTTAAAAAGTAGATAATCTCCATCTATTACGCTCCAAAGTTTTTCTTTTTTGTTTTCCCGCGTCTTCACAGAAAATCTACCTGTAACGCCAGAGACTCTAATAATGTTATTCTTGTGAATGTACCACTGACTGCCTCCTAGATCGGACAGTGAAAGTATATATTATTGGCCAGTCTGATATCTCTTCAGTTTTTCAGAATTTATTATGGGGTTGTTTTGTTTAACACTTTATAGGGCAATATGTTGGGACCCAAAATTTTGCTTCTATCTTAATCTTAACAATTTGAAATACCTGATTTTTTTAAAGAATTTTAGAATTTTTTTCTTGATCTTTTTGGAATAAAATGTTGATTTTTAATTCCAAATTGATATCAAAGTTGGGAAAAAAAAAAAATTGAGTTTAAAATTAGATTTTTTCATAAAAAAAAATGTAGCCTATATGTTCAAATTGAGTCTAATACAGGCATTCAAAATATCAGGGACATCTTGTAAATTTGTGTTTTTTTGTGTTTTTATACAAAATTCGATTTGAGAACCATTATAAAAATCGTTATTATCATTGGAATTTAGTAAAGAAAAATGCTACCAATTCAGAACAAAACAAAGCAGCTTTTTGACCCGGTTAAAAGAATGAAAAACTGGCAGATTTCATTGTGTAGATTTTGAAAAGTGGTGGGAAATATGGAAACCACTGAACTATAAAAGGGTAAAAAAAAAAAACAACAACTATAGACTGTCATGATGAGCCACTTCGCGATCAGAATATTGTATGCCAGTGTCTTTTCTTCGATCGATCGAACTAGTAATTTACAAGACGATTGTAAATCGGTATCGATGCAGTGCATAGCTAGACGTGACAATATGTTCATAATCATGTCAAAAGCTACCATTGTAAAAAAAATCTAGGAGCAAGTAAAAATACATTTCGTTCTAGTGCGAAATGCACGTAATGAAATAAAGTTTATACATTGCATGTGTTTTAAGATTTTCTTAAAAATAAAGTTTTGTTAAATATCTAAGTTATCACCAGTATCTGTTCAAAGGTGGTTAAAAATACAAATCTGAGATGGAGTTTGCACGCTGCATTAATTTGTGATAACTGCATTGAGTTTGAACTTTGGTGGTAGTAAAATTCGATACACTGTAACAAAATCAACTCTAAATCTAAATAAATGAACTTGATGAGGTACCAATATCACAAACTCGATATTATGTGGTGATTGTTTGTTTCGATATTATGTGGTGATTGTTTGTTTTATGTAACTTAATTACCGAGAGTGTTGGCTCGAGCGTTCAGCGCGCGACTCTGATTCGGGAGGTCCTGGGTTCGAGTCCCGTCGAGACCGGCAATTGTGACTGAAGGTTTTTAAACAGCCCTCGGACATTCTTTCACAATAGTCCTAACTCCAATTACCTAGTTATACACCTGAAGAGGGGCATGCATTGCACCCTTGGCAGGTTTCCAAAGAAATATTATTTAAAAAATTATAATGTCATTGTCCATGTGGAAATGCAATAGTGAAGATTAAATTGTTTACACTCCTTAAAGAGAAAACCATTCTTAAGCCAAGTGTTAATTTAAATTACTCTCTTAAACTAAAAGTATGGGAACTCTTTAAATATGCGCTAACTCAACGTAAAGTGAGGCGGTCTCTCTCTTTCTCTTTCTCTCTTCCAGTTTCTCGCTCTCTTTCTTTCCTTCCAACTGTGTTTGCGAATAAAAACTAAAGTTTAACATTTGTCTTGATAAGTTATTGCAGTCATTTTTTATGTCAAGAATCACGAAAATGAGGACATTTCACAAAGGACGATTAATGAAACATTTCTTATTTGTGACAGAGTTTGTTGGTTTTAATAAAGAAACATAAACACAACATGACCTGACCGAAAACTAACGGATGATGACAATAATGACGTCTGTCTAACTCTAATATATTATTATTTTTGAAATTATGGAACATGAATTATGTAGAGTACATACATGCAGCATGCAATGTTTGCGACTTTTACAAAGCAATGTACACAGACGATATGGTTGTAAAATAAATGTCAATCAGTTACTCTAGTTAAAATTAATTCACCCTCTTGGAACCTTAACATAAAATAGCAATCCTTTAGGGTGTTTATTCAAGTAAAACTTTTAAAGATAATCATCAGGATTATTTTGTTTTTGGTAATCCCCCAGCTTAATGATTAATAATTTTTTAGAGTTGTCTCAATATTTATAACATGTGTTAAAAGTTAAAGATATTCTGGTATGAAATAAACAATTAAATCATCTTAATGTTATTTTTTTAGGGGAATCCCTGCTATTAATTGTTCACAATTTTCCAAAAAACGTGTATCCATTTCTGTGTGAAACGGCCTCGATATTCTGGTATGAAATACAAGTAGTTTAACGCAAACTTCTTCATAATTAAGCAATTTTGTTATTTATTATAACAGGGGGAATCCCTCGAAATTCTTTCGAAAATAGATTTTTATATTATTTTCAATACTTGAATGTGTGAACAGCCCTGAGTTTCGGACCCTCCCTCCCCCACTTGTATGACCTCGTCCGCCCCAGTATGACCTGGCGTGGATATAGTGGGAGGAGGGGGGAGGGAGGGAGTCACGTGAACCGTGTGGTTTAGCCGGGAGCCGCCAGAGAGTGTTCCGAGCGCTCGCGATTCGCTGTTTGGGATTAGAAAACTCTCATGGGCCGTGATATCCTCGGTCTTAGAGGCCGTGAGTGGAGGAGTGGGGGGTTCTCTTGACGACTGCGAGATGCTCTTACGAGGGGCGGCCAGGGGTGAACAACGACCAGGTGCATGGACATAGGACTAGGATTTCAACAGTATACAAGCGAGTAAAATTAATTTAAATTGCGTGTAAAATATATTTTCAAATACCAAGTTGGAAGTAAAATTAGTTACAATTTTAACGAAAAAAAAATGCACACTTACTTTATTGTATAAATTTAATATGTTTTCTTGAATATACCGTAATGTAATTAAGACACACTTATGACCTATAATACATTATTATGTGTTAAAATAACAAATAATATAGTGCACATTTTAACTTTACCTAACATAAAATAGTTTTATTTAATGTCATCTCTTTAACTACCCTTACGAATATCAGTAAACACTGTAAGCGTTGACCTTGTTTTCAAATCAAATCACCAATTATAATCTTGAGTATGACTGTATCCGCCTATTTTAGTTTTATTAGGTACACCGAACTTTTTACTTTAAAATAATATATTATACTTCATAACGGTTAATAAATATCTTATCTTCCACCGTAATCTGATGATAACGACAAAAGCTGATCATGGGAAAGCGCGATACAGATTCGAGAGGTCGCGAGTTAATTCCCGCCACTGACAATCCTCCCTGACAGGTTTTCCATGGTGTTCTTCAGTCAAAAAGCGAATGCAATGGAGTGACTCCTCTTAAAAAGTCTACTGCCATTTTATCCCAATTACCTTTACACCTAATAAGTCCCCCAAAAATCGAAAATAAACTGTCCCTGTACAGGTTTCTGTACTAAAAATGTTATGTCATATTAGCAGATGATAGCCTGATCACAGGAAAAGTTACTATTTCCTAGGAATTTAACTGATACGTGCTTTTGTTGTAGAGATGAAATTTAAAACTTTTTTGAAAAATTGATCTCGTGATACTGTGTTACAAACTAGAGGAATATGTAAACATAGCGTAAACTATGAATTATTTTGTTGGACGAATGAATGGAATTAAAAAATAGTTTTATACAAGTACTGGTACGGTAGTACCCAAAATACTAAGCGAAGATTTATGTTTTATAAAAAATACAATTTTGAAGTTCATGTTAAGTAAAAGCTTGAAGGTTGTAAATATCTTTGGTAGAGGGGGCCAGGTTTGAAAATAACATTCTTTCGGGAAATTTAGCCCAGCCCCTCTTACCACAAAGGTCACCAACAAATTCTGTATCATAAATAAATTTAAATGTCAAGACAGTCAGACATAAAAGTGTCCTCCGTAATACACAAAGGTTGCTATTAGATTTAAATTTCACTTTTTTGTATAAGACAAATTTATCTCAATTTGCACTGTTCTTGGTTTCTATTAGATTTAAATTTCACTTTTTTGTATAAGACAAATTTATCTCAATTTGCACTGTTCTTATGCTTATCTTTATAATTTTGACTTTTTCAAACTTAAGTCAACTACAATTTAAGATCCGAATAAATGTTTAAGTGTGTAAAGTATGATTCACACGAATCGTTTTACTGACTTCATAAACAAGGTGCTATGAATCTTAACTTAAACATATTCTATTATATTTTAGCAATGCAAGTTTTTAAATAAATATTATCATATATTTATTTATTCATGTTTCAATATTTTCAGTATACGCCGTATGAAGCATATAATGAAGATGATTATTCGGTTTGATTAATCTAGAAATGTATGACCTTACAGAAGTTTATACAACGTACAAAATCTGTGAAACTTTCCATTTGTATAATTATTTTATATGGGTTCAGAAGAGTGATGATCCGGAGCATAGAGAAATATCCCGAGTTCAATGTAAAGTTTTGGTGGAGGTGCCGGGTCTGGGATATTATTGTCATTAAGTTGAAGGACTACCGCAAACATTAAAACCACGCGAAATTACCCTATTTTTGTAATATTTCACTAAAAAGCCACGCAAAATCGAAAAAGTGGATAATAGGCCCTATGTAGTTTCGTTAGAACTATACCCGGCAAAAATGTTTTTCAAATATATTGATCAGTAGTGATTTTAATTATGGATTAAATTAAATTTATTTATTCTGTAATGAAAAACGTCACTGATTATATTTACAAAACTTCTTGCAGGGTATAATTGTAACAAAACTACATAGGACCTATTACAACAACACTCACTGAACAATAACCTGGGTTACTTACTTAAAAAGTTTCGATATTTCGGAGACTCCGTTTCGTTCTTCAGGTAACCTCCATGCCCGAATAGTTTCCGGGTTAATGAGTTGTTGTCATATTTTTAAATACATTGCACCTATTATACACTTTTTGGATTTTGCATGCCTTTTTTGTGAGGTATTACGATAGGGTAACTTCGCGTGGTTTTTATGTTGACGGTAGTCCTTCCTCTTAAACACACAAATCATCCCCATGTTATATTTTATTATCTGGTTTTATCAAAATAACAAAACACATTCGGGTCGTAATAATTGCTTGCACATGTACACATTAGCATAGATGTATTATGTTACACCAAATTTTAAATTAAGGATTCAAAATTCCCGTGGTGCCCATTTTTCAAAATTATGAATTTAATCAGCAAGCTTGCATTGAAGCTTTGTATATGATAACATATAGAAACTCTATAGGAAAACTTTAGGACCTACATCAGAAGACTTCGTGTCACCTGTTTTCTTACCCCTGGGTTAAAGATTGCCGAAGGTTTAGGGCTGATGGTTTTATCAGGACGGGGGGGTAGGGGGTGGCTCTTCTTGAACGGAGAGGGTGGTTTCAGAAATTACGGTAGAAATTCAGGAGTTGATACAGTCGTAGATAAAACACCGTAGGCACTCGGCAATTATTTCACTTAATTTAAACGTTTTCAAAGCGTTTTAGAACAAACAAGTTTAACAAAAATATCGAAATAAATCAAGTTTTCGTTTTTCGAAAAAAAATTGTGAAAATTGTATTTTTTTTCGTCGTCGATTGTGATATTTACAAAATGATTAATTATTTGCCCTTGTAATCCCTCATTTAATTAGTTTCCACTTAAAGTGATCGAGGGGTTTCCCTAATAGGATCATTAACGATTTTTCATCTAGGGATGCCAAAATTAATTTATTGTGCCTCTTTGAGGATAATGATTGAGGGAACATGGAAGTCGAAGCTTACTTTACGTAGATTCAACGTTCTGTCAGGGATGTATCATAGGGTTCCCAGGTACAGTGGGGGTTACAACTTTTTATTATTATTAATAAGTCTCTATTTGCAGGGGTTAATGTCATCCACTAGTGCAAATTTAATAGATGAGGGAGGAGGCAATACCCGGTACCGGCACTTAGCCTACTCCTTTCGAAAAGTAACAAAGGGGACCAACGGTTTTACGTCCCATCCTCAAATGGACGGTATAACCTTGACGGTCACATAATTTCCTCTATACTTCCCAGACTGCCGAGCAGACGTCGAGGAGAACGAAGCCGTTACACTAGCTCTCGAACCCTCCATCTGTTCTAACCAGCGATATAAGTGTGTTTAATGGCAGAGCGGTCACCCACTCTACCCCTGACCACGCCCGAAGAGTGCTTAACTTCGGTGTTCGAGTGGAAACCGGCTAAGGACCGCGGTTAAACCACTGAATATTCCTGGTTTCTAATCTAGATACGGGTCAATTCATTAATTTAATTAATTGGAAGTATTGTATGTTTCTTTGAAAGTCACTTCTTGTATCTGTAAGGTTTAAAATAAATTTAATGATTGATTTACGACTTTTAATATCATGCTTTATGAAATATATATTTTCTTAGTTGTCGCGATTTTCTTTTACTTTTTTAAAGATCCTCTTAAATGAGACTTGGTACATCAAAATTGTGTGTTTTGACTTATAAGGATGTCACTAATTTTGCTCTTTAAAGGCATACAAACTCAATTATATAGTAAAAGTGCAGCAAATAGGGGTGTGTTTATTGCCTTAATAAAATATTAATGGCCTTATCACATTATAATTATTATTATTAATCTAGATATACGGTTTGGTAATTTCAAATATTCCGTTATACGATCGTCTTCCTAATACATCAATGACGAAAGCAGTCTAACAAGGTCTTACATATTAAACTAGACGTTCGATCTGGTACTTTATCCACTCACATGGAAGAGTTTACGGGAAACGAGAGAACTTGAGAGGCTATCAAGTCTGGTTTAACGGTTGAATCGTACGGAACCGTAATGAAATACGTCTCGAGTAGGAATCCTAGCTGCAATTATGCTTGTTTTTTAGTCTATTACGAGAGAACGTTATAGAAGGTGCTTTGAAAGAAGATAAACGAATTACATATTTACAGGCACGGATACGGGGGTACCCCAAATAGGGAGCGAAGTTATTAAAAAATCAACAAACTTTTCTATTTTGGTGGAGGTGCCGGGTCGGTGAACTTTTCAAAATGTGTGTTGTTTGTCCTCGCGTATTATTCAAGGTGAAAGTGCCTGGTTACGTATTTTTTAACTTTCTAAGGGGGAGGGGGCTATTCACTCATCCCTTACTCCCAAGGTCACCAAAATATTCTGTATCGTCAGTGTTGAAGCCAACAATAAACGCAGGCCATCGTACATCGTGTTCTATTTTTATCGTGAAATGAGACGCATGTACGGATGGACTGACAGAAAAGTGATGCTTATGTGGGTGCTTTTTCTCTCCCTTATTATAGTGTCAAAGTTATACTGAAATTCGGAAGTTATATTATTATTATATTATTATTAATTTTGAAATGTACGATAATCGAATATTAGATGTCAACCTCATAGAAAGTTGAAAAGAGCCTGAAATATTACATAACTCATATTATATTCCCATTTAATAATGCCAACGTGTTGTTACTTTAATATTATTCTTACGTGTTAAGTCGCATGTAGAAAAAGTTATGTCTGGACAACCATAGAGCCTAAAAATTATACAATACCCTGTAAAAACTTCATGTACCGAACAAGACCGATAGAAGTAGATAAAGCGTAAACGCCTGACTCTAATTAAGGGATGTCCCTGGACCTATATCGGCCATCAGCAATACACACAGAACTTTTGTTTTTCTTCTAAAGATTGGTTTTTATTCGCTATTTAAAATATCTCAAAAGTCACAAAAGTCACGATGACCAAAAAATCCCGAAAATCATGTCAAGTAAAATGTATGAATTTTAATTTGTGGGCTTGATAAATGAAGGTGGGGTCTGACTTGGCTAAAGATGGGCATACTTACACAAAACATATTTAAAAGAACTTACTTTGCGGATAAAAGTCAAAATGGTAACTTGTATATTTGTTAAAACAAAAAGGGACAAATAATTCGCTACTTCGTCACAAAACCGGGTTAAAAGTTGGGGGCAAACCTTTATCTCCGGCCAACACCCACTGTGTCTATATTATAAGGTGTCTACTTTGGTTTAATTTCTACTGTACAATCTGCATCTTGGATTCTCTTAGCGTGGCTTTGCCGAGGTTAAGAGCCTTGGAGTCGAACACAGGCCTGGGGTTAGGAGCACGTCCCGCTAAAGGTTGCCTGATCCGGGGATTAGTTTCCTATAGCCTACTTGCTGCAGTATGGTTGGTTGGTAGGCGTACTGCGCAAGACGTTATCAATGCGAACACACCTTCGTATGGTTTAATTTTAAACTATCTCTATATAAGGGATTCTATTTTTAATCCTTTTCCTACGCCATTTACTGACAAAATCGAGCAATATTTCGGACCAAGAATCCAACAGTGTTGGCTCGAGCCTTAAGCGCGCGACTCTCATTCGGGAGGATCCGGGTTCAAATCCCGTTGAGACCGGCAATCCTGATTGAAGTTTTTCCCGAGGTTTTCCTCAGTAGTTAATGCGAACAACAACATACCCCCGTCTGGGCCCGGGGTAGAATTGGCCCAGAGCATGGCTCTGCTAATCGTAAGAGCCGATTCAAGAGAAAAAGTCCACCTCGCAAACATCAGCTTATATGAAGGGTAGTATTTTACTCCCCGAAACTAGAGGCGAGCTCTGGCAATCGTCGTCGGGGAACTTGCCCCCTTCCCTTGACGACCCCCCGGCGACGATGACAATGACAACACGGACGATGACACAGACGAAGACGACCACGACGTGGGGGGACCACCAATCCCTGCCCTCCCCGCACCCTCCTTTTCATCTGTCCTTTGCCTGAGCCCGGTCTGATTTCGCCACAGACCACAGGCCCCCACGACCCGACCCCGGCCATGATCCCGCCTCGGCCCCTTGCCCCCGGCCACCTACTCCCATGCCCTCCCCTTGCTTGTGGCTGGTTCTGACCAGCACAAGCCTGTCCACCCCGCGTCTCCCCACGTCACCCCTTACGTTCCTCCCCTTTGGAAAATATATAGTTATAAACTAACTAATAAACTTCATTATCACCGGAGGCGCAATATGACCTAACGGTTGACGCGCCCTTAAACCTAATAAACATCAAACATACATAGTTAAACACCTGAAGAGGGGCATGAATTGCACCCTGGGCAGGCTCCTCACAAAAATTATTTATTTAAATACCGTCAATAGAAATTGCTGCTGATGGAATTTGTTTCAGTAATTTTGTTATGATTGTATTTGTATACACATTTTAAGAGACACCACAGAACAATACAGGTAAACAACAACGCACTCACCCACTGCGTAATATTTCGTTTCATATTCATATTTATTTTAATATTTGGACTTTCGAGGGAATGTCTAAGAGCCGTGAGTAGGACTCAACCCCATGCCCTGTGCATGAGGAAAAGTCCTGAAAAAGTCTTTTAAGTTTGAACTCTCTGAATATGAACCACCGACTTCTTCTCACTGGGAAGCGCACTGAATCATCTCTCTAACTAACCGGAATACGTTGCCCATCTAGCTAGACGCACACTTTGTAGTAAGTACAGTACACACTTTTATGACCATGTTCACACAACTTAAATCGCAATAAATCATATTCCTGCTGTTTTTTTACCCCTACGGTCACACATTTTCCCCTCATTAAGCAACGTATTCAGCCGGTCTACGGTAGTACATTAGGGTTTATGATGTTTGCACACATGTTTGACCACCGCCCTGGGGGGGGGGGGGGGGGGGGGGGGGAGTGGTCACCGTCGTCCCTTACCGACCGAACTTTCCGGAAATCAAACTCGCTTCAGTTCGTTCGATTCGTTTCATTGCGCGAATAAATCAACACACAAAAAGTTGTTTGATTGTAACTTTGTTCAGTCTGTACAACATTATGTTAATAACAACGAACTAGATGTTAATATTGTCAGCTGCAAAGATTTATGGGCAAGTCAAGGCCGTTCAGATTTTTTAAATTCTTTTTTCTTAGATATGTCTAGACTAAAACAGACTGTGTCGGGAGAGAAGGGATATTATACATTTTGGAAAAGCAAGGCAGGAATACCGTTTAGGTGCTAGAGTTAAAAATATATTATGATTAACGTTTCTAATATTTTATAAAGGTGCAGTAATTCTTTGTTTACTAAAAATATGTTTGTTCAAAGATAATTTAATTACCTTATTATGTCTCACTCGCCTTTAGGATAAAGCATTTTCCTTCGTTTAAACAAGATCATAAACAAATTCGTGGTAGAAAAAATCTCTTTTCAGTGGATCGTTTTTCAATAAATAGTGCAGAAAATGTCACAAAAGTGAGCCCAATACTGAACTTAATGTATGCTCTATCTTCATTTATATTTAAATAGTTATGAAGATAGAGCATAAATTAAGTTCAGTTTTGGGCGCTCACTTTTGTAACATTTTCTGCACTAATTATTGAAAAACGATCCACTGTAAGGAGCTCTTTTTTAAAATTACGAAATTGTTTATGATCGTGTTTAAACGAAGGAAAATGTTTTATCCTTAAGGCGAGTGAGACAAAATAAGGTAAACATTAAATTATCTTGGAACAAACACATTTTTAGTAAACAGAGAATTACACTTTTATAAAATATTTGCAACGTGTATCATATAATCATGTTATTTTGTTCTTGCTTCCTAAATGAACCATCAAGTTAATAAATACTGTAGAAATACTAAAATCCAAATCCTTATTGGTCATGCATAATTTGTGTCAAATACAAGACTATTTTTTTAGGTTATGCCAACCTACGTAGTCATACTTATATACATACATTTCCATTAATGGGCAATATAAGGTTAGACACATAATAGTTCTTTAAGTCTGTAGACTGTTCGCAGGTATTAAAATGGGGCCAAGATTGTGTAAAAAGCGTCAGTGAGTCTCGTAGAATTATTCATTAACTCACTCAAAAACTTTTCTCACCGTTCGCTTAAAAACCGACAACCGATTTACTTGTATAACCTACTTGGTTATCTAACTCTGTTAAAAACTCGGAAGACTTCGTCAAATATGTCACGTTCCACAGCTTTGCCCCAATTGCCCCGAAGTACACAATGTAAAAATGTGCTTACAAAAGTAAACACAATTTTGACTTTACCTTCCCATTAAACGAGGCCTGTGCTCGTGTTCTATCGCAACCAAACTTCGCTTCGACTTCAAACACCGTTCTATGTGGCTGAAGTCAAACTTTTAGTCATGCTGCTAAATGGTTAATATATTTCTACCGAGGAAATGATATTGACTTTGCAAGTTTGAACCTTAGGAAAGAGATAAAAAGCAAACGCCTCTTTGAATATGATTATGTGAACCCGCCAAGCATAAATGTCAAACAAGTTTCTTAACTTAAATTATACGTAACGCCATGGAAAACGGGTCGTTGAGATAGCCTATGCATCCTAGCGAGGCATTTTAGAGGGTTTCAAAGGTTAACATCACACGACACATATAGGGGAATTACGAAAGTTTACGTGAAATTCTACTGTTGATAAAAAATATATGTTGGACTTTTTCTTTTATGTGATGTTCAAGAAACACGTTAGCGAGTTTAGATTTGAATATCTAGAGCAGGTGCTGTGAATTCATTACCTAGTTAGTAAAGTTTCTATCATAATTATTTTTAAAGAGATGCATGTAATAAGGCAGAAATAAAGCAAAAGAGCTTAAATTGAATTAAACAGAGATTTTTATGTATATCATAATTATTTTTTAATGTCGCAACTAAGGCCAGTGGATTGATTTACATAAAATCAATTACACCTACGGGAGAGTTTCCCGATTAATGAAATTGAGAAATAAGGTTAGTGAGTTTTAATATGTACTCTTAGCGATCGCTTTTCGATTTAGTTTTATTGTTAGTCCAAACTATACTAGTTTAATTAAATGACGTATGCTAGCTAACTAGGTCAACATTAATATTGTCCTTACTGTGCTTGTCGAATGTAATATATAAACATGAGATGACAATAGAAGTAATATTAATTCACATTTTAAACTTTCGCTGCCCGTTAATATTAAATCAAACGTGTATGAGTTTCGGGTTATTTCGCCGCGTCGCGAGTAAACATTATACGTACCTTTTTATAGTCTCCCTAGAAATAGTTGAGTCTATTATAGGGATAGGTACAAATCCCTCATTAAGATGCTAGTTTATTTGGAACGTCGGGAAAATTTTTACAAGACTTCTTTAAACTTTATCCGACAGTAAACTTGTGTCTGGATCTTCTCGATAAAACAGGCGAGGATCGAACCCTTGACCACCCACATTCAAGTCTCGAGTCTTAGCGCCGGGCCACCTCTATCGGACACGTCAATTGTCTTATCGTCACTAGAATAGTGGTTTAGAAGTTTTCTGACCTCGTCTGGAAGAGAAGTGAAGTCGCATGCAATTCTCTTTCACGCCTACACAATGTCAATAACCTTTTCTCTAGCATCAGGAAATCCAACTCTATTTAAATCGAATCTTGTCTCGTGTCTGTCTGTCTGTCTGTCTGTCTGTCTGTCTGTCTGTCTGTCTGTCTGTCTGTCTGTCTGTCTGTTTGTCTGTTTGTCTGTCTGTCTGTCTGTCTGTCTGTCTGTCTGTCTGTCTATTATATAGTTCTAGTTTTTATTAACTTTTTATTTTAATCTTTTAGACGATGTATCGTGAACTGTAATCATAAAGTAGGGCCACGATTTTAATATCGTTTTGTCCGCTAGCAATTTCCTGTAAAATTACCAATGTCAAGAAGAAATTCGATTATGTGCCTAGACGGGCTCTATAGGCAAACTCGTTAATTTATTTGCGATCGTTCCCATTAGAAAAGTTAACTAGCTTTAAACTCAATTTGATACTAATTTCCTCCCATTAGCCAAGCTCGATTTGAATTGGATAAACCTTATTGATGAGTTTCCGGTTTCTCAAGCTAGGGGCGCTGCCCTGTCATCGATTGAATTGAAATTTGATATTAAATACCTTGACAATAAACTAATATTAATTGGTTTTTCTATCTCCGTTTTTTAATGGTTGACAAATTGACATTTTGCTTTTTATGAGGTCTTTGTCTAGAGTTGTGTTTGTCTACCAATATAAACACGAAATGGATGAAGTTATTTGTGTTTACAAAGCTTTGTGACATATTATTAGTTATTCATAAGTAAACAAATGTATATTATGAAGATGTTTCAAACCGTTGCCTTTTCGATACATGTCAGGAATATCTAAGCGAGTTATGTGTTCACTGCTCGCATTACTCACAAACGCGATACTTATTCGGGAGGTCACCAGTTCGATACCAGACTCCGTCAATACTGACATAATTTCCCGCACAATTTCCCTTAAAAGGAGGTAGGCATGCTCATTTCACTCGCATTAAACTTTCTCATACAATTTTAGTCGAATCTATTTGTAATTTTACATAATTATTGAGAAAAATCGAAGAATTAAAGAATCTATTTTATTAATTGATTTTATTGATTTAATTAATTGATTTTAGAAAATAAACAAAAAATAAATTCAATTTTCTAGAATTAAGAATCTATCAAAACGGTTTTTAAAAAAAACACCCAAAGAACTACGCATTTTCGGATTGACCTGTGATAAATGGAAAATATATGTTAGGAGAATATACAGATGTATTACATTATCAATGTCAAGTTGTATTCAGATGTAATGATTTATGGCTGCAGGACTCGAAATTTGCCGAACATCAAACCACGGCTGCTTCCTATTAATAAAAATAATTGAATGATTAAATTTACATTATTTCTTAGCTTCTTTTAAATCTCTAAACGTAGATAAGTCCTCTGGGAAGCGGGACATGTTTCGAATGGGTATGTTTTGTATGAATTGAGTATTATTTATTAAAATATTTCCTAATATTGCAATTAAGATAATCCTTAGCACTACAATCAAATTATCCTTGATGCTTCACAACCTTTAGGGATAAATTCGTAACTGAGACGTCTTATTTTCCTTTACAAAAAACGCCAACCTGTAACTTGATAAAATAATAAATTAAGTTCTAATTTCGGAAATCTGGATTTTGATAAATTTCTATTCTCTAAATTAATTCCGTCCTTTAAAATCTCCGTTTGTGATAATCATCGTTCTCCGTTCTCATTAATTCTTAGTTCTAACCACTGCAGGTGTTTCACTTTTCCCCGTGCCTCTTTGTTAAATTATTGATGTGAACATTTCTCGGAATGCAATAACACTGTTGCCAACTAAATTACCTTCCATATTATGGTAGCCAACCTTAATGATCCAAACTACCCCCCAAACTCATAACATTTTACTACCTCGCAGGGTGGTTAAAGTCAAAAGGTTTCTCAAGGGTTGGTTTTAAGACCAGAAGGAGAAAGTGGAATTTACATTCCAACCCCTTTCCTTGGTTGGTTAATATTGCATCGCCTACACTTCTCGTTTGGGAGTAACTATTTTTAATTACGTATCTGTTGCCGCATGGAGCCAGTCCTCGAACGTAAGGTTGGATGTTTTTTGAATCCCGACTTTGAGCGAGAGACGAAGACGGTTTGGAACACTTTGGAGCCGGCAACGTGACTGGGAAACATTTATAAAACATCTCGGGAAATGCGAACAATGTGTCTCGGGAAACTCGAGAGCGAAGACAACCATCGTGAAAAGTTTAGGACGGGAGAAAAGAAAACATGCAATCGAGAGCTGCGGGAAAGTTTTAAGTTTACACTATAAACGGTGTACGAGTTATGAAGACGAAGAAGAGTTGTGTTGTTTACATGAGGGTTTAAGCTTTATGAAGTGGAAATGAGTTAGTGATAATGATGGTGTTGTTTATGAAACGTAAAGTCAATCACTCGTTGTTCGTAATAGCTTTGTACTGAAAGATGCAGTCGTAAAAAATAAAATAAATCTGTTTAAAATCATCAAAATAAATGGATACTGATTGTTTTAATTCCAAATCGTTCAATTCAATATTTTACATCGTTCAAGAGTGTTCGGGCAGAAAAATACGTTTTACACAATGATTAAAATTGATAAATTAATTAATAAATTATATGTTCGAATTAAGAGTCTACCCACCCAGTTATATAACTGATTTTCACTGGGGGAAATTAAACCAAAGCGACCAAGCCGATACTGTAGGCCCCGACGCAATTGACGAGTGAGCGATAACCAACCATAGATCGATATTTTTAGTCACCGTTTACGAATTCCTAACCCAAGAATTGATTAACTTAAGTCCAAATCAGAAGTTTACAAACTTTTGCCTATAGCGGGAATCGAACTCTAGTCTCTGGACCTTCTGCATTGGAAGCAGAGACGCTTACTGCAAGACCAATGAGCTCCATAAAACATTAGATATCATCAGTCATCTTAGTAGATCAAAACTATGTATTTTTATTTTTGGTCCACGTACAGTTCCAAGTTGTGAAAATATTGTTTTGATATTGATTTTGATTCTATGGTTTATTGCGTTTTCCGGTACGGGGAGGAATTTGAACAGACAACCACAAAACATCGTAGTTCGCAGTATACATGTACGCAACATGCTCGGGTACGGGAAGACTCAAACTAGGGAGCGAAGCTGCTTCAACAACAGATTGCCGTAAAATAAGGGGAAAAAACTCCTCCTATATTAAAATGTATGTTGTAGGTGCAGAGTTGTAAGAATGATCGCATTTGGATCGTGATAGCCACGCCCCTCTGATCCCAAGAGTCACCGAAAACATTCTGTATTGTGAAACAGAAACGAAACAGAAACGCTTGTCAATCGAAGGTCAACGTGACACAAGGTCTAGTTGATTCTGGCGTTGATCCGCGGGTGTTCGCCCTGTTCATCACTGATTGCTGTATTCCCTATTAAAAGATATCAATCTTTGGTTGGTTATCGCTCACTCGTCGATTGCGTCGGGGCCTACAGGGTTGGCTTGGTCGTTTTGGTTATATATTTTAGCGTAGCTTCGCTCGCTACTTCAACTGGAAACTATTACTTAGATAAATTCCCCCAATTTGAATCAAATATATGCATGTCAACCTCATTATTTTATCATGATTCGCAAATGCACATTGCAAAGCTCTTCAATGTATGCAAGTGCAGTTTGCGTTGCAATCCTATGGGGATTCCCCGAAGAATAGGGTAATGAATTCAGATGGTAGAACATCGAGAGGGAATTGGAAGGCAAATACTATCTCACAAACCTAAGTGTGCTCGCGCATTCCTTCATACTTCATGTTTCATGCAACGTTGCATTACGTGGATGCAACTAGACAACGTTGTCTAAACTATTCTAATTGAATTCTCATCAGAAAGAAACTTGATAGGAAATTGAAGGGTAAATTTTCAATTTATTTTGAATTTTTGAAGATACAGTGTTAATTTTCGTGAATAATATTTGTTCGAAACTGGTTTTCATTGTGATTACAATTAAAGAGAAATCAACATGTATAGGATTCTGTTAGTTGCACCATGGTTGCACTATGTTTCACATTTATTTCATGCTGTAGTTTCAAAATTTCAAAATTCAAAATTGCTAGATTTCATAGGCTTATTGTTTGGACAGAGAACCACAGTTGGAAACTAAAAGGTAAACGTAAATGTTGATATTATTAAATATATAAAAAATAAAAAACGACAATCTGTAGTTGTTAATTGTTCGCTCGGTGATGGCGATGGCGCCTACAGTGTTGGCTTGGTCTACTTTAAATTTAATTTCCTCTTTGGAAATTAGTTATGGGACTAATTTATTAGATTCTAAATACGAATGTATTTATTTATTTATTAAAAAAGTAATTTAGATTCTGAATGGCTAATTAACCCCATGTGTTGTGAAGGTGAGTGATGCTGTCAGGCCGATAAGTCTAAAGCCTAAACCGCGTCACAAGTAAAATGTTTCCCGACTGTCGGCGGTGGAGATGGAATATAAATAAGCCTATATTGGCATCGACGCCCCTCGTCTTTAAAGGTCTCAAAACGGACTCCGTGACTCGAATGGTAATCACGAAAACGAGGGGGAAACATTCACGTTTTTATTGATATTTCGAATGACTTTTCAAAAACCATCTGTCTAGTCTCATTACCAAAGACGGGACATCAATCTCCCTGGGGATGCGGGATCCAGTTATTTGAAATATAATTTTAATTAGTACAAGTTATTGTAATTATATCTACTTCTATGGTATTATAGAATTGTGAGGTGTTTTATTAAAACTACACATGTATTACAACATGAAATTACAACTCTAAATTTTACGATAAATAAATAAATAAATTGTTTTTAGAGTTTACCCACTCAGTTATATAACTGATTTTCATTGGGGGACAGTAAATCAAAGCGACCAAGCCAACCCTGTAGGCCCCAATACAAGTCAACAAAAAAAGATACAAGTACAACAACACAACAAAATCCAAGTGAGTTAATCAATTTTTTATTTCCGACGTTTGAGCTCTTACTGTATTATAGTATATACTATTTTTAGATATAATTTAATAAGAGTTTATCTTTCTTAATTGGAATATAAAAATAAATTATATATTTAAAAACCTTGAATAAGAATAAAAATCAGTTGTAAAAAAAAAAAATTAAATAACGGGAAGGCTCTAAATACAAATAATATACTACTGCCTTCGACTGTATGCACGTGAAATAAAGGTGACTTATTATACAAAAATTTATATAACTGATCAGTGATGGTCTTTGAACATTATAAATATTTCGGTATTTACTGTTTGAATGCTAAGTTAAATCTTATGTTTTAGTTTTCTCTTTGTCCGTCTGCCCAATTGTCACGTTTCACGATATAAACCAAAATTAACTTCCGAACGATTTTGTTTCTTTTAAAATTAAATTATATAACAGGTATTAACTTTCAAAATACAAATCATTGTCTATTCACTGTTAATAAACAAATATTTTAAATCAAACTAACCTTTTAGTTTAATAAAAATATATGTTTATAACAGTGATTAGTCCAATGCATGATTTGTATTTTTAATGTGATTCTTGTTGTTGACATGGCCCTTTAACAAGGATGATACAAAATGTTTCTCGTGACTCTTCCGGTCAAGGGGACGTTGTTCCTCTCTCAAAAAGGAGAAAGTTTTTAACCCGGCACCTCCACCAAAAACGATCAAAGTACGATGAAGTTTTATTTGTGTATGCATATCCTTCTTCGACCTTCTGTTGAATAAGCACCTTCGCTCCCTATTTTTGTTATACCCGTACGCTTGCTTATGAAACTATACACAGCGATAAATTTGTGTAATAAATTACATTCCACCATCGGACTGTTTAGTTAACAATATAATGTGTATGAATTAAACTGAACATTTATACGGTGTTACCCTACGGTCTTGCCTGGATAAGAGCTGTCACATATCAAGCAGTAGATAAGAGTAGTTTGCAAGTGGAAATTCCAGCCCTCACATGTTGTCATACGTCAAGTGAAGGGTTGTTTCTGACTGAACACGGTAAGTGTGGAATATCATCCCTGTACATAGGGTAGAAACATGCTCATCTCTGAAGAGGATGTACACCGCCGTCAAGAGGCAGGTAACACTTGCTATAGGAGTAGTGTAGTGTAGTAGTTACAACCATTAGGGGTGAGATTTCACACCTTACATGCACGTTATCAAACCTGAAGTGTACTCTGAGTGTTCCTGTTTGATGAGGTGGCAATCTACTCTCAACAACCTTCTGCAACTGAATTGGCATGATTTATATTTAGTAAACGAAATAACCGATTATCAACTACACTTATGTCTTCAGTTACTCACGTATGTATATACAAAGATCACAATTAGGTGAATTTACACTCACTCCCAAACCCAATGTAGGCTACACTGAAACATGAAACCTCGAACATGCGTGTTCATAATATACTCAATTCATCTGATAAAAAAATGCTACATATTGGACTTGTAGAGCGGTTGTTTTGTTGCAATGTGGTCATAAAATGAAAATAATGTGAAGTTCATTATTCTACCTTTATGGAATAATTTTGCATACCAACATTGTACATTTTAAAACAGAATCATCGAGTATGTATTGTAAACTAAGTATAAACTCAAATAAGCTGAATATTATGAAAAACATGTATGCATATTTTAAATCTGTTGAGAAATGCCAAAATAATGATTTTTTTTTTTTTTTTTTTTAAATTTTTGATGCTAATCTGTAACGACTTAAAATTTCCAGATACATTTGTTTTGAATGATTAAGTGTATGTTCTAATTTTTTTATTATCGAAAATAATAACGTTTTGAACGAAATCAGACGTGAATTTGATTATGCAAAAAAAGGGTATACTTTTTCTTCAAGTTTAACGTTCCAAAGTACCCAAAGAAGCATTTAATCATATACACACATTTAATCATTATGTTTTTGCCTGGTAACGTGAATATTTTCTAATATATTCTCCAACAATAAATAATACACTTGATCATAAAAAGTGCGACAGAAATATTTTTTGTCCGGCGAGTCTATAGTCGCTCCCGGTGGCTACGGCGTAACGATATATTGAAATATTCTGCGCGCTGACCCCCCGCTCTAAGGGGTGATTGATCGAGAGGGAGGGGGTGGCTTGCGCATGCGTACCTCGGATATTAGTTGACGGCCATTATGCTCTAGGACCTGGAAGGACGCCGGTCATGGGACTAGAGCCAGTTCTAAAAACATCGACCGTCTTGGGAATAAGATATTCATAAGTGTTTAATAAATGTATATTTTACAATTGTAAAATTTTAATATGCAAAAGAGGACAACATAAATAGTACAAAATAGTAATGGAAATGTGAAATAGATTTTTCATTAAATATGGCAAGTATTCAAATGCTCACATATATTAAATAATCATTCTCAAAGTACCTATTTTGAAATTCATATTAGTTATTGAATAAGCATTCCACCAACCAAAAATGAGTGTACGTTATCAGGGCCAATAAGAATAAAACGAAGTAGTTCAAAATCCCATAACTCTATTTTTTTTCTATTCTTAGAAGATCTGGGATGAAGTAGGTTCGCTCCCTTTTTCGGGTAGTCCTGTGCCCGTGCTTCTAATTCCATAAGCCATGTGTACTTTTCTCTTTTCCCACAAATTTATTGTCATAGATACATACATACATAATACATACAACATAGCAAATTGTACACAAAAATAATGTTATACAGTCACGTGATCAAATCCGTAATAAAAATTACTCTGGCAAAGTTCTCGTTGGAGAAGAATTAGAGCAAGGAATTATGTCAGCATTGAATTTAGTCATCAAAATAAAAACGACTCGTATAAAATTCCTAGTGAAAATGTGTTCCGTTTCCGTTTTGTTGTTAATCTTCACTTAATAAATTGCACACTTTAGCTTATATTTTTGTTATGACTTTATTAAATATTTACAATGGTTCATATTAAATGAAAGATAATTAAATTCAATTGCATGTTGTAACAAATTAGATTTTTCTTTAAAGTACAGTCATGAAACAAATAAAAGTGTGTGTCGCTTCTTGTAGTGAAGCCTCTCTCCCTCCTGGCCCGCAATAAACAACGTCTCGGCCCGGCTAACAGAGCATCTAGGCCCAAGCAACGCAACATCGCCCCCCTCACCCCTTCCACATTTGCGTACGCCTCCAACTTCCTACCCTCAATGTCAAAGAGAAACTCACCCCCCGAGCGTCTTGCCATAAATTCCCTTTGGTCTTTCAGTGACATGCCACCCCCAAAAGCCACCCCAAGTCCCCGAAGACCGCCCCCATATTACCATTCGCTACATTGAAGGAAACATACTAACCGTTACAAAATACATGGCCATTTCGATGGAAAGCCGAATGTGCAATGTACTATTGTGTGAACATATGCCTAAGAACTTTTTATAATAATCCTAATTTAATCATTCATACACGTAGCTTACTTTTGACAGAATTTAACGTTCATTTAAAATAACTTGTTTAGGTAAGATCTCAAATATGTTAATTTAATACAAAGTTTAAAACGCATTCACTTTTAAAAACGAAGAATGTAGCCTATTTTAAACTATTGACTGTCATGTTGTTATTAACATCTTGTAACACGTTCAATAGTATACACATGTGATATCATATTTTTTCTTATGGCTTAAATTGGAAAATTCCATTGTCGTCTGTGGCCGTTTCTAGTCAGCATAGGCCTATCCCAGTTGTTCGATGTTGTAACTCAACTCTTTCACTCACTGAGTATTATCTCGTTTATCACAACTGTATAATAACTTTTAGCAGTACCAACACAAAACATTCAATTAAAAAAAATCCTCACCTGTTCTTGCAAATACCATATATTTAAGAAGTTACAAAATTTTGAAATATTTTGTCAAGTACTAACATTATCTGGTAAATAACCAGTTTTATTTTGAATATAAGGCTTAAAATTGTGCTACTAATAACGCCGACTCAGAAATAATTTACCAAAAATAATCTTTTTGGAATTGCGTACAAACTCGCGATATATTAATGTAAAACCGTTTTCCACAATCAGCTCTGTATTTAATTTTACCTAAAAACAACTCTTACGCCTTTTAGTTTCAAATTAAACTTATAAGATTTCCAATATTATTTTGCTTTACATCGCCTGCTTCATCATTAATTTCGCTTTTCACGTGGCTGGTAGGTAGCAATTAGCCTCCTTAATTAACTGTTATTACACAAACGGCTTCTCAAAAGGCAAGGCGCCTGCTTTTAACGGAAATTTGAATATTTAAAACACTTTCCACGCCACATGAGTGATCAAAGGTAATACGACCTTTAAGATAATGGCGTGTGGTATTAGAACCCCTTAGAAGCACAGCTATAATGGTCTCTACTCTAAGAGATATTCGACAGGTGTCTTAAGATGTAATTACAGTATGTGAACAGCGTTGATATGACTACGTAACAAGCAAGGGTGCTGGAGTACAAACAAAAAAAAAATAGAAAAGTAACGAAGCTACTTAAATAACAGTTTGTCGAAGATGAATAGAAAAATAAGATTCTCACGTTTATATATCTTGGTGGAGGTGCCGGGTCGAAAGAGTGGCCTCTTGAATGCTGATGCTACTTCCTCTTGACCAAGGTTCACTAAAACATTGTGTCTTCCCTTGCTGAAGGGCAATGCCAACATAATACGCATGTCAATCGGACGTCGTGTTCGGTTTTAATCGTGAGACGTGACACACGCACAGACGAACGACCAGAAAAATAAATGCATAATGCATACCTTCGTTCGGCGTTGTTATTCATTTCTACAGTTGATTATGTTTGGCTTAAAATAATTAAATACGAATTTATTTATTTTACTTCTATCCTATTCAGTTAAAAACTGATTAAAAATGAGGACAACTAAATAAATCTAATTACAGAAATGCAGACACAATCGTGAACTATAGTTAAATGGAGTGGTATACCGACCGGTTATTAAATAAATTTGTATAAACTCAATAATCATTGAACAATATTTTCCTTAATGATTAGTAATTTGATGAGTGCTAGTAAATGCTACATAACTCTGAAACATTGAATCAAGTATAGGTCTTCTCAAGCGTGGCCATTGTATCTTGTTGCGACAGGCCCACGATATTTACAACCCCTCTTCCGTGTTTATCACGTACTGTGACAGAGGATTCATTAATGCACCATCACAGTTCGTAAGTTGTGTTATTCATGTTATAAAGTCACGATAAATCAGGAACTTTGTAAACGTTTCATATAGCATGCACAGATAGAACATTACATGAAATACTGCGAATAATGAGAGATTGAAGAATGTACAGTCTTATATGTTCTTGTGCGTTCTTGGATTAAAAATATTATTTAATGAACTTCACACACACAAATAAAGCGAAGTTCCCCTATAAGGATAACTTTTCTGTCCATCTGTGCCTGTGTCACGTCATTGCAAATCAGTTTTTATAACTAAATAGGATAGACGTTAAATAAATAAATAAATGAATAAATAAACCGACAGTGTTGGCTCGAGCGTTAAGCACGCGACTCTGATTCGGGAGGTCCCGGATTCAGATTCAGATCCCGTCGAGTCCGGCAATCCTGACCGAAGGTTTTTTCTGGGTTTCCCTCAGTCGTTAATGCGAATGCAAGTTATTGAATCCTCTTAAACAGCCCTCGGACATCCCTTCCCAATCCACAACATACCTATAGTTAAAGGGGCATAAATTAAGCTTCCCACAATTTTTTTTTTTACAAATAAATAATAATAATTTTTAAAAAACGGACAAGATCTTGAACTGACATGCTTTTATCACATAGCCTTCATCAAGGACGATACAGAATGTTTTTAAACTTGTGTCGTCAAATTGGAGGAGATAGAATTATTTAGGGACATTTTTCCATACTCGGCACCTACACCAAGGATTTCAATCTCACGATTAGATTTTATTTGTGTGTTCTTCGAAAATCTGTTGGTAAAAAACTACGCTCCCTATCTTGGGTATCCCGTTCCCGTGTTTAAGACGATTTTTGTTGATTATTTCCAAATTAAGAAGTTTGTTGCAAGTTTAGTAAAAAAAATAAGTGTTAGATTTTTTTTAGTTATTCTGTAAATTTAATTCCGAAAACTAAACAACTGTTCTGTTTTTAGTTGCGCAAAAGCTGGTGCATCCAACTATTTACACAAACTTATGATTATTATCTTCTTGTTCAAGCTGTGTACGTGTATTTATTTTCCTACTTTATAAATACAACACATAACTGAACAGAAAACACATTTAAGGAAATAGAAGTAAACAGTTAAGAAGTTCCGCACTCTGCGGTGACAATACTATATCTGAGAACTACCATCTTGATTTCCAACGTTTTATCTTACAGTAAACACACTTTACTTCAGAATTAGAGGAAACAATACGAAAAGCAGGTTGAAGATTTTCTTCCTTTTGCCCTGCTGAGTTGAAATGGCCGGGGCTGTAGGGTAGTTGCGGCGGGGGGGGGGGGGAGGGGAGGGGGCAGAGTCTTACTCTTAACCACATCATATATTCGACTACCTCGTCTTTGTTAGAAAGTTACCCCCTTTTGTCTTGCAAAACCCCATATAAGCCTTTCTTAAACCTTACTATCTGTTTCATTAACATTTTGAAGGGGAAATGTCACACGAAGGATGAGGAAAACATTGGCGCAGGTGGTGAAAGGGTAATTTTTTTAAAAGATAATGGAATTCTCTTAAGGGAGGGTAAATTAATTAATTAATTAATGGAAATGAAAAGTTTGGTGGTTAAAACAAAATTTAATAGGTTCACAATAGACAAACACAGGAACTCGTGTCCAATAAATCAACATGGGTTAAACTAACTTTTACAACGTTTACATAGTTGAAGGAACATTCTCTCGGTTTAATTAGTATAGAGTATGAAACTCCATTCAATTTACAATAGATCGATG
This sequence comes from Sweltsa coloradensis, assembly GCA_024449915.1. Classification (NCBI taxonomy): domain Eukaryota; kingdom Metazoa; phylum Arthropoda; class Insecta; order Plecoptera; family Chloroperlidae; genus Sweltsa; species Sweltsa coloradensis. The sequence goes on along the minus strand of JAMZAV010000246.1, from coordinate 664,667 downwards.
TTCGATGCATCTACTATATATTTTAAATACCGCCCCAGAAAATGTACTTTTCAAATTAAAACAACATCAAAACAATAATTTCTAACGTGGTTGTACGACATGAAATATAAATTATGTTAATAGTAAAGAAGTTAATCTTTATATTTAATAAAGTCAAGGACAATAAGTTTTTACAACTGCTGAATACCTATGACATAAGTTTCATAAATAAAATAAATAAATACTTTTTTCCAATCCTCTGTCTCGTGTCAACTACCGTATGGAGAGTGGCGCTTTGAATATTATGTTAAGGGTATATATTTTAAACCCACCATTTCTATATTCTATATCAAAAATCTATTAAAAATGTTTTTTAATAACTCCCAAATAATGAATGTCAAAACAATGTTTTACACCGATTAGTCATTTCGATTGCACAAATTATTTTAAACATTCATCAATCTCAAGATCAACATGCCCGATATCGATAAATAAGACATCGAATGGAGGACTCAGGCAAAGCCCAACCTTTTTCTTTGCCGAGCTTCAAGACCTCCTGTTTAATAATATGCTCTATTGAATTATTTCTATGATTTTTTCATTTTAAAATTATCAAATCGAATCGAGAAATGTTTTTATTATCCCCGACCCGGCACCTCCACCAAAATACGAAATATTTCCTCCCGATTCAAATATAGTTCGCCGATCACAATTCTTGTACACCACCCGTGGATAGATAAATCAATAGTCTGGCATGTACCTTTCTTACTAGAACATATTTTCTGCAGTCACTTTGTTAATTCTGGCGCGAATTAAATAAATTAGTATTAAAAGTGCGTAAATGAACAACATCAATCAGCCATTGTATTGGGCAAATAATTATTTGCTGAAATATGTCCGACACTTTATTTTTGTAATAGAATGTAACTTTATTATTTACTAGTAACTTTTTAAAGGTAGCATACAAATCCTTGAAATAATCAACCCTTTTTCTTAAAGGGGTATATAACCGCTAAACTCAAAACATATATTTCATTCAGGCTAACTAGTAATGAATTTAGCAATGAACAGAAAAATTATTGGGGCCACCATGACCTCCCAAAAAATTGTCAAACATGACATTTTTCAAGCTAGGTCCCATCGGCAAAAATCTCCCATAAGAAATAACATGGGGCCGATCTTTATGCCCCGTGACCTATTGGAGGATATTCACCCAAAAAAATATTGGCCATTATTGACGTACTCGACAGCCTTTTCTGTAAATTCTCTATATTTTGTTTTGTAATTCGGGCAAGTAGTTCGGTCAAAATATGCTGATTACCGTAACGGGGTGTGATTTTGGAATGCATATTTTTGCGTGTTTGAGGGTATATTTGGGCCCAGTTTCAAGACCCGATGTTATAAGGGGGAATTTTAGATTGGTACTATGCTCTAGTATATGTGGACCAAAATAGAAGCAGGTTAAAGCCGATTTAGGAAATTTTCTAAAACGCCAATTTTCGACAATTACAGGATCAAAAACTTAAAAAAAAATCGTGTTTAATCACAGTTACAAGATATAATATTTAAACGGTCTTTTAAGTGTAGTTTTGTGCTATAGATCACGTGGTAAAAAATAATTTTTGGGGTTTTTAGCCCCTTTAATTTAATCCTGAAACTTAAGTCAATGTCCAAATCCCACAACAAGATGAACACCACCAATAGAATTAATAATATTTTCCCTCAATATTCAATCTATATTGACACTTAGTACACGAATCAGCATGATCGCCACAACCACAAAGTCATTTCTACTGAGTTGAATTTATCTCGAGTTTAGTTTTAACAACACGGGACCAACCTCTCTTTCCGAAGAGCCACCGAGGCTTCTTTCGACAACCAAGTGTGTGTATAACTAGTTTTCCTAGTGAGACTTCTAAACTCGATAAATCAGCTCATCCTCAAAAAGTGATTTTTTCTTCTAACTTTCCAATTAACCACTTTCAATTAGAACCTAAGCTTTAGCTAACTAAAACCTCTCCAACTTTGTTACGAACTAACTCGCAGCGAGTTCTCCGAGCATGTTTCTTACTATGGTTTTACCCAACTCCCTAACCCAACCCAACCCAAGCGCCAGCATTCAATATTCGCTAGTTTCCTACAAGTTGGTCTACGGAATATAATTGTGTTGGTGGTTTTCTCTCAGAGAGAAGGGGCCCGTGCGGCAGTCAGCCACCCCCAACCCCCACCCCCCGTACCACCCCCAGGACCGGTGGTGGATTGAACACAACGTGACATAAGGAAAGCCCTCACTAAAAGTTTGCCTAGCTACCTACAGCCTGGGCACATAAGATGACAAACTACTCAAGCACCCATAGATAACTCAGCATGTTATTCTGCCTTCATTTCGTAGATAAATATTTTCAAGGTTTTGTTCCATTTATTTATCTTTTGTTAATTTAATTCTGGAAATAATATTTTTTACAGTTTAGATAATGATCACAGAATGAAGACACACAAACTGAGATGAAATTCGCAATAGTTGGACTGATATGCAAACTAGAATCTGCTAATGGGTAACATAACAATTTTACTTCCTTCTGATAACTAACATGTACTCTTTTAAGTTTGATCAAAGTTACTCGACGAAAATCAATCCTTTAACTTGGCAAGCCGTGTAACTCATTTTTAACATCTTAACGAAATAGCAAGTTTGAAGTAATTAATCAATTGAAATATTGACGTATGCTGAAAGACATATTACCTCTATAACGGGATGTAAAGTATTTAAATCAACGTACGTGATTTCATGTCTGATTAGTAATTAAAACTAACCTAATAAAACTCCTTGTGTGCATACGATTGTGGCCTCAATTTATCGCAATTCAGAACACGTATGCAACACAGTTTTAACTAGACTGTGCTCTCCTTGTTCTAAAACACTGATCGTATTTTCATTTTGCCGCTTCAAGAACAAATGCTTTTCAATTTCCTTGCTCTCGTTTTTTTTTTAAGAATTAAAGTTTTTCACGATTTAGATTTGTCATGGCGAATTCTCGTGTTGTTTTTTTTTCTTCCGAGAAGTGAATCATAGTTAAAGTCAGGAATCAGTCTACCGGACGAGCGATTTTGTGTAGTTGGACGTCCTCTACCATCCTGCTCCTAACTAACCTCCCTCTTGGAGCTTAAATCCATCTTGCTTCATCTAGCTTCGTCCTTCTCTCTCCCTCTCTCTCCCTCTTTCCATCTAATCCTATCTACCAATCCGTTTTGTGTCTCCGCGTCGTCCTGCGTTCTGTAGAATTTCTTGAAATTCTTGGGGAGTTGAAACTAAGTTATCCTTTGACGTCGTACAATTCGTCCCAAATTCATCCTGAATTCATCCTGGTTTCATCTCATTTGGACCCACATTGAGTTGAATTGTTCGTCATACGTTGCAAGACTCCGTAGTGTACTACTCACAATTCCTCGTTAACGCACTGTGTAGAGACATTTCAGTATTTGCGTGGTGCAACTAAATATCTCAATGTTAACCAGGGCCTGGTTTCTCTACCCAAATTTGTTCCACTGTTTTATCAACTGCCATACAAATTAGAAATTACATAGAATTCGTGAGAACACTTTAAACAATATAAACAAGCACGGGTACAGAGAACCCAAACAAAACAGTGAGCGAAGCTACTTAACCAACAGATCGTCGAAGAAGAAAACAATAATAAATAATTCGTAAAATGGTGGAGGTGCCGGGTAACACATTTTAAAACTTCCTTTGTGGCTAGACACTACCCGCCTTACTTCCAGTAACAATCTTTGTTGAAGGGAAATGCCAAAAAAACAAACGCATGTCGTGTTCGGTTTTTACTGTGAGACGTGACACACGCACGGACGGACAGACGGACAGAAAATAAATACTTATTCGAGAGTTGTGCACTCAAAAAACATTTTTATACAACTGTTTTTGCTGGCACTTAGTAGGTATATGTTTGTCTTCATTACTTTGCTGATCTGACACAGCCTTGACATCAAAGATTAATCTATAGGTACTGTTAAATAAATTTTATAGCCTACGTGTGAGACTTAATGATATGAAGTGTAAAGTAAAGAAAGAAAGTCAATAAATATTTCATATTTTTTAAATGCTGTTTTGTAATGTAATTTCGTCAATGTTTTAGAAACATTCTCATGCATTTATGTTTAAATATTATTATAATATAATGTTATGTTTATTACAAAATTATAAGTTTTTCCTTAACCTAAGTTAATTTTATTAGTCGAGTGGCCTACAGTTCTTCCAAATACATTTTAATGACCATGCAAAAGCACAAGTTTGACCTAACTTAAATATTTCTTTAACAAACACCCCAAAGGTCATCCGTGTTCTTAATAAACCCGCTGGTAACTAGAAAGCCTCGTGTCTTGTGTCTTGTGAGTGACCACTGGTCAGTTGCAACGATACCGAACAAGTATTTGTGTATAACCACCCTTCATCTGCCAGCCACTGGTCACTTCTAGCATGCGCGCGGTAGATTGAAGACGACATGAAGGTGTTGAAAACTAGTTTAACGAGGAAGAAGTAACTATTGGTCATCGAGTGACCACTGGTCAGTTTAAATCAACACCATCAGGTGTCTTGTACTGGTACTCTGCCGGACACTGGTCATTCTATCGCCAACACAACGTGTTTAGAGCGAACACGCGTGGATTGAAGACGATACGGAGGTGTTGAGAACTAGTTTAGCAAGATAGGAGTAGCCACTGGTCATCGAGTGACCACTCTGCTTTGTCGGGCGATGCTTCAAGACGACAGCTAAATTAGAAGGGTAATCTGGACACGCGCTGGGGTGGTGCATGGTCAAGCACATCGCATTGTCCGAGAGTGGACGAGTGTCAGTAGGGGAGGGTGGCACGTACACGCCATGTGTTACTGAAGCTGGGGTGAAGGTATCGACATGTTTTATAATTATCATCACATCATAATATGTGGTTTTTATGATTTAATTGGTGGAGGTGCCGGGTCAGTTCAATAACGTCTAAATACATAGGAATAATATGAAAAGTTACGGTTAACAAAAGTAATAAAAAATATTAATGGGGATAAAAATAAGAACAGGAAATAAACATTCTTTAGAATAACTTAATTGACCCGGCACCTACACCAAATTTGGTAAATTAACAAAATATACTTTTATAATATTTTTCTAGATATTATAATATAATTTATTTGGTATGGCACATGGAAAGGAATATAAAATTGACATAACATGATTAATCTGCACCGCGCATACAAAACAAACCAATGCGAAAAATCATGCAAAATACCCATAGAGCGATAAAATTAATCAACTGTGGGTTGAAACAAATTAAGGAAATAATAAAAAATATTACGAAGAATGGAAGAAAATTGGTAAGAAGTAGTTGATTATATTCACCAGCGACAATATATTAAAAATAGTTGTTGAAACTATTATCAACTGCCTTGGGTGCGTGTACTTAGAAAAGTGATTTTAATAAAAATTCACACTAATATGACAATTTTTAATACGTTTTCAAAAAATTTCAAAATAATCGACTTATTATTGTTGTTGTTAACAGTACCTACATTTCATTGAAAATTTGTGTCGATAATGTGGTTTTGATGGCTGTGATGTGGCCTTGACCTTTTCATCGTCAACGTTTTTAATTGTATGTGGATTTAAACTGTGTGAATTCAAATTAAATAAGACAAATATTTTTTTTTCAGGTCTCATGCTTTGTAATGATGTTCTTCGTACAGAACGAGGATGCTATACTTGCTGTTAACAGGCAAAACAAACTAACATACAACATGAAAATGAGGTAAGTTGATTTCGAAATATTGTAGAGCGAGTTTGGTTGAATGGTTTTAATAATATCGTGGTTCCTAGGTTCGGCGGATTTATTTGTTGCTGTAAATTCAGTTGGTACCGGTTTTCTTAGCTTCTTAAACGGGCTTAAACTTCACTTCAAGAGATAAACTTAAAATGGACAAGAAACGAAAACATAGGCTAAAAATGTACCTCGATTTAAATTAAAACTTTTGAAAACAGTAGGTAAGCAATGAAGAGAGATTTGTTTTGATAGTATTCATGAACTAAAATCATAGAAATATGGTTTTTATGATTTAATTTACGTATTTAAAAAAAGAATTGCCAAGATTGGTGGAGGTGCCGGGTCAGGTCAATAACATGTAAATACATAGGACTAATATGAAAAGTTACTGATAATATAAGTAACAAAAAATATAAATGAAAATAAAAATAAGAATAGGAAATAAACATACTTTTGTACAATTAAAATTGACCCGGCACCTACACCAAATTTGGAAAATTTACAAAAATGCTTTTCCGCGTATTGTTTTGCCCAAGAGTGTAACAGAATTCCAATACTAGTTTGTGTTTTATTCCAACCTATTAAGGCCTACTTGTGTCATAGCCCCCCCCCCCCCCTCCCCGAGACTGTGAGCTGTTGGTGTGACACCCTTGACTCGCCTCTGACCCTCGACTCCATCTTGGTTTTCTAGCACTCTCGAACCCAGCTCGGATCTTGATGAACTTTATTATGTCGGTGATAAAAATCACTGGACTACTCAACTACTCCAGATTGGAAACCTAGATAGGCAAATTTCAAGTACCCAAACTCATTTGACAAAAGCCAAACCTGCACTGATTAGCATAACAGTTTTCAGTCGCGGATTAAAGTCGCGACAATGAAGGCGCATAGAGGGGTGCTGAGATTAGAGATGAAAAGGTGTCGGTTATACTTGTGGTCAGAATAGGCTTTGTGTGTTACTGTTTCTATGTTTGATTCTAGTTTGTTTACTTTCTGTTAGACCTATTTGAACTTGTTCTATCTGCTATAGGCCTACTCACTTTAGTGCAAGGTTTATAAATAATATTCGAAAATGAACTATGGTTTTGTTACTATTATATGCCTTCTTACAGTCTAAATGAGTGAATTTTCAGAGTAAGCTTACAACTTATTGTATGACTGTAGTAGTAAGATAATTTTTACTTAAATATACCTATTAAAAATGGGGATTCGATAAAATATTTGATAAAATATAAATTTGATTAGAAGGTATGTTCAAATCAACTGTGTTAAGATAATAATATAACTTATAATAACGTGGACAAAATATTTAAGCGCGCTTTGAGTATGTAATGGTCGTTCATTTACAATTTTCTGATTAGTTCTATATAAATTAAAATTAAACACACATTTGTAAAAAAGTACTACTTATGTATTGCCGTCAGAAAATTATAATATACAGCAAATTCATACTTGTAGAAAATTGATATTATTTGTTAAAAAACAAATATAAGAAATGAAATAGGAAAGTGATATAACAAGAATATTTGATTGTAAAGATAATACAATAAACTTCCGTTGAGCATAATTTGGATTGAGTAATATTAGTTTATTGGTTGTTCAAACATTACTATTCCAAGATATGTGCTTCTGAAGATGAGATGCTTCTTATGTAACCCCTGAAGACTTGGATACGAAGATTCTTACACGTGTTCCTTCGATTTCCCTCTACTCAGGAAGCGACAGGTGTTTTTCAGAGCATCTCGTCAGCATTTTGTCTCCAACCAGTCAACACAATTTGTCCTTAGAAGCAATACCTATTTGCATACACATATTTCATTTCCCATGTATTCCAATGTATTCAGCAGTCGTATGCTCAACTCTCATTAGCATATTCATAGAATGGCATGTGTTCTGTTCCGCACTCGGCAGTTACGTTATTGTAGTGACTGTACACATGGTGATCGGAGTTGCATGGTGATGGAGAGATTGTGGTGATTGCAGACATATGGTGATTGAGTGTCTGGTGATTGAAGACACATTCTAACTTTTACTTGAAGATTGGTATTTAGCTTAAATGCGTCCACTAAATTTATATTTCCAATTTACATGCACGGTTTAATTAAAAATAATCATCCCATTTACTATCATCTTGTGCATTGATTCGATTAGTTCTACTGTTTCAACACCAGGTTTGCTCTACTCTCACTAACGTCGTCGTGTGTGGATAAATAACATTATATCATTGATTTTGATTTGATTTTAATGTACTAATCACGTTGTTCATAAATAAACAAAACATATATTATAAGGGTCGGACATAAACCGTTTTACATAAACAACTTTTCTGCACTTCAACAATTTTGGTTTATTATTCATTTTATTTTGCCTATTGATTCATAAAAAGGATAGAATCCAGAATATTGTTGTTAAATTATATACATTAACTGTCATTATTGCGTCAATATCAACTAAAAATTCGTTATAGAACCAGCACATTGAAAATAATTTCGTTGTCATTGCATTACTCTCAAATTAACCCAAAACATGCTAATTTTTTAATAAAATAATTATTGATTATTGTTCAATTTACCACACAATATTTCTCTCCGAATGAGCATCTTCCTTCAACAGGACGACCAGTTCACCCGACGCGCGAACCTTCTACCTGGGTCTACCCGAACCCTCCAGGTGCCTTCATTACAGAGGGGCGGGATAGGGACATAGTCCCCGCGTGCGACGCGGCTATTTTTTGTTTAGCAAATGAACCATCAGTCGCGCATGCAAAAAAATATTAATCTAAAACTGACATGCAACTGTCTCTTGCAACAAATTTGAATACGTTTGCCTATTCAAATGAGGCTAGGTCGTCTATCCCTTTTAAATGTAGCGTTATATGGTTCTATAAAGGGAAGATTCGATACAAGCCTGGCTGGCTGGCTGGCTGTGTGCAGACGGGGTACGGAATAGATTCAATCAGAAAGATGCTGGGATACAGGCACAAAGAGACCCGAACCCAACCCAACCAAACCTCATCGGTTATAGTATTGATTCGATCGTAGGTAACAGCACATATTATGAGATTTGTAATAATAATTACAAACTGAATGTATAGTATGCCCGTAGATAAAATAGAAATATTGTTAATTATTTTTATAGAATACTCAGCTAAAGTGACGTCATCCAAAATACAAAATAATTAAAAGTACATATTAAACGGATGTTAACTTTTTAATGTATATAGTGTAAAAACATTCACAGCATCCACAAAAGTTTCAGATTTTAAGGATGATTGTTAAATATACAATTATGTGATTTATGAATACTTTTTTGCTGCCTTAACTTAGTGAGGATGGTTGTAAACCGTTCTCCATAAATATAATCAACATCACGAAATTTGCGAACATTTGTGTGTACTTGTACTTGTACTTTTGATTACTTTTGTAACACTTCTCTGTCTGTTCTGTCAGTACATCCGTCTGCGCGTCTGCTACGTCTCAGGGGGAATAAACTTGCCCGCCGATTGGCATGCAGTTATTTGTTAGCAATACCGAATGTGCTTGATGATCCTAACGGTCAGAGGGAAGAAGCTATATCACCATCCAAAAGTGACCACTCTTTCAGCCCGGCACCTACGCCAAGATATTGCCATGCACGGTAATTTTAATTGTGTTTACTTCTTTTCGTATAATAATTATTAGTTTTTGATCTGTAACAGTTTTGTTCGTACATAATATTAATTAACTCGGCGAAAGCAATATCAAGATTTTTAATGAGCAATTTTAGAAGTGGAGAAACTAAATACGAAAATCTTGTTGAAACTGATTAGAATGTATTTCCCTCACAACACCACCCTCTCAAACAACGTATTCACTTCCCTTATTACACAATATAACACCATAGAATTAATTTCCCCTAATTCAGTCATTTCATTTTCATATACGCACAACGCCCGCGGTTTCACTTTTCATCCAAAATTACCCAAGTTTCAAGTTACATTTCCAAAATTTCCCGTTATTGTACTCCACACCAAGTTATCAAATTCTGATAACTATTCCATCTACCCACCCACAATTTCCATTAGGCCTCATCTCAACTCAGCAACCTATCACAAATTGTTACATATATGCCCCGCGTACTACCTAACATACATTAGTGTAGTAATTAATATCTTATTACCATCTCAAGTGGTTTCTATGAGAATGGCCTCTGGCGTATGAGAATACCTGCCTCTCTAGACAAAGTTCGCGCAGGCCTATCTAAGTCTCTACAAGATGGCGGAGGGTGAGGTTGTGCTATGCATGGATGTGAAGAGTATATCGAAACGCCGCAGGGTATTCGTTCCAAGTTGCATACCAGATAGGTTACATGGCAAAGCAAACATCGTTCTTGTCTCGACATAGGGAGCCAGGCAAATTGTGAAGAGATACTTCGGAGACGGAATTAGGTACACTCGGATTCGTGTAGGGAGTTCGTGGAATCAGGGTTTATATGCGTTGCCGATAGAGGTAGCTCGGGCGTAGCTAACGGAACTAAATCAGAGAGGTCGTCGGTTTGATACTCCTACCGTCTTTTTCGTATTAAAACTTTTTCTTGGAAATAAACGTTATTCATCCGACAAAATAATTGTTAGTTCCTAGTATTACGTAAATATATTTTGAATGCAAAAAAGGTAAAATATGAATGAATCATAATTTTTGATAACATGTTTCTATTGTTTTAAGAGTTTACTTTGTATTAAAATGATTTTAGTGTTAAATATGTAATCATAGATATGGTTACCTTCTGTACTGTAGAAGGGTCTACAAAATTAACTATATGATTCCAAATTATCTTGTCACCCTTATACAACATGCCTATAGTTTCATTAAGCACTCAAGAGGGACACCCAAGAAAGATTATAAGAGATAAACATCATAAACACCTCGATTGAGACGAGTTAGGACTAAGTTGACTCGTTAAGTGCCAGTGATCACTCGAATACAAATATTTGTAAATATTATATCTAACAAAATAAATAATTTAAAAAAAATAGATGTGGATGTTGTATGAAAAAGAAATGAAACTATACAGTCATATTTAATTCATATTCATTATTCATAAACTTCAGTTATTACATTGTATTAAAAAATCACACCACGAAACATTTCTATAGCTGTAGTGTAGATGCAATTTTTCCTATTAAAATTAAATAAACAAGAGAACAGTAAATTAAAAGTAATCTAATGAATACTATCGCTCTCTGTTGCATGCAACGTGCAGTCGTCTTACTCTTCTCCATCCAGCCAAGGAGAATATGAGATTTATATTGACTACTCGTTTCTAATGAGGATGGCGCTTTTAAAGGCGAATATAATAAAAACTCTGTTATTTCTAAGGCTGTGAGGTTCACCGTAGTCGAACTGTGAAACGACGTGTATTATGTACACCGCGCTGTAAGAAATCCGTTCTAAACTCTGTAATGAGGAAGTTTTCAGCCTGCGCGGTTGAGATAAGAGTCGGTAAAGAAGTTTCCTCTAACAACGTCTCGGAACTTTCCGTGTTTGTATGGCCCGCTTTACTGCGGCTCGAGTCGATGATTATGTCGATACCTTCATGAATGGTACTTAGTTTATAATTTAGCAAAGCTTTACGCCTCGTATTTATCGTTTTAATAAAATATAGTCGAATAATGTGGTTAATAATAAGAGGTGAAGAAATTGTAATCTAACCGGGCACGTAACAACGTTCGTTTAAACTTAAAGCATCAACGAATTTCACATCTCGATAATGTACGGTGTCCGTGATTAAACCGTAATGGTTGATCAGTCATATCTCAAAACGTCTACGTACTGATTGGATGTGAGATGTGATTGGTTAATCATTGATGTTAGACCATGGGAATTTAACACTGCTTTTAATACGATTAACTCTTCCCCTTCTCGTTAAAATTTTTAAACAACCAAAACCATTCGGGAACCTAAAAGTCATTTGCATCGGTTTGAAAAGATTCAAATTCGTAAACTTATTTAAAACGGAAATTTGAGTCATTGTTTACTATCGAATCATACTAACTTTGATGCTGGCATGTTGGAATGACAAGAAATTATATATCAATGTCAGTTTTCATTTAATATTTAACTCTTAAAAATGTGATGACGAATGTGCAAACGTTTAAAGCCTGTGCACTACGCATGCGTAGAAGTGGCTCGTTAAGTGGAGAACTACTTTATCGACTTTGCACGTTGCTCGCAGCGCTCACTGCGGGAATAACTGGAAACATCACCCATACAACCACGCCCATTGTGGTGCGAGTTGGAAAACTGTGTTTATCGACCAAGTATCTATATCCATCCAATGAGAACACCCATCTTGAAAGTGGGTGAATTTCTTTTTCGACTTTGATCACGTATATAGTGTTGATATATTTCAAATCCTCGTTATCAAAGATGTTTGTAAGATAATGAGAGGAACTGACGGCTTTGTCACAGTCTCATAGGCTTCATGCTCCACCGGTTAATGGTGGAGCCTCTAGTGAAACGTTCAGGCTAATTAATCGATGTAGATTTCTCCACGATTGTTTTGCGAAGGCCATTCTAGAAGACAACAGCTTTCCGTTTGAAGCTAAGCTATTTTCGAACGTACCTACCTACCCGTTATAACCTCGAGTGCCGACTAAAGGCGGGCTCCGCCTGAGCAAACATCCGCTCCGACTGACAAGAGCGGAAACGTGTAGCCTAGAGCGATCGCTTTACTCCGCTCCACTCCGCTCACATCAACACAAGCGAAGGAAGGAGTGCAGCCTAGCCCAGCCCAGCACACACATACACACGACTTGGGTTATAACACGGACGAGATTGGAGAAGAAAAGTCAAAGTCGAGCGCTCAAGCAAGCAACGCTGTTTTTTATGTTACGTTGTACACAATAAATGTACACAAAGGCTTTTGATGGAAAAGGAGGTGAATTTTATACTAGAAATGTTTTTCACGAAAATATTTATTTCTAGCTTGAGCACAATGAAAACACTCCACGACATGATGCATGAAAGAGAGAATTAAACATATTTTTATTGTGACAATCTCCAAAACGCAATGCCAACAACTACCCCAATCATAACATTGATGCTCGCCAATACTTAGTATCGGTTTAATAAAAATAAAAAAATCTTTACAGTTTAGTATTCAAAATTCCGTGTCCTCTATCTCTTGGGTAGAAAAAGCCAAGAATTTGTAAGACAGTTCGTAGACATATTATGTATCAATAATATGACTGCTTTATGAAACCACGATTAATAATATATATTAGTTCCCGAGATATTTCCCTTATTTTCCTCTTTCCCTGCCTGTCACGCAACAAGTTTTTTGATTGTTGACCAGTAATTTGCTCTTTTTGGCCACATGAGCGCTTTTTAGCGCTAGTGTAACATGGCGCCTGACCCCAAGCTGTTGGGCTAAGCCCCCAAATAATTAGTTTGATTAATATTCTCGGTAATCGTTAGCGCGTCGTAAATATACGATTATTTTTGAATATTTAAGTTGTAAATCCTCAACAGGTTTTTTTCTATTTTCTTCATTTTTCGACATTATTCAAAAACCGAAATACTCTCCCCCAAAGTTCTCTGTTCTCAGTAGTATAAGATTGTATCGCTCCACTAGACTCACTCGCTCATATGTTCTCTTTCAAAACCATTTAGTCGTAAGTATTCGTTTCATTTTGCCCGTGTATATCACAAGTAGCTCTAAAGCCAGTCGTGTGTTCCACGGGAGGATCAAAGTTAGGAGCAGCTTGTACTAGGTGCGGTTTGCAAGGCTGTGAGCTTTGAGGATTTACAAGACGAGCGCACAGCCTTCTAGAGAACTCTTTGAGGAAAGTAGCTCGTGCTTGTTCGAAGCCGCATCGCTATGGCGGTGTACACTCAGTGGAAGGTGGAAAGGAACAACTGGCTACTTTTCGCACTGAAATTAGTGTGTAAAATATTTCAGAAAAACGTGTGCTCAGCGAATACTCTTTACAGTATTGTCAATAGAAGAACGCCATCATTTCTTGTAAACAAAACATGTTAGTCAAGAAACTGAATTTTAAAAAATATGTGTTACGTGCAGTATTTATCTATGTGGAAAACACAGGACAACATCAGTCTCCAAGTAAGTATAGAGTTTTTCTAGCACATTTCTCTGGGTAAACATAATTTATCGTTTCTTATACCCATGAAGCAATAAATAATGTTTGAAAAGAAAAGCAAAGTACGACTTTTATAACAAAAAATACTACTTTTTTAGTTTGGAAAATTCGAATGATTTCTGAATTTTTAATCAAAATCGGAAGAACGGTACAGAGCGAACGAACACTGAAAATTTTAAGAAAGTAAAATTGTGATTCTAATGACAAATATTTCTGTGGTTGCACTTTTCTCATTTTATTTGTATATTATGCTAGAATCCCGTAGACTTGGTAATCCAATAGTTTTGTGATTGCAATAATTTTATAGCCTCTTTAAAGGATGCACGAAACGGTTTATCAAGCCTAAGTGGATTATAAATTCATCATAAAATGTATTATCATTGCGCAAAATAACGTGGTAGGTCAAATAGTATATGGCGTTTCGTAGCAACAGTAAAACATGATATTTTAATTTTTTATTAATTAGGTGTATGAAACAATCCTCTCGGGTAATTAAAAACGTGAAACCATTATTTATGTGCATTGGATTGCTCTCCTTCACAAATCATTTAAAAAAACTGGAAACAACTTTAAAAAGAATTTAAATCTCCACTGTTTTTACCATGCACGCCCTGTTATTTAAAGCCCCCTCCACGATAGGTTTCTCAACGTGTTTCACAAAGATAACAATATTCCGAACGCACTTTCTGTGACGCCCCCCCCCCCCCCACACAATATAAACACTGATAAAAAAGCTGGTGCTTCAGTTTACAGCCCCTCGAAGCAAACGAGCAGCAAGAAGAGCAGTATTGGCTTGTAGAAGAAATACAAGCCTCGATATATACTGCTCTTCGTGAATACCAATCAACCACAAGATCAGTTTAGAATAAGATCTTGCAATAGATCGTAAACGTAAAGTTACGTCGGATAGGAACGTTTATTACGATGTTAAATGTTAAAACGCTTGGTTTTCAAATCCTAAAAAATTCCACATACATTCTGGACCATTGTTTTTAACAATGCATGCAACGACGACGACGTGAGAAACTAGGGCGCTTCAACTGGTTAGGTCATATTGCGCCGATGTGATATTGAACGTTAATGAAATGAGTTAATGGTGTGTTTGATGATTATATTGTTTTCTAAGTGTATAATAAGAAAATAAAATGATGGTGATGATAGTAATATCAAATCAATAATTATTTTTTTGAATAAAATAAATAAATAAAGGAAATGTGTTTGATGTGAATTAAATTTTGTTGGATAAATTACCTTGAATAAGAACTTTGTGAGGTTGTTAATGAAGAAGGATATGCACAGTGCGCGACCAGAAAATATTCAACATTACAAGTAATTATTTCCTACACATGTTTTGGAGATTACAACAGAAAATCCATTTTAGTGTTATATTGAAGGTCAGTTACAAAAAAAGGAATGATTTTAATTGCGCTGTGAATGCACTAAATACACATTTTATCATGACACACTACACAATCTCATAAGTCTTTGGGTTATATTTTTATTATATTTGGTGGAGGTGCCGGGTCAGAACTTTCTATCATTTGCAGCTCGGGTCTCTTGACACCCAGCCCCACCAAACACATTCCTTACCGTATTGGTAAAGTGTTACACAAAAAAAACATGTAATCGTAAGTACTGCTCGGTGTTTATCGTGAACTGACACATCCACAGACGAACGACAGCTAAAAGATCATATAAGCAAAATTTCCGATAAATTTCTAGTTTTTGTTTAAGTAATATGTAACATTTAAATGAATTATTTATTTACAAGAAGTGTAATTGTTATTTTAGCGTCTGAAAATCAACCTGAAAGAAAAGGTCATATATTTGATTTTAAAATATAAAAATACAAAATGATGAAACTACCGCAATTCACGTTTGCCTGTGATTGAATTTATATTGTGATAATAATTTTATAAAATTTACGAGTTGGGGTGAATAAATAAATAAATACCATAAATAGCAAATGTGAAAAAGTGTAAATCATTTGGTGTATATTTTTACCACAACTGTTAACTATGTCCTTAATGTTGGCTTATTCTTCAAAATCATGTTATAATAATATGATGTTTCGTGTAATATTCTTGGATCTCCTAGATGTCTTTCTTTGTATTTATTTATTTAAGTTGGCTTTTATTGAATCTATTGTGTCCATATAATACGACTTGCTTCCATACACTCCTATCCTGACCCATATCTTAAACGCCATTAAAATTGAAGAAACATTCAATCCTGTTCATTCATCAGGAATTCAATCTTTGCTCTTTTCTTTTCAAAACACTATTTAAGTAGTCCTCTAAAAAGCAAACTATTTGATATTAAAACAGTTGCTGCTCTGTGAATAATGTATGCATGCATAAATTCCATGCAATCGCCTAGGAACGATTACTGCATAAGAATCTCGAATGTTTTTCTCCCTCTAATGGTTAAAGGGTTGAACGCCCCGACGTCGCGTTGTCTTTCCGAAGCGAGCAAAGTATTTTTTCCGGCTAGTAGAATATTAATGAGTCTACGGGTTCGTTTTTAATAAAGTCTTTTCAAGGTTTTGTTAACTAGGTCGTGTCCTTAAGTCTATATAGCTCAGGTTATTAGCATTTAAAAACACGCTCCAGCCTTTATTGGCAACCCCCCTCCACCCACCCCCACCCCCTCATTTACTTTCTCTCGCGTCTTTCTTCTTTCCTTTAAAATAATGGGCGACTAAAGTGTATAGAACGGAAAGGGAACATTAAGATAAAAATGATGAGGAGACTTGGATGTGTCGAAGACTCCCGCGAGGGGCGCCACTTACACTGTTACCTGCGTCGTTTATTGCTGTTTCGTCGTTTACGACATTGATTCGTTATTTATTTATAGAGCAATTTGTGCTGTGTTTGGAAATTTGTGGGTTTGCATGTTAGCGTGTATTTAATCACAAGCGCCGGTAAAGGATTAACCATAATAGGGAGCGTAGCTACTTAGTTTACCGATTGTCAAAGAAGAATACAATACACATTTCACATTTTAAATTATATACTTTATTTGAATCAGAAACTGGTGTCGACTCTTACTATACATTGTTGTTGTGATAATTATTACATTTGCATTTGCTGAGCTTGGCCCAACTCAAATGCTCTCACTCAGGTTTTCCCGGAAAAACCTAAAAGCTGAGCGCCTAAGCTCGTCTCCGCGCCAGCCTCAGCGACTCCACTTAACTACATATTTTTACCTACTTAGCAAATCATTTTAAAGATAGATGTTAAATAAATAAAACACAGATTAAATTTATTTAACGTCAAATTTATTGGTGTAGGTGCCGGGTTATTTGCTTTTGTTGAATCATATAGCTCAGCTTCCAGACCCCAAAGGACAAAACACGTTTATATTATCTTTGTTGAATGACAATGTCATCGGAGGTAATGTTCTCTTTTTATCGTGAGACTAGACACACGGACGGACAGACAGACAGACTGGAAATGAAGCACAGCTTTGCTCCAAAATATTGTCCCTTGAATACTGTAAAATAGTCCGGCAATTTTTTTTTACCAATGTGCCTAAGCTTAAACGAATGTTAATACATATCTTTGTTCAGGTCAAGTATATAACCTTTGTAGCATAGTATTAAAGATGCATTACACATGTTTTTAGGGTGACATATACAATTACCTGTATCGCCCCGAAAGGTAATACTATTTTATATCTATGTAAACTTCGAAATAACAGACTAACACACTGTCATCATCTAAAATGATGAAAACACTTTTTTATCTATTTAAAACTATAAGTACAATTTTTATCAGAATTATTATTAGTTTTATGCAACTCACTCAAATGATAGCCATGAGTGCTAGATAGGTAGAGCATAATATTCTTCCCACATTTGCTGGCATAATCTTTTGACATTCTAGATTATCATTGTATAATTTTGTTATATTCCTTCATTGCGAATTTTAATAAAAACATAGTATTCTTACGGAATAAAGCAATGAGTGGACATACAATCATTATGAATTATGATTCATAATGGTGGAGTAAAGGGCTATTCAAAAATCACGTTTATAATGTTATTATTTAATTAGTCAATCAATTCAACTTAACTCCGCCCAAACTTGGAAATGTTTTGAGGAACTTTTCCAGCTTCCAGTTGTCATCCGATTAATATGCCATTTTGTGTAATTGTCAAGCAAGAATATGGTCACTCTTCTAAGTCAAAGATTCTTAAACATTATTGCGCATAACGCACAAATAAATTCCGAAATTAACTAATTTTGATGATTTTACAAAAATCCTAAATCCTTAATATCCTTTAATTTATTTAGATGTTTTTGTAGTTGTTTTAAAAAATCAAGCCTCTCTAGAAGACTGTATAAACATGACCATAACTTATGTGCAAATGTGGTAACAATGCGACAATAACGTTTTTCAGGAAGAGACCCAGAAAAAAATCACTGGTATTACAGACTTTATGCGCGATACTCTGATTCAGAAGGTCACTGGTTCGAAACCAGCAACCGGCAGTCCTGAATGAAATATTTCTCCAAGGTTTTATTTAGTCGTTTGTTAATTAACGTCGGCTAAAACAGTTGAATATACTTTTATTCATTTAATCCATTTGGAAGCGTGAATTCTTTCGAGGCGAACAAGGTCCAATTAAATCAAAAGATTTGTATGATATTAGTTACTATAGCTAAATGATTTATAAATAAAATATGCTATATCACTACACTTAGTATGGATTTTATGTTTAATGTTTTTATATGCTTTTAAATTTATTTTCGTCTATACCTGAATGTAAAATGGCAGCAATGCTGTATTTTAGTGAACCAATAAATAATGAAATTTTAGTAGAAAATAGTTTAGCCTACTTACAAAATATGTATGATACAATACTGAATCTCCTGCACTAGCAAAGGTACACAATGTCTTTTTCAGAGCGGAAGTTGTATTAGATTATACAAACGGATTCAAGATTTGATCGCTTTGTTCAAATATCGTATTTGCATCACGTAGATTACTATATAATCTTTCAAGTCAACAAACTAGCAGTTTGTAAAGTATTTCACTCAACTTAAATAAAAGCTCGTCGTTAATTTAGTCTCCGTCTGAAAATATTATTTTTATTTGGATTGCGCTAAAAAGTTATTGAATGAATCCCGTAGTTGAATATAGTAGACCTAGGTCATGGTTCTTTCTTTCACTCACTTTTAAATTGCTCTTTAAAATTCCGACGCTGCTGAAGAAAGTTTATTTTCGTGGCGTCTTGGCGCGCCTCCCCGTTGCTAAATGAGACGCCGATAAAACATGCAATGTTCTCTCTTAATAGCTCAACTCTTTCTTTTTATCTTCCTTCTCTCTCGCTCTCCCACCCAGGCACGATCTGCCTCTCTCTTTGGCAAGCTAAGCGAAAATTCACTCTCACAATTCGTACTTTTAACTACTTCATGAATAATTTGTTAAGAATAACAAGTGGTTTGTGGCGGTTTTTGTGTTTTACTCTGTTTGAAATTCAGTGGGGATTAAAATGCCAAAGTAAAGTGACACATTTAATAGATTCACTTAGAGATCACTTGAGAGAAATGTAACACATTTGCTTCTATTAGCTGTACTAACAATATTTAGATGCTCCAATATCAAATATTTTCCTTCGTTGTACTGTACTACAAAACCTTTTAGTAACAATTGAAGCTTTATCAAATTAAAGGAGATTTAAATTTGACTTCACAAATCCTAACAAATCTATATCTGTAAATAAACTCTACCAAAATATTTAAAAATAATATTCTTTTCAAATGATATATCTTTAAAATGTCTGCTAGTAGAACTTACTTAGGCTTACTTGGTTTCTACGACACTTACTATTTGTAACGTGACATCGTAGACCGTCTGACTGGGCCCAACAGTTCGTTACTTTTTATATTTGCCTTTAATTAAGTTTATTATTTTTCTATCGTTAAATCAAAACTTTCAATCCGTATTGAAAACATTTTTAAGAAACCCTTCTAGCACCTAATATATCATTTATTAACGTAGCGTAGAATTTCCTAGACGTTAAATGAAGTGAAAATTAATATAATGTGTCCTACCTTGTGGTCGTTTGGTGACTTGACGTCCTAGTGTATCTGTGTCCAACAGCACAGTGTGATCAATCATGGCTCGCATGGCGATCTCCTGGATGCCTAGAAATAAAATTATAGTTGCAATTTACACGTAAAATTATTGTACAACGATCCGCTTGTTTCAATATTTTCTCTGGCTATGAAGAAATTCGTTTTCAACCTATCAATACACAATGGCAATAAAAAATAAAAATAATAATAATGACATGTGGTGCGTGTAAATATTTTATTAAATTTATTTATAAAAACTGATTTACAAAGGAACCTGGATAAGTTCTGGAAAAGTGGGTCCTAATATCCATGGTTTACATGAAAGAAAATGCGTCGGTGCAGCGGGTGCACGGTAAAAACTAGTGGTGTGCGGGTAGATGAAAATTCGGGTCGGGTCGGGTATTTTGGGGTCGACCCGATAGTCAAAAGAATCTTCCCGATTTTCGGTCAACAAAAATATATTTTTGGGAGAAAGGTGGAGGTGCCGGTTCAGGATTTACAAACATTTTTGGTGGAGGTGCCGGTCCCGACAATTTTTATTTTAAGACTGTATACAAAATGCTATTCAATGAAAATCTAGATAATATAAATAAATGGTGGTCAAACTTTATTGTAATATTTTTCACAAGCCTGAACTGTTAGTTACGGAAACGTGGTGCAAAGAAAAAAGAATAACAGATGGGAAGAAGAGAAGAAAGTAAAAGAATTGTTTGGACTTGAGCATCACTTGTTTGTGCATTCGTCTATGCGTTTGATACATCTCACAATACGAACTGGTCATGACCTACGATTGACAATTGTGCTTTTGTTGTCAGTGCCCTTAAACAAGGAAAGTACACATAATCTTTTCGGTAACCCTGAATATTTCTATACTCGACACCCCCACAATTATATTTTATAGCAGAGGCATGTGTGGTTTATATAATAACGGTAATATATGGTCCCCGTGCTTGTTGCCCTATAGCTAACAGTTAGATACGAAAAATAGTGCTGCTTTGAAGAGTTATGGCTGTACAGAGCTGACACATGAACGTGAAAGTAAAAGTTCAATGGTGGCATTGTAAAATAATTCACTTGGGACGTCTCTAAAGTATTGACTCATTGTTTAGTAATTAGTGATCTTTTGTCTTTGGCAACAAAACATCAGTAATTCATGACTGTAACTACATGGAACACTCCAATTATGAATTATGTGCCTATAGCCATTCAATTAATCACACTTGTTTGATAGTTGCTTCCAGATAACTAAACATCCTAGAAACAGAACTTCGTGGTACTGAATAGATCACAACACGCTGATGAATCGCGTTGTTATTGGAATTTATAATTCACATACTTAATTAATTATGTAAAACGAGAAGTTTCTCAACCAGATGATGAGGAGTAATTAATATCTGTTGTGGAGGAAGTAAGCGTTTCGGTGACGCGGTCATGAATCATCGTCAGGAGGTTGTCTTGAGGATGGTGTGGTGTACAGTTGACAAGCACCACGAATAGCTGTTGTAGAATAGACCGATTAAAGAACTTTTACCAATACCGTAAACTATTTTAAACTATCTTTATTAACCGATATTCTTTATTTATATTTTTCATTTTTTCGGTACATCAACAAGTCTTAAATTTATTTAGATGCCCTTTTTGTAAATCAGTTTTTATAACTGAATAGGATAGACGTTAAATAAATAAATTCTCATTATTTGTAATGTAATATTATTTTGATGGATTTGAATATATTTTAAAAATTGAATCCTGGTGGAGGTGCCGTTTGTGAATCTGTGTTTTAGACTGATAGGACGTTAATAAAAAATCAAACAATATATGATAGGAGACATTTTTAAATAAACATTTACAATTAGTTCTGAACATTTTACATTGAGAATTGTTAGTGAAAATCTATATTTTTTAATGACCAGTGAACTAAATCAATCACCACATTCCTGGCGTATTAAATAAGTTACAAAGAACGATATCATTATTTTCTCCGCCAAATATTTCTTCACAAACATGTCAAGAAAATTGTCCCTAACTTCCGCAATGAAAAGTTGTAGTATAAAAACTAAATAATGTATTCAAGATATTTTCTACCCTCCCTCCCTCCCCCTTCCCGCCGTTTGTTTTCTGAAATAGGGCGACATGCCAGGACTGCCAACGAGACATGCATTCCCCTTCTCCCCAGCCAACGCGAGAATAAGTGAATAATATTGTTGTGTTATTTTCACAAACTTACCCTGCAAGTGTAAAGATGTCGTCTCTAACATTACGTTGACAACAATATTCTCTCCTTCAAGAGAAATTGCCTAGACGACATTTTTACATATTATCACGGGTTCTTTTTAAAAGACAGACAGGGACGTTACAACGGGACACTTAACTTTGAAATATGTGCTACACACGAATGTGTGTATACTGAAAAATGGTTGATTTTTTCAACGTTGTTGAAAATGCACGTCATTGAATTGCATATATTGTGTACATGGTCTTGCACCCCAATTCTTTAAAACTTTAAGAAAGTTCCAACAAACAAACAAAACTTATTTTATTATTTGTAATTCGTTAATAGATGAACTAAATTGTTTTTCATGGTTCGAGATATTTAGGGAGCGAAACCCATGTATCACTTTTTCGTCCGTCCGTCTGCGTTTGACACGTCTCACGCTGAAAACCGAACATGATCCCCGTTTGACATGTGGATTTATTTTGTTGAATTTACCCTTCAACAAGGATGACTAAATGTTTTTGATGACTCTGGGGAAAAGTGAGGTGGGGCTTGCCTCTCAAAGTTCTTATATTACTCGGCACCTCCACCAAAGGTATTTTAAGTGGTATTTTAAGTGTTTTAGCAAAATGTTTGCTATCGTCAACGCCATTTCTTGTCAAAGTACTTTTAAAATCTTTCTTTGTTGAATGTAATTATGACGAGGATGAACAATAAATAAATTTTAACTCGTTAAAAAGCGTGCAGGTATAGCCAATATATTAACAGTAACCTTCGGTCCATATTTCAGGTACTTTCGTATCCGAGCTTGTACAAATCAGAATTAATATCTACAATACAAGCCTGCGGCCGCAAATGTTAATAAGGGCAGCTGTCACTCCCTAAAAATTGAACGAAATACTTAACATAGACGAAATTAACTAGGAATAAATTAATATGATGTTTAAAAATTGGAATTGCACAATTTATAAAAATAAGGTTTGAAGACTACATAATATTAATTCTATATGAGTGTGATTAACGAGTTTTCAGTGGTGTAACTGTAAGGCTCAGGGAGCAATCAAAGGACTGGTGAACGTCATGAAAATGTACGTGCGTTGTGCGTGTGCGTGTAACCTTCCACTTCACTAGATCTCACTCTGCTAAGGTGACTCGGAATATTAATTTTTGTTGACGTTTACGACTCAACGAAAAAATATATATTCTAATGAAAGAGGCCTTCAGCTGCGGTCTCTATGGAATGTTATACACAACAAAGGATAAAAGGCTAAGGGAACAAATGGCGCTAAAACAAAAGCCTGTGTCACAAAGTAGAGAACAAAATAGGCGACAAAGGGGACAATGGGGAGGAATATAAAGGGTTGTCGGAAGGAGGAAAGTGCGAAGGAAAAGTCAAAATTATTTTAATTAAAACAAGGAACAGCGACTCGACACGGAACCGGACGGAGAGGATGGGGATATTATTCAAGAGCAGAGAGAATAGAGAGAACAGGATGTGGGGTACCAATGCAATAAAAATTAGTATTGTAGGTTAGACAATGGGCCTTGCAAAAAATTATGTAGTACGGTAATCATGGTATTACAGGGCAGTATATTTGCGTTTTGTTTTAAGCCTTTTTATATATAAAACAGAGCAATAAATTTTATCTCAAATGTATTTTGAGAAATAATGTTTTTGCCTTATCATTGCTAAGATTCAATGAATGCTCTCTTAGACCTAGCTTCAAAACAAGTTGTAGTAAATAATTCTTGTCCTAAAGATCATCCTCAATTAAAATTAATTCACGTAGCATGGTCTATCGTCTCAACACACAAATAAGTCTTAGAGTAAATACATTTCCCAAAATATATCTAGGTTCAGCTAGTTTGGAAACAATGGGCACGCAATTGTCCCTGGACATCTTTCCCGCGAGACATTTTGTCTGAAGTATAGCCTGTGTGCTGTTTCATATAGCCAAATCATTTTGGTAGAAAAATAATTACGTTTATGTCAGTAGGGTTTACGGAGTAAATAAATAATAACACAAATAACACGAATAACGTGTTTACTCTAATACAAAAGCAATCCGAGAAAATGGTATATGAGGGGAACTGAGATGAACCAGAAAGAACGTGGCTAAAAACCATTACATTTCTTATGAACATAATCGAGTTAGAAAATATGCAATTTCCAATTTCTCCTTCCACCAAAATACAGTCATGGACCTAGAGTGCATAACAGGACAGGACATCCAGCCCCTAATGGATTATTCTGCTGATTTAACTTCATAAATTTACAAATGGCGCCCCAGCTTCCAGCTTAATCTCTTTAGTGAGGTTGTTTTGAAGTGGGCGTGGCTTGTGGGCGTCGGTCTCACCCTCGCTGGTCACACGAGGGTGTGGGGTGCTTCGTGTGCGGCGCGCACCCTTCTAGAGGGGTGAATATTGACCACTCAAACTACGGCCTATTCAGGCGGAGTAAGGGCTATTGGCTCCGAGGGCAGCGGTTGTGTATTGGTCAGCTGAGGGAGTGAGATTGAGGGACCTCACAGATGCAAGCGTCAGCACGCAACTGTGAAGGCCTGAATTTGATAAATAACACAGTTTATCCACCCTTTTCTTGTTGTTAATTTGTTTATGTTGATAACAGAAAAATAAATAATTAATTATTGTATCATGTTGATTGGTGAAAAATAAATAATTGTATATCATGTTGATTGCAGAAGTGTTAGTAATAATTCTATCACGTAGATTGTAGAAAAATAAATGATTTCATCATGTTGACTACAGAATAATTAATAGAGTATCATGTTGATTACAGAAAAATAAATAAACATACATAAAAAATAAATTTCCACTTCTTATTTAAATTCTTAACATCTTAACTTTTTTAAATTATTACAATCCTGCCTGTCCTTAGCGGATTTTCGGGGAACCTTAAAACATTGTTGGCTCCACCATTTTTACAGTAAAAAATTAATAAAACAAATAAAATTAATAATGTTTAAAAGTCATTGCATTGTGTAGGCCTATCAATACTTAAATCTTTGATGGTTCAAATGACATTTAGAATTATAAATTTACTCGTTTTGGAGAATAAAACACATTTTGCAGTAAGAATAATTTGGGTGAACTTAGATAACATTGAACGACCTTCACATCCGGCGAGTGCTTAAAGCAGCGAGCGCGTGGAGATAACCATGTACTCCCACCCCGCACACTCGTCATAAATAAACTATTTATACTATGAAGTTTTTATTTTATGAACACGTTTACGGTATGAACTTGTATGTACTCGTATGTACTCGTGACATATATCTCACTCCACTATACACCAACGTACCCTCGAACCCCCAACAGAAAGTTGCTCAAAGAAAACATTTATTTGCGAAACGTATTTATACTCTTTCACTCAAATCCTAAATAAATGTAAGAACGCGAGGTATTCAAATATTCGTTCTTACCCAAAATAAATATTTATTTCCCCCTTTGATGAAAAGCTATATTCCGACACCCTTTTTAAAGCAATATTCTGAAGATTGAAGATGCACCTATATAATTATGAGGGGGTTAATTCCTTTTTTTGTATTATTGTTTCATTAAAAATTATTTAGCAATTATAAAATTTTAGCATAGAACGCATAGATGGGTTCTAAAACTCATTATTAATAAGAATGAAAATAATGAGTGAGTTAGCTGCAAGAGCCGTTTGGCTCTGCTGGGGTTGAAGGGGTTTGAAACCGGAAGACGGAAGTCGACCTCCCCAAGCAGCTGTGTTTAGGGGTCGCAGTCTGCAGGTACCTGGAAGGGTTAAGGGTTACGGCTCGTGTGCCCCACAAGTAATAAGAAACTAACAAGGGGTGCGGGGCTAGGCCGGCCGGCCGGACAGACGGACTGACCAACTGACCCTCACTCCCCCCGTCGGCCGCGCTCGAGTGGACAGGACCAACCCCTCGGCCACAAGCTGGACATTGACGTCATAGGGAGAACGTTAATAAACTAATTTACTGCTTGATTAACTGTTTTCAAGATAATTTGTTTGGGGCTTGGTGGGATAAAAAGTTTCTTCTTTCTTTCTAAGAGTGATGTGATGAACGAGTTTGAGAAATGTGTTGGTGATGACTGTGAGTGATTCAGCGCAAGAGACAAATTATAGAAAATATGAATAATTGAGTTCAAACATGTTTGTTCGATATGAAATTATTTATATTAGTCAAATATAAAAATATAATGCAAAATAGTACCAATTTTATTTATTTGGCAAGTATTGCTATTAAATAGATTTATGAAATCTATATATTACAATTTTAATATTGCTGCTGGCGTTCAAAGAAGTAATTACATTTCCTAAACGTTTGTAACTCAATTCGTAATAAAAAAAATATTGGCCGATAGTCTTTTTTACATATTACATCCTTTGAGTCATAATTCGAATTAGTTTTATTACCTACAATTTATGGAAATATTACTTTAGCTAAAATAAATAACATGTGTACGGATATAGAAATCAGTTCATTTATAAGCCTCAAATCATTTGATTTTAAAGTGAACATCTATTCATTTCGCATTTATGTTTTCAATTAGCATTTATTTAAATGTTTTGCAGCCATACCATCTGTTTGAATATCCGTCTAAAATCTTTGCATAAACTAAATAAGGAATTTTTTGTATTGCTAAAACCAGGAATAAAACCAACATGACAAGACAGGGCTACATTCCAACGAAAATTACACGAATAATATACATATAAGACTGTTTTTTACTGAGTTTGTCATTGCAATAACTCCTGATGAAAAAACAAATCAATCAGTAACACAACATAAACACAAAAACAACTTCAAGCTTTTCATTTTACGGTATATATTCATATCCGCTGAGCTATAATAAAATGCAGTCATGAATTTGATACATTTCGTAACACTTAATTCTGGATGTCCATTAAATAGGGATGAAAGACAAATATGAATAGAATATTTTAAATTATTAATCACGTATGTTCAATGTCAATTCAAGTGGTATCCGATGTTCGAATCCACTACGAAGTTCATGCATCATTAATATACCAATCACTGGAGCGGCGAAATACGAAATTCTCTTCTCTAGGCAAACATTTGAATACCATCGCATTTCCATCAGTGCCAATGTTATCTTTGGAATCCCATTCAACGTTAGTCGAGTCTCAAAAATTCAAAACATATTCGAAAACTGATGTTCAATGTGATTCTCCAATGATGCGGAAACGTTGTTATAGCCTAGCTTGAGGGATGGCCTGACGCCATTTTTATTCACAACCCTTTCAAGCCCCCTTTGCCGTAGATGAAAAAGAAAAAAAAAACACCTTGACTATCGTATTTCAAAACCCGAAAACCACATAAATCATTCGAAATTAATAGGAAATAGAAATTTAAATGCGAATATATGAAACGTTGATCATATAGAATGTTGTGTGCAACTGCTGTTATAGTCAATAAAATGTAGAGGCTTTAACTATCTCGCTATTCAAATGTTACCTATATTACCTAACTAATGTGATCATCTACGTATTGTTGTTAAATGATTATTTTAAATTTGGTTAACGACAATTATTTATTATTTTGTGTACATATTAGTTTTATACAATTGTCCTAATTTGTAAATCAGCTTTTAAAGAGTTAAGTAATCATTTTTAGTCAATCACCCTCGAAATCACCATACTAATGATGTAGGTTCCTTTCGATTAATAATTCTTTAATTTTGTAAGTTACTTTAATTTTCTTTGTTTAGGTGTTAGAAGATATATTTTCCAAACACTATAAATAACTTGAGCTAACGAAATAATTTGTTTCTGTCTAACTACATGTCAGCGGGGAACGATATATTATTTGTTATGCTCTACACCGTGAAACATGCGATGCTTGAACGATGTCACTTATTCTACAATTACTCAATTTGAGTAATTGTTTAGCTGTTAAGATTTTTCGGTACATAGCGTTTCACACAGCCACAAATGTTTCACAATTCAAGAATAAACTCACCCCACCCCCCTCCCTCCCCCTCCCCCTCCCACCACCCGCTTTCTATCACCCAAAACAACTACTGGTAAATTTACGAAGTGCATTTAAAACAATTTTTCTATCGAAAATAACATTGACAAATTCTGTTACGTTTAATATTATGTTGGTTGAAATTTATTGAAATTTATTGAAATTAGTTGGGGGTCCAACGAGACTAGAATTATTGTTATAATTCAAAATCGCATCATTAAAATATATTACATTTAAATCAAATACAAGCATTTTCGTAAATCCAAAACATTTCGTCTAAAGGGGCAAGCTGCAGAAGAGGCAAACATGCTTAGCCTTTAAAATGGTATAGCAATTGCAGTGGGATTTCTTATAACGATGATCCATCAATGTCAATGTAATACCATCCCTCGGAAATATTGTTCCACTCATTTGAAAATAAGCAATATGAGTCAATCAACAACAAAACAAACCTACGAATAAACGCAAATTTAATTTAATATATTATTCGAATCCAGCCAGTATTCGCTGTTTAACACATGTTATTTTTTGTTTTAATTTCTCTACAAAACAATAGTTGCAAATGTCCAAAACATATTCGATCTATATTAAATTAT
This sequence comes from Sweltsa coloradensis, assembly GCA_024449915.1. Classification (NCBI taxonomy): domain Eukaryota; kingdom Metazoa; phylum Arthropoda; class Insecta; order Plecoptera; family Chloroperlidae; genus Sweltsa; species Sweltsa coloradensis. The sequence goes on along the minus strand of JAMZAV010000246.1, from coordinate 635,823 downwards.
AATGTTTATGTTTTTATTTTGTTTGTGTGTTTGTATGTGTGTGGGGGGGGGGGGGGGCATCGAGTAAGTATTTATTTTCAACACCAAGTTTTACAATATGATCAAAGCAACGTGTAGTAGGAAAATTCAGGATTATTTAAAACAACATGCATTTACAATTTACGATTTGTATGAGACGATGTATATTCATAGGATTATTAAGACTTTCTAAAAATTATTATATCACTAGGCTACACAAATAATGCGGGTTGCATTGCAAAAAGGAAATGTTGAGGAAACGATATTATAATTTCAATAAGCAATCCACATTATTCTTGAAGTAGAAAAACTTAACGAATTTTCAAAACCACCGTTTCAATATTAATAAAATTCTCTGCTTTGTTTTGAAAACAGAGGAACAGCTTGACGTAAATCATTAACATTTTGTTCGGCTATTTAGGTTCATTATCAGATTATAACTATATATTGTGACTACCGCATGTCACCTAATAATTATAACATCATCGCGATATTATTAAAACATCCTTATCATAATTTACTCCACCAAGCTTGTTACAAAAGTCGTAAAAAAGACTTTTGAAGCTCTACCAAGACTGAATTCTCGCAACAGAAAAAACCATCATGCAAATTTAATTACACATTTTTTCGTCACTTTGTTTCTTCATACATCAAGTTCTTACACATGCCCGGTGTTTAGGTCATGTTTTGAGCCCATGAGTTTACCCAGCCCCCATCTCTCTTCTCTCTCTCTCTCATTCTCTTTCTCTCTCACCGCGTATGGAGATTTCTCTTGTCTCCTTGTTACATTGTCTCTCTCTCCCCATTCTCTCGAGTCTGATTGGTTGGAGGAATAATTTCGTCAACAGGAGCTGGAAGGGTCGGGCATATCCTCCACCGCAGCCCATGCAAATTATATCTGCTCCAGCAAGCTAGCTCGTACGGAAAGATTTCACAACCACCGGGAAAAACGTTCTTATCTTGGCATGTTTCAGATGGGATGTTTTCTACACAGAACAAGCTACTGAAAGAAGAATTCGAGGGAGTTGTATCAAAAACTTGACTTTGTTGCAAATATAATATATAGTAGATGTCATCTATTCGAGTTTTCATATAACCATTTGTATGAAATCATTACGAATCACCATTATATACCTTACATTATGATTATCCTACAAGGGTTTTTTTTTATTTTAACAATAGTGCTAATCGTGACGATTAGTACGTAGATTGAGACTTTTGACGGAAGCGTCAGAAAGTCAGAAACGACGATTTTACGTAAATAATAAATGTACGAATTTTGGTTCTAATCCCTGCTTAATCAATCGATATACGTTTTCTATACTATGTATTTGTTTTCTTGCAACTTATGTTTGTTGTTTGTTGCTAATACAGGCTTAAGCGGGAATTGTGCCCTACAATGGCCTTCTCGCCGAGTGACGAGGAAAATACATTTAAATAAATAAATAATTAATTAATTAACCGATATACTTGCATCCGTGTTAAGTGCTGTTGCAACTGCAAAGCCCGATTTTTTTTTTAGTGTTGCCGCTGTATAAAGGTTACTCACTATTTCACCCACTGGGTCCTTCTTTAGGTAACTATATTGGTTATATTATTATGGTTGTTTAAGAGTAATCAATCTTCGCCTAAACGATTGAAAAAACTTAAAAATTACTTTCGGTCGGGATTGCTGTAGTCGGGAATCGACTCTCGACCTCCTGAATCAGAATCTTGCGAATAACGAATTGGCTACCTTTGTTGGTGGCAACTGTTGTTGACCCATGGGTTACAGAGGAGCCAACAGCCTTTACGATCGTCTAAGCACTATCACATACGACAAATAGATAACGTTGCCTTCCTTAGACTTGCATTATTTGTTCTTAAAAATTTGTGCTGGAAATTATGTTCAAAATACTTAATTCTGTAATACTTAATTCTGTACATAACTTTTACTTGTTATGTAGTTAAATATTTTATTGTGCTTCTTTGTATAATCAGTTCCAATATACAAGCAAAACAAAAGTTCGTTCATTGTTATGAATTTTTATTTATATATTAAATTCTGTTTCATTGTCTAACAACATTTATTTCACGATCAATCTTATAGAACTTTCTTTCATTGCAAAAGTGAAAATTTGTGTCTTACGCGATCATGAAGGAAGAGTTCTTGTGTGACAAAACTCGTAGTGGATTTGTGTAGTAGCTAACTCATCAGCAAAGTGTTGTTTTGTCCTTGTACCTAACCTGTTCCAAAATACCATGAACATGCATAATACATGCCATGTAACTTTATAACACCACAGATTACCCAATATATTAAACTCTTCGACAAAACCTTTACCAAAAAACTGCTTACATTCTCTAGAAAGTTAACTTTCAGTTTAACATTCGCCCATCAGAAAACCTCGAACCCCATAACATTATGCTAATTTCCAAACGTATTAGGTGTAGCGTGATGTGCTATTGATCTCCTTGCCTCGCCTGCTTGGCTGGGCCTGTGAGGTGATATTGAATCTCAAGCTGGTGTATCGTCTTTGTCTTACGTCGCCTGGGGGTGGGGTAGGGGAGGGGGCCGGGGCAGGGGGTGGCAGATCTGTCTTATACGGAGGGCCGCGCCAGCGTCATAGGGGGGCGATTTTCAAGTCAAATTTTATCTTTTGTTCATATCGCTATACAATGTTTGAGGCCGTAAGGTAGATTATGGAATTTGATTAGTAGAATTGGCCATTATAGAAATACAAAATTAAAAAAATACATCGAGTATAAAAAAACAATGATGAAATTGAATAATTATCAAAGTGCAATATTATGAGTATCATCAATCAATATATTTGTTGTCCATGGAATTATTATAATTTGTATATTTTAAGCAGTCGATTGCTTCCACTTGCAGGTAACAAGTGTGAATTTAGATCGAATAGTGAATCGATAGTAATAAAAATAGTAACAAATTAAAATGTAAACCTGATAAGTTCCAAATAAATTATGAAAAATGTAAAAAGGTCGCACGGTAAAGCTCAGTTGTTTGAAATTGTTTTCATCTGATTCATCATCTAATACACGATGAAATAACGTGGTATAAATATTAAATTCTAATTTAAAACCGATTAAATGAATGTCGTCATTATTATGAAAACTTAATTTATCGTTATTTTAAATGGCGTGCGTTTTGCACCACCATTAGAAACGTAACTATAGCTCTTAAACACTCGACTGATAGAGCTTGCGAGAGATTCAGGATGGGAAATTAAATATCATAAATAAAATAAGATTAATAAAGGTCAAGGTCAATAAAAGAAATAGATGATTTAAAACTCACATCGGCTGGCCATTGTTCAAGGCATAATATTAAGGACAAAAAATTTAACACAAAATAGAACGTTGTACTCGTAAAACAGTTCAAAATATTCAGCTTGGCATGTAGTCCACATATTTCGGTTAAGTCTCCTTCAGACGGCAATTGAACGCCACATATATTTTCTTCACGTCAGCGGCTAGAAAAACAAAATAACAAACTGCAAAAGTTTTCCATACGCCTGTATGAGCGTTCAAAGTAGAGAAGAGAGATGCTCCAACCTGTAGCGAGTATGTTACCTACTTGTTTCAAGTTATTGGCTGGGTCTGTCCTCGCCTCCCGTGATAACGCTAGCTGCGCCTCAAGAGTCTGATCGTTAGTAGGAACGTTCCTCTAGTTCAAACATCAGGTTGGAACTAACAAGAGAGACCGCGCTGTGTAAATACTCGGCTGCACGCGCTCAGTGTGCGTAGCCAGGGACGCATGAGAGACGGAACACAGGGACGTATTACAAGGAGCGGCTTGTTGACTGGAAGGGAATAGAAAAATATACGGGAATATATAATAAATACATGAGGGTATCCTGTCTAAAATAAAAGAGCAAAACCACGTTTTTTGACTTGATTTTGCACCAAGTCAAAATAATAATTGGTGGTGGTGATGATGCCGAGTTTATTGTTTTCTACTCTTTTCTAATCGTGTTAACTTATTCCATTCAGATAGAATACTAGGTACAAGCAGGGCTGTGACAAAAACAAACTTGGATGATTCTTTATCTTTATCTAGAATACAAATTTAGATAAGATAAAAGATAAACTGTAAAAATATTGCTAGATAAAATTCAATATATAAAAATAATTACCCGGATAATTTTTCTTAGATTAAAAGGTAGTGGTTATGGTTGAAATGGCTAATTTATTTCCAACTTTTACCGTCATTTTTAAATATGCGGATTTTATGAAAAATATAAGGAGTCATCTAGTAGAGGTAATTTTATTTTAAAAAGTGGCTCATTATTTTATCTTTTCTCTTGTATTGTAAGTATTGTATCTAAAAGCTTATTAAGCTTATAGATACGATAAACATTATTTTATCTAGATAATTGAAAATGGTAACAACAAAAACCTTATCTAGATTAATTATTAAGACTATCTAGACAACAGATTTTACGTAGATAAGTCACAACACTAGGTATCAGAACTGCTGTGAGAACAGTATGAGCACTACTTCAGAGGTCCCTTATTTACGCATTCAACTTTTTAACGAGAAAAGCCTTGGGATAACCTGAAGTCACGTGTGAGATGATGAAACACAAATGATCTTTCTAAACTGCGAAGTCATTTCTGCCAAACTTGTATATCTGAATGTCTGACTATGGTTGCCAACAAAAGAAGACTGAATGAAATATCTGTGATAAATATTATTTGATATTTATAACACAACTAACTTATTTTATCTAGGCTCTATAATTCTATATTGCATCACATCTTTTTCTTATTTCAAAACACAAAGATTAAACCATTGCGTCTTTTACTCTGGTCTTAAGAAGTAACGCCATTTTTCAACTGTATTTTTCAATCAAAAAAAATATAATATCATTGTAAATGTTGTCGATTATTACAATAATATTTCCTAAAAAAAACAAGAAATTTGAACTCTTTCGATTACGACTTAAATTATTACGATCGCTCCTATTTTTGTTCCCTCGGCTTTTGACATATTATTTCAACAAATGTTTACTGAATAACCCATGTTCATAATAAACATTCCTTACCCCATTATCTTTGTATGTACATAAACATGCTTGTTGTGTTGCGTTCCACGATTTTTGATTATTACGAGTGCGAGTTCGTGTGCGTGTGCGTGTGCGTGGCGTCGCGACGCCCCCACCCTCCGCGTCTAGCACAAAAGTCGACACATTCGAGAGAGCCTTATTATAAAACACTTCAACATACTCGAGTGAAAATATTTGCTCGAACGCTAGGGAAACAAATGCTTGCGTTGGGTATGTGTGAGGGCTTTCACGGAGAGCTATTTTGTTGAATTGCCCGAGTTAAAAAGCGAACAGTTTTTTTTTTGCGAGTGGGAGTTTGAAAACCCTAGACTTGAAACCTGTCATAGAAAATAGAATACATCGGAAAACGTCGTTTCTTTGAAATATAAGTGGGAGTAGTACTACATTTGGCAGTTTTGTCACCCATTCCTGGAGAAATAATAATATTATTCGATTTGTATCAAGCCTTCCAGAAATTTTCGTCAAGGATTATAGTTGTGGATTATAGTTGTCAACAAGTATTGCTAAATCAGTTTTTAAACCTGCATCGGATATACGTTATAAATAAATAATCAAACTTATCTACCTAAGTACAACCTATAAGGATTTCTTGCCATTTAAACATCTCCAAAATAATGTTTGTGCAGTTCATCTAAAAACCTTGAACTTAATTAATTCTGTGATTCCATGGAATTTAACTACATCTGATATTCAGTTAGTCATGCAATACAGGTTCGACTAAATCAGTCGCGTAATAATTACCATAATAAAATGTTTTTGATAAAAAATTACGATTAATTAATTTATTCGTGGTTGTTTCATCATCGTTATCGAATTTGATTTTTTAACATTTATTATGGTCATGTTTATAAACAGTGAAACGTAAATAAAATAAATAAATACATTAATTGTATTTAGAGTCTACCCACTCAGTTATATAACTGATTTTCAGTGGGGGACAGTAAATCAAAGCGACCAAGCCAACTCTGTAGGCCCCGACGCAATCGACGAGTTAGCGATAACCAACCAAATCGATATTTTTTAATAGGAAATGTAGCAATCAGTGGTATGGACATTGCGAACACCCGCGGATCAACGCCAGAATCAACAAGGCCAATTCAGAACAACTCTGAATTTATTATGTGCTTCATTGCTGGGACGGCTCCAAAGTCACAGTTTACAAACTTCTATGACAAGAACTCAAAAGAAGAATAACTTAAAGAAAAGTGCACTTTAGGCGACATATTCCAGGATTGTCTACAAGATTCCCTAGTATAAAAAATATAGTACATGCATTTACAAGATTGAATTTTTGGTGTCACAAGGTCATGAAACGCAAAATTATAAAATCTCACACAGTTGCATATAGCATATTTCAAAACATGCAAAAGCATAAAAAATATGGTCCCTACTTACCACTTAAGCTCCTAAAATACCACCCGAGCACTGTAAGATCCTGTAGGCTCCCTCCCTCCCAACTTCTTCCCAGCCTCATCGCCTCCCGTGTGACGAACTGACATTCGAGACCAACCCGTGAGGTCCACACCGCAATCACATCGTATGAAAGGGTTTAGGGATGCTTTTTACCATAAAGGGATGCAGGCAGCATCATTGTGACGGCTCACGATCTATTTTAATATTGGACCACGGTGTCTGGCTGTCTTCGTTAGCCTATTATTCATTCAAAGCAGTGTAGGGTGGCGGGGTAACTCCAAACCCAAACATTGCTATCAGGCATATTGGATCCTCCTTTTCTAACCCTTTACAGAGGTTCTCCTCTCATGCGTGAGTGTGTGCTTGTGTGTGTGTGTGCGTGTACATGCGTGTATGTGCGTGCGCATGTCTATGCTACGCATAGCTAGAATTGAATCTCATGTGAAAATTAAATTTTTATGCTATCTTCATTATATCGATAAATATAACACAAGAAAAGATTCATATGATTGGTGAAAGTGAAGGAAAATCTCCACTATATAGGAATTAGTCGATTTCAGTCAATTTCGGTTACACAAATTTAAATTTAGTTTAAGTAGAAACAGAGGTAGCGCGAGACTCTGAATACTGAATGAGGTGGTTACGAGCTCGAATCCCATCCAGCAATCATGACTGAAAACTTTTCCAGGGTTTTCTTTAGTGATGTTATACGGCGAAGCTGGGATTGAGTTCTCTTCAACATCCCTTGGACATTCCATTCACAATTTAACTACCCCCTTGACCGCCCTAGTTGGTAACCTGAAGGGGGACACACCAGGTAAAACTGATGTGTACCCTACAGCAAGCATCCCTACGAAAACCCTACCGCTAAGCGATAAATATATTCAAATCTAACTTTTACTGCGTTTCGTGGCCTGTGCTGTGTGTATTGTGCCACTGTTAAACACATTGTTATGTATACAGTACACATTATATTCATTAGGTAATAATTAGGGATACTATGCTTATGTCGTGTCATACTTTTTTTCTCACAACTTAGTAAAAATTCTTGTGTGTGGCTCGTTGGTCTTGTGGTTAGCGTATCTGCTTCCAATGCAGAAGGTCCAGGGTTCGATTCCCGCTAAAGTCAGAAGTTTTTTAACTTCTGATTTGGACTTAAGTCCATCAATTCTTGTCCTAGGAGTTTGTAAACGGTGACTTTGGAGCCGTCCTAGCAACGAAGCACATAATAAATTCAGAGTTGTGCTGAATTGGCCTTGTTGATTCTGGCGTAGATCCGCGGGTGTTCGCACTGTCCATACCACTGATTGCTATATTTCCTATTAAAAAGTATCGATCTTTGGTTGGTTATCGTTCACTCGTCGATTGCGTTGGGGCCTACAGGGTTGGCTTGGTCGCTTTGATTTAAAGTCCCCCACTGAAAATCAGTTATATAACTGAGTGGGTAGACTCTAAATACAATTTATTTATTTATTTTTATTTAAAATAATAAATAAATAAAAATATAAATTCTGGTGGGAAAATTCCAAGTTTTATTTGTCACTTAAATGTTGACCTTGTCCTTGACCTTGATGTGACCAAGGATTCGGAATATAGTCAAAATCGTCTGCAAGACAAAGAATTATTTGGTAGTGTTTTCTTGTTTGATGGTTATATTTTAAAGTTCTTAATGTCATGCTACATGTCATATGTATACGTGATTTGGTTATTTACACACATCCTAACCCAATTGATTATTTTTCAAAATGTTGTTTTCAGATTTTTAAATAACCCAATACTAGCCAAAGGCATTTGATATTTTAGTTCCACCAAACGTTAATAACCCCACGCATGCAAACTCAAATTTACTTCACAGCAACGAAACAACTTGGGTATAGAAAATGCAAAACACATACAAATACAACAGTAGAACACAACATAAAAAACTTTGCATAGACACAAACGATTCACCCCACGGAACCACCCCTAAAAAATTCCCATCTATTCAAATACGCTTTTTAGACAACCCTTTACTATTCTACCCTTAATAATTTTTTCTCACCCTTTTTTGAATAGAGCACACCAGGAAACGTAAGATCTTTTCATCCCTCTACTATCTCTCTACAACCCCACCCCTAGCGTAGACGTCAACCCTTTCCTTGCATCGCCAATTCTTTTTTAAGGACGTTAAAAAATGTGTCTCACCCCTTGTACAAGCCAGGGTAGGCGACACAGACCGGGGACAACCCGATATATAATAACACGGAAGCTGAGACTTGCCGACGAGGAATTCTTTGTACATGCTTCCGTGTGTGCTGTGTGACCTCATATCTAGGAACATGTGTGACAAGCCTAACAGAATCAGACACAATCCTGCAAACATACTTTTCAGTCTACATGCATTTGTGCATTAGGAAATATATATAGTGGTAGTCTTATATATTGTACATTAATGAAGATAGTGTAAACTTCAATATTCGTCTAATATGTTAATTTATTATTCTGAAAGATTCCTGATTCAGGATTTAAGCCAGGAACGCAGACACCACATGGTGATGTCTTCTAATAAACCACATGCACTACATAACAATATTGTTGGTTTATTAACGGCATAAAAATATCTGCCATTTTTACCACGAGCTTCAAGTTAGTATGAAATTTAAATTAAGAAATTTCAAATTCGCCTACCGCGTATCATACTTTTAAGATTACCAATATCTTATTTCCAAACCATTTTAAAACGGCGTTTATTTTTAAATTAAACTACCATTTGTGATCTTTATTTTTATTTTCCATTATGTTTGTTTGCTAGGATATTACGTTCTAGATATGCTTGCTTGTTCCGATATTATTATAATATGCTTGCTTTGGTAATGTTTCTGTGTCGTTTGTTGTTCTGTTGTTTTGTTCATTCGATTGACATCTATGCCAAAATATGAGACATAAACCACTTTTTCATATAGGAATGCCACATAGGAGTAGGCTACGTGCCGGTACCGGGTTTCCCCTCCTGCCTTCTTCATCATCATGCATCATTGTTAATCATCATTGGTCACTGTAAAATAGCAGAAAATGCTGTATGTGGCCAGTTCACAAAAAATATCAATTTTTAACCCGATGTATGACCTTCAGGTGACTTTCTTGTTTGTTAGGGTCTTAGAGAAGATATAAAGAGATTGTTCTAGAAATCTTTAAAAGGACTCAAACGAAATTTCAGCCAGGATTACCGGTGGTGGGATTCGATCCCGTGACCTCCCGAATCAGAGTCTCAGGCGTCACGCATGAGCTTCATCTGTTGATGTGAGACGTGCAACCTAAATGACAAACACCGTAATCGGATTTGTTCGTATATGTTTTGTGCTTTTTAATGGATCAAGGGATGTTTCTCCTCCAACGCCCCCTCACAATCCGGCAGCTGATGACGCAATGATTAGATTAATAGAAAGTGTTGGGGTTCAGGTTATCTTCGATCTCCTGATCTTCAATGTGATTGCGAGCTGTCTTCTCTGTGCAAGACGTGAGGGTTGGAGGATTCAGAGGATCTGCGACTTCGGATGGAACACGTATTGTGTGACCGTGGGACCTACTTCGTGGGTGGGGGTAGGAAGCTTTGCGAGATCCGCGGTAAAAACATATTTTTGAACGTGTATTTCCTTTGTCTTCCTTTGTAAATATGTTTCTAGAACTCAAACGATCAATAAATCAATTAAATCATTATATATCACAATTTGATATAACTTAATGTATGAAAAGATTATAATAAGATTAGATCCATATTACTAATTACATAAACATTATGATTACTCGCTATAAGATTAAAACAGTGTTAATTTTCAATAAAAATATGAGATGGGTATTTTCAGACAGTGTAAATTCTTTGTTTATAAGTTGCAAAATGTATAAAAACGGATCAAGATCCAATTTTTGAAATGCACTTTTGATCATTGTTCGATCATTGTTGGATGTTGTCTATCCAATTCGGTTATGAAAACAAATTTACAAAATACAGCTAAGTGAAACTAATTATACATAAATGCCTACAAAGTGACAGACTGAAAACCCATCATTTTTGTATCACATGCACTCACATAAAAGTAATACTGTAAATTTTTACCTTAGGTCAGTGCAAGTCAAGTTATTACCGCTTACAGTTAGAGAGCAAAAAATGGGGGGGGGGAAACAATAGTACGCTACATGGAAATGTAAATATTACGGATAAGAAATCCGCATGGTTTCATTTTAAATTAATTTTAAAATGCGCTCACTTGATTGTGATAGTGCACCGATGAAGTTTACATTTCAATTCATAATTGAATAGGAATTATTATAGTTCGTTCATTTTGGTGTGGATTTATTGAAAGTAAAATGTGAACAACATATATTAAAAAAAAACTTTTGGTGCTGTATTTAAGAGTGCGAATCGATGTAAGTGTTAAATTACCTTTTAAGATTTCAATTGCAAAGTTATCAGTAGAATTTGTAGGTAACGACTGTGAATTGTTGTTGTGAAAATAGAACTTGGATGGGTGTACGTTTATAAAAGTAAATTATTTATTAAATATTCCAGTGCCTGGATCAATTAAGTAATGCCACTACTATATGAGTGTATAGAGTTGAGCCTATTAAGGCAAGCACTCGCCTGAGTCGGATTAGTCTTGGAGCAAAGAGCGAGAAGTCCCCGATGTGGCCACCCCAAGGAATCCGTTCCAAACGACCAATTCTACATGTTTGAAGTAAATGACAGTAACGAGGGGCGGGAGGGGCGTAGGAGGCCCAATCGACAGCAGCTATACTTCCCAAAGGACACAATATTGACTGGTGCTTATCTCTCTGCCTTCTCGAATCATAAGGGACCAGCGCCGGATGCTGTTTCATCCACAAGGCGGTGGTATTTGCATGTTCTATGCCACAGTTGCACCTAATTTGAGATGGGAACTGTGTTTGCTTGTTCTGTATTTGCACTGTTATGTAGATACACTTGCTTCTGAATATACATTTAAACAATGTGTACACCGTTGGTAGTTTGTCTTCATTAGAAAGGGGTGGGGTAGGGTGGAGCGTATCTGACGTGATATGTAAGCTCATATGCCAGAGTTTGTTTATATTTAAAAAGGGTTAATAACATATCACTGTTTACTCAACTTCTAGGTGAGTAAAGTTGTTAAAAGTTAGCTTTTCAAATAAAACTGCATCTTTGGACCATTATTTTAGGGGGTTCCGGGTTCTTGACAATTCTGTAACAATTTTTCTATGTTCTATAAAAATAATGGGCTCAGCTCAAATAAGTGATGAAGAAAGGAAGTAATGAATGTGATTTTATTTAATTATTTAAAAGTTTTTAACTCAAGTTTTTAATAACATTGTTCTTACTAGTTAGAGGAAGCCCCATTATGTCTCCCCTATTATTACTTTCTTTGACAACATTATATGCTAGAGAAAAATATCAAGTTCCCTCGAGCCTCAGTGACTCCTTCAGCTCTCTAATTTAAGATTACAAACGTCGTTTAAGTTAAGTCGCATTTGACTATAGAAATGCGACGTTTTTTCTGCACCCCTAAAGTTTGTTGAATTTTCAGATAAGGGTGAATTGAAGACGCGGACCCTCCTTCTTATTTCCCTATACGACGACGACCAGTTCTCGGCAGATTTATTGATAACGCTCCTTGCATTCCTTTTACAAACTAAGGTTTTAAATTCACTCGCGTTTCCACCCAACTACTCACTGAGATACAGTTCTCTAGAGAATCTAAACAAATTCGTTGTCTTCAAAAGAGGAAAAACAAAGGTGGTTCCGGTTTGTATGAACCACGTAATTGAAGCTATAGTCATTAAGGGTTTCAAGTTTCGTAGCTTCTTGTTACTGGCTGCTTCCATATTTAGACTGCTTCCATCAGTTAACACATTAAAATTAACCATTTAACGCTCCTATTCTGACGGATTTTGTACTATTGTATTTCAATATACACATTAATTATCTTTATAATTGAGGTACTACGATGTTCATCAAGTGGTTCCAAATGTATTTATTGCAATTGGAGTATGCAATTCCTACTTCAACAATATGTTATATAAGTGATTGGGCAGTATCGATACGCATTGTTAGCAGATGAACATTTAATTCATAATAATAATAAAACACATTTGGATTTTTTTAAATACAATTATTATGGTCTCTCTCTACTATCTGGTACTTGAATTATAAACTGGAGGCAAATGATGTACTATTGTACATAACGTGTGTACAGTTATGATATGATGGATTTGAAATGTGTGAATAGAAAGGAATAAAAGTCAGAGATAATTGAAAAACATTATTAAACTCTTGATGGAGATGGATTTATTGGTGCAGTGTGCTGAGGGGCGAAAGAAACGAGCGTTCCTGTAGAAAATATGAGAGTGTTGGGCAGACAATGCGGAATATATTATAGGAAGGGGAAGTTGAAAGCTAAGGAAAACGGAAGTACAAAGAGTACAAAGAAAATTAATAGTGGATGACTTATTATATTGTTTAAAGTGACCAAACCCCTACAATATTTCCATCCGAGTATTAAACGCATTGTAAGCACGTGATGGATAGTTCTTCACTCCCAAGTATTCATTTAAAAGATAATTGAAAAACCAGACATGTTTTATCAACATCCCACGAGCTCCCCTGAAGATCTATACTTTTAGTGAATTTGACTTCACCCCGTATATTAAGAATGCGAAATTTGGCATGCGTTGCGTGCGACTGGCATGCAGGGGATGGTTGGAGAAACACTCTCAAGAAACTCGCCCCCCCCCCCCCTTGGACGGCAGTTTCCGTGCTGCCCTTAATTCCACCCTCGTCGCAAGCCCCCCTGAGAGGTGCTAATCTTATCGCCGGCGGGGGTGACTTCTGCAGGGGACGAGACGAGAAACTACCCCTTGCAAGAAGGGGTGGGTCCGTCCACAAGAGGGTGAGTGGATGCTCAAAATACAGATGAAGACCGGAAATGTATTGCGCTTGAGCTTTTAGGAGTAAACTTTGTAGCAAACAGAATACTAATGCCACGTTCATTACATCAGAAACAAACATTTAAAAACTTTACGATGCAGAAAGCGAGCTTGCTTTGGCTAACAGAAGTTTCACTATAATCAATCCTGAGGTGTCAGTGTCACTTTATAGCAATTGCTTGAGATTGCCTTCGGGGAAATGCTTTTTTCAAATATAATCATTTCCCAATACAATAAAAACATAATAATCGTAAATCTGTAAAAGATTTTGTAATCATTATATTTCTAGGGAAAATAAGGTTACTTGGAAATTGGAACGTGGAATACACACGTGCCTATGATTTATGTTGCTTGCTGTGTACAATCGTAAAAAGAGATATTGACAGTTGGAGAGATTACTCGATCAATACCCAAAGTTCCATCATGTAGTGTGTTGTCGTTGTTATACAAGCGCAAGTAATTCATGCTCGAAGTAATATTAAAACATTTGAAACGTTTCCACTCCCTGACTACATACGTTAGTTACACAATTCTTGAATTAAAACACACATCACCGGTTCAACATTTCATGTCCACGTCAGAGCAAGCGGAATAATAAATAAAGCCGGAAAGAACATCTCATCGCTTGCACGCGAGATTCTCTAGTCGTGGAGATCACCAGCTTAATTAAGGCCACCACCATCTACCCTGCGAATACTGAGATTGATTCCTGATTTAAAAACATTACCTCCGTAATACCCTACCTTCACCTGAATAAAATAGATTCTTCTGGTTAAGTTTTTATTTTATTTTCTTCTTTCTTAGTACATCTTGTCTTATTTTATCATAAATATGATAACCAAAGCATCCATTAATATTAAAACGTATAAAGTGACCTAGAATAAATAAGTATTTGCGTTCGTAATACGCACTTAAACACACACAATTCCACACGCACAAAATCTAAAAGGGTACTTACGCAAATGAAAGCTATAATATAAATATATTGACAGTGTTGGTTCGAGCGTTAAGCGCGCGATTCTAATTTGGGACGTCCTGGGTTCAAAACCCGTCGAGACCGGCAATCTTGACTGAAGGGTTTTTCCGAAAATTTTTCTCAGTCGTTAATGCGAATGCAAGGGATTGAGACCTTTTAAACAGTCCTCGGGTATCCCTTCACAATTGTCCTAATTCCAATATATCTAGTTATAGACACCTGAAGAGGGAGAGGCATGCATTGCACCCTGGGCAGGCTTCGCACGAAAAATAATTATAAATAATAAATATTTAAATATAATAATAAATAAAAATATATTTATCTGGATTGCGCAAGGAAATATGTCAATCTATGAGTAGTACACAATGATAGCTTAGAAGACTTTGTATAGTGTTTTATCCAAACCAATTATGTATTTCTAGCAGGCTATAACTATTCTAGACCCTAAAACAAAACAACTTCACGAATTCTGCCATTCTTAATAAAGCTGATTCCGAACATAAAATCTGAAATAATTCGAGTTTAGTTGTTTTAGTAATTAAGTTATTATGCGCAAAATTTACACCCCAGTTTAAGGGTCTCTTTACGAGGTGCTATACCTTAGGATTGCAGTCAGAAATATAATTCTTAATCCCGGGTTTGAGTGGTATGCCTTCACCCCAGTCTCTCAAATAGGTGGATTATGATTACGAAATTGCCTATTAAACCGGCATGGAACTTAATAATATAAACCTTTATGGAGTGAGCCTGTGTTAAAGGGTTAAGGGCATTTTGGTGTTTCCATATTTCGACGTTTTACTTACTAAGTTGGAATGGATTCGACGTAACATTTTCATGACTAGTCTTTAAATGTGACCTCGTCATAATGAATGTGAAATTCGACTTGGAGATAAAATACTAATGCCAAAGATATTACCACATAAGCATTCGAGAATAGAAGCCGATCAAAATATACGACTATGTTACTCTAATATTCAAAACCTATTTACTTGAGCTTTTGTGTTAGATAGTGGTGTAAATGGGGCACGGTGGGGGTATTTAAATATTTAAGACAGCCATGTAATTTATTTATTGATCTGGTTTGTCAGCAAACACTCCTGTAGGTAGATGTGATAATATTTAATTCAATCCATAAATTAAAATATCAATCCACATTTTGGGTGGGTGCCCCCGGAAAGTTTGACACGCGGGTTCAAATTCCTGTCCGGTTGTATATTTCAAAATTTCTTAATATTGTTTTAAATATTGTTGTTTATGCTGTATGTGAGTTTTGAAGAGAAGGTTTAAAATATGTTTTGATTGATAAAACCCTTGAAATATTGTGATCACAATTCACAATAACAATAATTATATATCACGAACAATGAAAATATTTTTTATGAGCAGGGTTCGATGTACAACAACTGAATATTGATTACCGGTAACAAGACATTACCTGCATGACGTATGGGCCAATGTGTATGTTTTATTGTCCGCCTTCTGAACAAAGAGAAAAAATATAATGAAAGTGTCAAATTAATTATTGTATCTGTTCTTTTTCTTTTTCCAACGTTCTTTTATTTTTATATTTAGTTATAATATATCAAAAATGGTTTAGCTTTGTTATTTCCATAAATAAAATAAAATAAAGCATAAGGTCCGTATTTTCAATGTACTTCTTCGAGTGAATCTAAAAGAAAAGATCACGCGATCAATGGATCTCGAACTGAAGAGCAGCTTTGTCAAGTATCTCTGTTAGTCGGAAGTGTTTTCTAGTGGGTATTGATTTAAAAGTTATCTATAAAGAGACTGTCAACTCTCTGTGATGATAACGGACCTGTCTCAATAACAATATTCCCTCATACGAGTGAAGTGGTGTTTATTGTAACTTGTTGACGTGCGTTGTTATTGTTTGGCATTACAGTCTGTAAAAATAATATAATAAAACTAGTGAATATATAAAACTCCTGAGTTATCCTCCTGTGTAAATCAGTATTTTAACTGAATAGGATAGACGTTAAAGAAATAGATAAAATAAATAAATAAATAAATACACAATATACAAGTATAATATGTATACACAAGTATTTCCATGCAACCAAGACTTTACTTTCACTCGTATTAATTTATTATTTTATCTACACAAACGAAACGAAATGTCCATTTGACACAGGTATTAACAATTATGTTATTCCGAACTACAGTTTTATAAATGGTCGAATATCTGGTATAGGACATACCCGATGATAATTGACAATAACCAAACAAAACATTTGATAGCGTACACAGTAATAACGGGCCTTAGTTTTAACGATGCTGTGTGCTATTGCTTGAACTTGAAGTATAAGTTTAAACTGAACAATTAAAAATTACATTTATTAAGTTTCATTGGATTTTAATCCTTCTACCTCAGGCTTGTTACGTCTCTAGCGTCAAGACTCCGGAAACACATCCAATCTAATTCCAAAGAACACGAACGAGGCCAGACGAAGAAATCATCCCTCGGATCGAACACAAAGTATTTCTTTCATCCCCATCACAATGGAACAAAAGTCCATTGCGGGCGACATCAACATCGCCCTACTATTCAAATTCGTTCCAAAGTAGCCATACTTTGCATAATGAAGACAAACCTATTTCTGCTCTGTAATGTTTTCTCTCGGCCTTGTCTTTCATTCCGGCAGGCATTTCTCCACAGCATTTCCCTGCATGCACAAGGGGTGGAACGGGGTGGTTTTTAGGGAATAAAGTTTAATGGGTTTTGGCCCCCACCCCCTCACAAGTGTTTGGGAAGATGGATGATATCTCCGTACTAGGGGCCAACGGGGAACCCGCTATTTTACTATCCACCCCCTCGCCCGACCACCACCTCCAAACCACCCCCAAAAACTATTGACATTTTACTGGATCCGCGAAACCCTCACGCGTCGTAAAATATATCAGATACACTCGTTGCCAAGGCCTAGGGCTTCATTCTCCCTGCGGTTAGGCAGCCATTTTGTATGCTAAGTTAGTTAATAGAAACTTGGGGCACATTAGCTAGGTCGGAGCGCAGTTTCTGTGTGTTCGCCCTGCATGGAAACTCTACGCTAATTTATTATTCATAGTTTTAAGTTAAACTTTCACGTGTCTTAATATATATTGTTCTTGTTATAATTAAATAAAAACTGAGTCGTACTTAATAGGCTGTTAGATTGCGTTTCACGGTATGTAATGAACTAAGACTACGAGATCGTTGACGTTGAAAGTGTGTTTAGTTAAGTGCTTTTAAATCAGTGTTTCTTATGAGTATTTCGATAATGAGGGTAAATGTTTAAAGTATAACGTTTTATTTTAAGGTTCGTGTCTGCAAAAAAAAAATTGAAAAAAAACCCTCAAGCCTTGCCTTCTTCAAATAGTAACCTATTATTTCTAAAATATAAATGTACAGAAAAATATTGTTCTCTAATTCGTTGTTAATATTTCATTTCAATCAACTACAATTCAAAATAAAATCATCAATTATTTATAAAATACATCTTCATAGTTCATCAAAGCATAGAGATTAATAAGGTATTAATCTCTATGATCAAAGTGTGTATATGTGTCTATTTTGTACAATATATTATTAATTGAAAACAGTGTGTTTTTATGATCTATAATCTATTTATTCTATGAAAATATGTTGTTTAATGTTGTAAGGTCGTGCCATGGATTTTTTTTTACATAATTTGTATTAGTTGTGAATATTGTTCATTGTACCCTATGTGTGTTTTCTTCCTTAATTTATCGCTGGGAGTTGCGATCAAGCCAAGTTGAATTAAGTAAATAAAATGTAAAAATTCCGTATTTCTGTTAAATGTCACCCATATTCATCTATTATGTATTCACCCCCTCCATAACACATTGAAAATCGGTATTGAAGAATTTCACATACTCGTCAATTCACTAATGGCTATGGGTACATTAAGGTAAAAAATTAAATTAAATACTTGAATATTCGAATTATGTGCAATTATTCCTATTAAACTAGTATTCAAATTCTTCGTGACTTAATTATTAATTACATTATTTTATTAAAGGTTACCAAAACACATAAGGTAACCAATGCTAAAAGTGTATTTAACTTGTTTGTGTCAAATAATATGTTCACATTCATGCCAAACACTACATAACTAAGCATGTCAACAGTATTTGTAGACTCTAGTTTGAACATAAACACGATACAAGTAGGGCCAATTTAAACGGAAGGTTTATAGAACGAAATCGGTATGGGTGCTCGAAAGAATATTGTGAGTGAGTAAGAGTGTGCGTGTGGGGGGTGGGGGGGGGATAGGGTGTTTGAGAGAGAGATAGTGAGTCGTCGTTGTTTAAGTAGCTCAGAGGTGCAAACGATTACATGACGTAAGAAAACTTTTTAAATCAAACTGTGGTTATTATTTTGCAATTCAAATTATTATAAATGAAAATAAGTAATGATAGTTCAGATTATTAAATCTATGCTGTTTATGTATCAATTTTACCACTTATTATATAACAATAATATGATTTTTAGTGTGAAATATAATATTTTAAAAGTAGTTTAACAGTATGAGCGGTTTTTGTAAATTAAGTCGAAGAAACGTAACGTTGATTTGCTCACATTCACTGACAGAACGTGATATAGGGTATTGGTTCTCTAAGGACAATTGCGAAATAGCAAAAGTTTACATGGGAGAAAATAAATAATTGGTCAAATAAAATTTACCTTTCGTATAATAATTTAATATATTCTTAATCGATCATTATTAAAGCATTCAATTCAGTATCATTTCATTGTTCGTGCAACGGAAGGTAATAAAAAATGCTTTTGTTTCATATCATCCTAAATTAAATGAAAAAGTATGTAGCCTCACGCACTCTTTGGAAGAGTCTTAGAGAGAAATTATTATATATACTGTACAACGTTGAATATCGTGGTATGTGTGTGTAGGGGTGGGGAAGGGGGTGCAGCTTACCTTCCATAGGCCGTATGTTCGTTAATCACTTCAATTGTTCCCTATCCCTGTTCTGTGTTGTATGTAGAGCTGACAGCGGCTCGTACAAGCCTGTACCAACAAGAACGCAAGATATATCATTATGTAATCCCTTGAAACACATATCGGCATGCTACAGACAACCAATACATTCGCCCTTAATGAATGTAATTATCTCAATTCTAAGGCAGCATTAATTAGATTCTCAAAGTTCTCTTTGATGCATGTTTCAAACGGACTTTGGAAACTATATAGAACTTCCTCCCGGCCGATATTTTGTCATTGCTTATACCCATCTTGCGACGAAACTAATGGTTTTACATGTATTTTGTTGCATTTAGCTGTACTCAGGCTGTACTTGTGTTCTAATCAAAGGTTTAGAGAGTTTGTGCGTTGCGTTATAAATGGGTGGAAAGTTGGTGCGGCAATATTAAGTAAAGTGTGGCTTTTACCTTTACCGCTGCCTATACGTTGGAACTCTTTGTACTAAGTCTCGATACTGCGAAGTTAGCAGCCTTCGTTATAGGCCTACACGTGGGTTGTGGGAGGGAGGGAAGAAAATTAAGGAAGGGGAATTCCTACATAGAATATTTGCAGGATTAGGATGGAGAATACATGGATTTGATTGGAGGAGTAAGCTTTGTAGTGCATGAAGCATTAGAATTAAGAATACATTATCAGAAAGTGAATATAGGCAGGCAATGCTGATACATTAAAAACACACTCATACACTGTTATTTTATTTATAGATTTAGTAAAATGTTCGATAGAAAGGCGAATTGGTTTGTGCAGGAGATTTATAAGTCCAAAGCTCCAAAGGGTGGAAGCCTCTTGTATACACATCTAGACCTACTTATTGCCGAGACAAATATCTATTTTAGAGGTAACAAATAATATTATAATTTCTTACATTTCCTATTGCCACGACTTACCCAATGCATCAAAAAGTAATTATTTCTAGATTGTACAAAGTAACAAGAATAATGTAATAAGTTTTTTGCGTGAATGAAGCCTATAGCCCATGTGTGCATTTCATTTTATTCCTAATTAGTTAATTGTTTGCCTGAAAGTGTTGTTTCTGAGTGTAAAAACTTAAAATACGAATAGATTTAATAATCATTTTTCGTGGAAGCCTGCCGTGGGTGTATTTTATGCCCCTCTTCAGGAGTCTAACTAGGTATGTTGCCGATAGGACAATTGTGAAGGGATTTCATGGGGATTTTAAAGAGGATTCAATCCCTTACATTCGCATTAATGACTGAGGAAAAGCTCGGTAAAAACCTTCAATCAGGATTGACAGTCTCGATGGGATTTGAACCCGAGACTTCCGATTCAGAGTCTCGCGTGTAACGCTCGAGCCAACACTGTCAGTGACGAATTGATTGATTCATGTATTCACTTGTTAACACTTGTCGGACAGTTCAGTTCACTCAACATGCCGACAAACCAGACTTTTAATCCCCGCACTAAATCATTCACTTCGTTAACAAGTCAACAACCATCCATTATTTATTCTAGTCTCTAAAAGTGAAACATTAAAACATTAAACTGCTATTTCCTCCCTCGATATTCAAACACGTTTTTTAATACCAGTTTGCGTCTAATTGTTCGGCAACCTGTGTTTGCGAACCGGTCAGCCCGCCACAGCCAATAAGTCACCGCGCGCCTGACAGCTAGCGCCTGACCCGTGCGGCGGAAGCCAACCAACTAACACGAGGTCAGGCCAAGGGTTAAGATAAACGTCATAATAGCCATTAATCAAACTCCTCGGCCACTGAGAGTTATTTTATTAGGTTCTATACACGTGCAATGAGTTGGGATTAATATGATGAAGGGTGGTTGGTATTGGACATCGCACGAGCCGAAGCGTTCAGAAGTAAACAGGAAGAGAAGTGTTGGAATATACAACGAGTGTCACGTCTGAAACCCGAAAAAGCGTTATCTATGATGTGTCTAATATTTTTCAAACCACAAGATGACGCTTTTTATATTTAATGTCAGTGATGACACATCACGACCTCAAATGCAGATAGCCTAGCTTTACCTAACTACCGCTCCGAATACTACTTCCGCACCGATTGCTACTTCCGCTCCGAGCGCTCCCATTCGCTCCGAGCGCTCCCATTCGCTCCGAGCGCTATACCTACTGCTCCGAGTGCTACCTTTTGCTCTGAGTGCTAGTTTTGCTCCTTAGCGCTCCCATTCGCTCCGAGCGCTACCTTTTGCTCTGAGTGCTAGTTTCGCTCCTAGCGCTCCCATTCGCTCCGAGCGCTACCTTTTGCTCTGAGTGCTAGTTTCGCTCCTATAGCGCTGCCTACCTCTCCGAGCGCTACCCTCCGAGCGCTACCCAGGCACGGAGCGCTCGCTAGCGTGTTCAGAAAACAAAGCCCCCTTCCTCGTCATCGGAAGTACGTGGCTTCCTCTTGTTCCGTCGCGTCCCGGCAACCGACAGTAAGCTTAGCTTTATTGTTTTTCGTCTTTGCAGCACACGTCAAAATTAATTTCATCCCGACCTGCTACGCTGCATGGTTGCCATGCCAGTGGCGTAGCTCGGAGCTACCGGGATTGCAAACTTTTCAAAGCTAAAACAAACAAAACATCTTCTCGACTATGTAGCGCTCTATGTATAATCGCATCGAGACAGTCTATCTCCTCACACGTATTCCTTGCTTATTATATTACACATATTCCAAGCTAAGACGGAATAAGGCTCATTTGACGTTTTGCATATCCTATTCAAGCAGTCTCAAAGAATTACATTATGAATTCAACTTGGCGTGTTAGTTCAAAATTAATAATTTATGAACGTACATCCTCATTTATTGCGAATTTAACAGTTGTTATAAATCAATAAGAAATTTCATATTATTTTTTAAGTTTTTATTTTGATAAAAAAAAAAAAAAAAAACTTCTTATAAATTTGTGGAAATTTGATACGAAAAGCACACGTTTAGTAACTCAAAATTACCAATAATAATGTAATTGTCCGAAAAGTGTTTAGATTGGGGATGGGGACGGGATGGGACGGGGGGTCTGAAAAAGTTGTGTGAGAATATTTCCATACGTCACCTGGTTGGATGAGCGTAGCGAGCGTAGCGAGCGAAGCGAAGATTCCATTTCACTACACTGGAGAAAAAAATCCGGAATTTTTTGTTTTTTTTTCTTCTTTTTTTTTTTTTTGTATTTTTGTGTGTCTGTGAACACGATTCCGGCTAAACCAATACTCCAATTGCGATGAAATTTTATGGAGGTCTATGAAATCTCTGAACGAAGAACTGCACGGAGGGAAAAATCGATCAAAAAATTATTTCTCATGAAAATCGCAATTTTACGATTTTTTTCGATTTTTAAAAAAATTCTTCGACTTATAACATCTACATGCTTTATCCGATTGTAATGATTTTTTCACAGAACTTTAATTTTATGAATTTATATATTCGTGTGAAATTAGAGCGTAATCGAAAAATTATCTATTAAAAAATCGCAATTTTACGCTTTTTTCTTTTAAAAAAAATACGCTCATCCATCAACGCGGCGGGACTTAAGCGTTTTCCTAGTAGATACCCATGCCACCAGCAATCCCGACGAAAGATTGGTTCCAAGTATTTGTTTAAACATGGTACGGCTTGAATTAAATCTTCATAAATAGCTCTTGGTCTTTTTATACACAATTTTCAAACACCTTTCACCGAATTTTTATGGACAAGTTGTCCCAGAGCAGGTTACATGAGGAAAATTTACTATTTTGTATTTACAAATGAGCCGGTGTGCTCACTAGTCAATACAAGAAAACTGTATAGGCCTAGCATTTACAAACCTGTGTTATTAATAACAAAACAACATTACATTCAATTTCAGATCATTGGTAAATATTTTGTAACAGTTTACTTGAAACTGAATCCCAACATTTGAACACAACATTATTAATCTTTGAAAAATACTAGGAAAACGCTTAAGTCCCGCCGCGTTGATGGATGAGCGTTATTTTTTTTTAAACGAAAAAAGCGTAAAATTGCGATTTTTTTAATAGATCATTTTTCGATTACGCTCAAATTTCACACGAATATATTAACTCATAAAATTAAAGTTCTGTGAAAAAATCATTACAATCGGAAAAAGCATGTAGGTTTTATTCGTCGAAGAAATGTTGAAAATTGAAAAAAATCGTAAAATTGCGATTATCATGAGAAATAATTTTTCGATTGCGCTCAAATTTCACACGAATATATTAATTCATAAAATTCAGGTTCGGTGAAAAAATCAATACAATGGGATAAAGCATGTAGGTGTTATAAGTCGAAGAATGTTTTAAAAATTTTAAAAAATCGTAAAACTGCAATTTTCACAAGAAAAAAAATTTTGATTGCGCTCAAATTTCACACGAATATATTAATTTATAAAATTAAGGTTCTGTGAAAAAATCATTACAATCGGATAAAGCATGAAGGTGTTATAGGGCGAAGAATTTTTTTAAAAATCGAAAAAATCGTACAATTGCGATTTTCACGAGAAATAATTTTTTGATCGATTTTTCCCCCCGTGCAGTTCTTCGTTCAGAGATTTCACAGACCTCCATAAAATTTCATCGCAATTGGAGTATTGGTTTAGCCGGAATCGTGTTCACAGACACACAAAAATACAAAAAAAAAAAGAAAAAAGAAAAAAAAAAAACATTCCGGATTTTTTTCTCCAGTGTAGTGAAATGGAATCTTCGCTTCGCTCGCTTCGCTCGCTACGCTCGCTACGCTCATCCAATAAATAGTTACAAAAATATCTGTGGATAATACGCACAAGAAGAGATAAAACCATTTAGTCAGAAAATTGACAAGTTGGTAAATGTACATTATATATAATAAATTTATTGAAAATAAAGCAGAAAGACTATAGATCAGCTAATAACAATGACACAATATAATAAAATGACAATAAAATCCACACTGAGGCTTGGGAACCGTATTTGATGAAGAATTAATCAGTATTGTAAATTATGTAAATTATTGTTTACCTCTTCGTTTTGCCACTTCGAGCCCAGATCTTGACACAGTTTATTTACAGCACCATCACTATAAACTGCGTTTAATTAAATGTAGACTTTTTTATTTTTCAATAAAATCTATGGAAACGATTAATACATAATAACATGTAATTTGTTATATCGAATTGAAACAACAAGACTAATAAACATTCAATAATTATTGATTAATTGATCAATTAATTAATTACGAACATCAAATAATTTGTATGCAATTTTAAAAAAAAAATACATTTGAAACATTATTCATATAATCATAATATGTATATTTTGTACTGATTACGCTGGAACGCTGTGGTCGAATTTGAAATGCAACTGAAACATATATTTTCGAAGGTTTTCATATTGGCGACAATAATTATTCTTCTGTCATTATACAAACTAATTTTTATAACTAGTCCTTATCTAAAAACCGTATTCCTAAGTTGTGAGTCCACACACCGCCCTGTGGGGACGCCACTGTCTTTAGAAAATGGAACCCGCCGTTAATAATAATGATAAATTCCTCATAGCTTCTGACATTCGAGCGAGGAAGTGAGTTGCTTTGTACGAGCGCACGTCTTCGTCTCTGACATCTTTGACTCTCTGACATCTTTGCCTCTGACGATCTACTTTCATCGGTAGACAATGCTTCTAGTCAAATCAAGCGCTAGCTAGCTGAAACACTAAACCTAGGGGAACTCTCTGAACTAAATTCGAGATGAATCTAGTACTCATAAGTCCGGAAACGACGTCAGTGCTAGAGAACCATTATGTGAATATATTTTTCTTTGGAACATTATCCTGGAACAACTTGCCTTTCGTCAGGTGACTAACTAGATGTAGGATGTGAGCATTGGGAGGGAGTCTCCAAGCGTTACCTTGTAACAATATCACCGCTTTTGCCTTTTGATTACGTTAATCCTTGTACAAAACCTTACCGGAAGTCGGTCTCCTCGACGACCGCCCAAATTACATTGATGCAAAACGTAAGCGACTTCTCTCAGAATCTATTCTGTAGATCAGTGCAATACATTTTAGAGGAATCAAGAATCATACGAACTTATCCTAAAATGTCTATAACTTACAAATTAGATTGTTGTATAACCATTTACAGGCGAACCTACAAAATGTGTAATGGTAAAACTCAACCAATTTAACCTGAAACAAGTTTGAACTTAAAGTGAAAAACCTACACTGCTATGAAATAAAGTAATCTCTAAATACGGTTCTAAAACTCTGGTGCTCTAAAACTTCATCGAGTTTAGCAATAGGCATATGTGAACTAAACATGGAATGCCTAAACGTAATACTCAACCAAAACGAGCCAAATGTTACTTCGATCAAACTGGCAACGTCGATATAGATAATCGTTATGGGATTTTGAGCTATCTATAGATAATTTACAGATTATTTTAAACCACTCGATTGACAGAAAGAATCACTCGCGAAATTAAAAACGGAACTTTAGTGTGTTTCTAATTATTGTATTGCATTTTGAAGTTTCCTGTTGAGACGCCTAAGTAGCTAAGTCTTGCAGTCACACGATATTGAATTTCGAAGCTTGCGCTTCCTTTGCGTCACTCGTATTATACCATAGGTTTGAGTGACGTCAGCATTACGTGAGGCAATCTTTGAAGGATTATATCTTAGAAGCAAGAACGAGTATCATTTTCAACTTTTTGTATGGTGTTTGATACGTTATGTTAGATTTGTTTAAACAAGTACACAAATTTGCATTTTGACTTCAGTGGTCCTTTGTACTCAACGTCACAGCTCCTCGGTGAAGTTTAGGTAGCGCGTGAAGGACGGGGGTCCTCTAATCTGATAGCCCCACTATCTCCCGACGCGAGTGTATGTTTGTTTGACGTTAACGCCTTAAGATGCCATCAGCAGGCGCCATCAAGGGAAACAGGCCCTCTTGAAACAGAGAGCTGTAATAGCCGAGTGCCTCGGGTTCCCCACGCCTCAAGCTTCCACCGCCATCAATGTCTCTTGTCGACGTGTCTGTCCGTCCATCCGTCTGTCACTTACACATGTCTAAAACACGTGCGAGTAACGGCGCCAAATTAACTTACGATTTCAAAGTGGAAATTTCTAAACTTGTTCGGCTGGTTCCCTCACTTCAAAATGTAGAATACGACTACGAGAGATGGGAATTTTCGAGTAATTTCGAGTAAAAATCATTAGGGATATTGAATTAATATGTGGTTGGATTTCGTGAAACATTCGTTAAGGACTAATTGATTCAACTAAAAATTAAAATTAATTTTCCAACTTTGAAGTAATGTCTTTGGTAATGTCAGATTAGGAAAGTTTATCCTTCAAAACATCCTGAGTCGTCAAAGATATCTCAAATCACGTAATAAGGTTAGAAATTAAAGTCCCTCAACTAAAATATTCAGATTTAATTTCGAGTCTCTAATAATGTGAGTGAAATGATCAATTTGTCAAAAGTTGTGTGCGTGTGCATACATTTACATAAAACTTTTGTACCTGAAGAAAATTTAATAAGCAATTTTAAGTGTGCATTTTACAAGTTAACAGAAACTTAAGAAAAAAATTACATTGTCGCATTTACAAACAGGTGTCTTTAACGACAATGTGAAAGCTGAGAAAGTTAAAATTCAACATCGCGATTAGACCCCTCCCCCCTCCCCCCGCCCACCACTCCCCCAAAAATTCTTTTACCACTCCCGTTCATTTCTCCAAATCTTTTTGCAGCATTTATGCAAAACATTCCATGTATACTGTTGTAGGTTTTAGGTTGATATTTTAATGATGATATATTAAGTCGAAATGAATTAATTACAATGGCGATGTGGTGTATAACATTATAACTGAATGAACCCGCTATAACTCAAATCTCTGCCTCTGATATCTATATGATATCAAAAGCTGAGCCTAGACAAAAACAATGGCTTGAATGATAACGACGCCTGTTTCTTCATTGCGTTCTCTTTGATTTACGAGCGTTTTTCACTCGATTCGTAATAATCAACTTCTCCTCGGAGAGTTTAGATCACAGAATAACAAACGAGAGTATTAAACTCTGCCGTTTTCATACTTAGATCAGTCAATTTACAATGTCCGGATTTTATTGTGTTTAATCAAAATACTACGGATTTCAAAAAATTGTAGTATAAAATATTTTTCACTCATTTACACCATGTTTGTGGGTATATTTACTAGGAAAACGCTTAAGTCCCGCCGCGTTGTTGGATGAGCGTAATTGGTGCATTGAGTTGTTGAGTGTTATGCGGATTTTCTGTTGTACTGTGAAAAAATCATTACTTAGTTGATTTTTTTTAAATTAATTTAAATTAAATAAAAAATAAACTTTAATTTTAATTTTTTTTAATTATTCGTAATTTAAAAAAAGAAAAAAATCGTAAAATTTCGATTTTCATAACAAATAATTTTTCGATTGCGCTCAGATTTCACACGAATATATAAATTCATGAAATTAAGGTTCTGTGAAAAAATCATTACGATCGGATAAAGCATGTAGGTGCTATAAGCCAAAGAAATTTGAAAATCAAAAAAATTCCAAACATTGTGATTTTTTAAAGAAATTTATCTTTCGATAACGCTCAAAATTCACACGAATATATCAATTCATAAAATAAAGGTTGTGTGAAAAAATTATTACAATCGGACAAAGCATGCAGGTGTTATAAATCGAAGAATTTTGTTAAAAATCGAAAAAAATCGTAAAATTGCGATTTTCATGAGAAATAATTTTTCGATCGATTTTTCCCCCCGTGCAGTTCTTCGTTCAGAGATTTCATAGACCTCCATAAAATTTCATCGCAATTGGAGTATTGGTTTAGCCGGAATCGTGTTCACAGACACACAAAAATACAAAAAAAAAAAAAAAAAAAAAAGGAAAAAAAAAAACATTCCGGATTTTTTTCTCCAGTGTAGTGAAATGGAATCTTCGCTTCGCTCGCTACGCTCGCTACGCTCATCCAATTAAAAGAAATATATTTTTGGACTATACATGTTCTTTGTCATAATACATTAAAGTCAATAAATAAAACAGTGTAATATTTTGGATACCATACTTATTTTCATATTTTGCCGTTGGAAGTTTGCTGAAAATACACGAATTCCATAATTTATTTGTTTTTTATGATAAACGAATATAATTGTCCAAAAATCTTAAAATCATTAACATAACTTTTCTAATAATCTCGGCATCTGGTTAATTATTATTTATTTGTTTAGCAGGAACGAATAAAAATACATTAACTTCATCCACCTCATGTTTATCAACGAGTTAAAAATATATCGTTAGCGTTTTAGCTCTGTGTCTCTGCTGATTTGTAGCGGGATATAAAGCGATCTCTAAAAAAATATTATACTTACTTAATTATTTATTGATCGCGATTGTGACAATAATCTTCTTCGACTGAGGATCGAACCCAGAATATCCGGATGTAAGTCGTACAAGTGAATTAAGCTACCGGGGACAAATGCATAAGACAAACTTTTATTAAATTTCATAAACAAACTAAAATTGTTTATTTATTTATTTAATTTAGTTTAGTTCAATACTCATCTAGTAATGTGTATTTCGTTGTAATATTCGAAAACTCTAAATTCTTGTCGACTTGTATCCCTAGTTCTAGGTTAACCCAATCCCATGCAATGTAATAAAGTCGCATTCTTTTCGTTTCGTAATTGGTGTGATTGCAGAAGATTGCCCCCAGCCGAGGTGCATAGCAACCCCCTTGCATTCCCTATTTGATTACATACTTCTGTACCACTACCTCGCGACACATTTAATAACACAAACACTCCCACCGCTGTTTCATTTCGAGCGGAAATGATTGTGTTTGTATCTGTGTTCTGCCGCGGAAGAAAAATCTCGAAGACTTTACCATGTCAAGATAATATATTTGCGTATAAACTTCATATTCTCTTATAACGAATTCATTTTTAATGTTCCTCCTTGCCTCTGTGATTAAATCACTGCTCTAAGAAGTCTGGAAATTTTCATCATCTTTTTGAAAGTACTTCTTGACATGATGCTCATAAAACAATAACCTTAGCGCTCGTAAACTGGGAGTAGGTCTAGACTTTGTTGAGGCCACTTCTTACACGTTAAAGAAACTCGTGCTGGGAATATTTCCAACCTTATTGCTTATTCAATGAAATACCCAGGAAATAAGGCCACGAGTATTTTTCTGCAGTAAAATACGTTTAGCGACGAAATGAATAAAAACGTACAACATACAAATAAATATGACAATGTTATGTGGTCGTTGAAAACGGAATTCAAAGCTATGCATGAAATTATTCGTAAACAATTCTTATTTCCTCGGGATCGTAAAAGAATGGAATGCAATTGAGGTTTCTAATATGGTTGGCTTATGGAGATAAACTGGCATTTTATGCGGTTTATGAAAAGAAATACGAATTCAATTTATGGTGGTTTTTAAAAACAATTTAAGAAAACCATAACGAGGAACGAAATTGTTATTTGACATTAGTTTATAGAGCTTTATTTCTCTGTATGCTAGCATTCAAAACAAAAAGCATATTTGACCAATAGTTTTGTTTAATCTCCCTGTTGATAACCCCATATTATGATAATATGCCATAATTTTACTAAGTGTATATTCCAAGAAAAATAAGGAATCGGGTGCACATAAATCTCAAGTTTTAAAATAAAATAAAGTTAAATAAACATAAATTTTCAAAATAAAAAGATTAGAAGGTTGTCAAATGTTATTGTTTGGAATTTTGACAATGTGTCCTTTGATGAATGAAATTGTATTGAATATTATGTATAAATATTCAGTAATCTATCTTCACATTTCTTATTTATCTGTCTCTTGCCTTGATCAATATTTTATTATTTGTTTTTATTTTTTATCTTAACGACACGCTGATATAGAATCAACGTACATTTTTTTCCTACAATCCTACTTCAGTCTTCCTACTTTCTAAACATTCTTTTTCAATAATATCAACAAAAATTAATATTCTTAAAGGCCAATTTCAATTAGATGTTCAAATGTAACAAAATATATAATATTAATATATTTTATTCAAAATGTAAAAATATGAAATTTATATATTTCGTTCTGTTTGGTTGCTTGGTGATCACCACTATGATTTTTTGCCGTCAAAATAAAATCTCATATAAAGAAATGTTACCGTGATTATTTTTTAGTCAAACTCTCCTAATTTATGTTTACTAAAAGACTAAACATTTCAAGTCTTCCCTTGTCGTAAGTCTCTGTGCAATGCTTGGGGCGCGACAGCTAGGACGTTGCGACGTCTGCTGGATCGGGGCGGGCGTCCCCGGTAGCCGAGGCTCGCCGACGACGAGGCGTCGTCAACCGCGACGCTCGAAGGACGACGCTCGTACGTCAGCGACGGCTGAAAGTGATGGTAACACCGGTCCTACACGGGTGTAAGGGAAGAATATTGACAGTAAAATTTTCGAACATATTACTTTAATCGTTGTGGTTCAAAGTGTTGGTTTCTTTGCGTCATGCTATTTAAGACGGTATTGCTGAAGTAATGGCACGAAAATCAAAAGCTCGTGGTGACATTCGAGCCCACGTCTATTTTAACGTTTGACGCGTCAAAATGCTAAGACCAAAATTTAAGCGATATTGAACAATATAATTTTTCGTATAAAATATATTCTAAAATATTTAAATTACAAACGTTTGTTTTAAAAAATTGTATGTAGGGCCTTTTATTTAGGAACAATACTAGACTACTATCTAATACATATTCTAGGTACAGAGCATCAATTTCAGATACGAAAGATCAAGCTAATATTTGAATCGAGGGTAATTGGGATGGTGCGATAGTTTGTAAATTGTAACAAGGTTTTATGTTATATAATTAAATCAACAAATACCGTGAAAGAAGTTCA
The DNA here is from genome assembly GCA_024449915.1 of Sweltsa coloradensis. Classification (NCBI taxonomy): domain Eukaryota; kingdom Metazoa; phylum Arthropoda; class Insecta; order Plecoptera; family Chloroperlidae; genus Sweltsa; species Sweltsa coloradensis. Next base: position 604,505 of record JAMZAV010000246.1, on the reverse strand, counting down.
TTGAAAATGTAAATATCCTTCTCTTTTTACACTTGAACGAATCGCAAATTGGAAATACGTGTTTATGTTATTATTTATTTTGATATATCTTTTTCTTCGTCGTTTGAAACCATCTGTGACTTTCCCACCCGAATATTTATGTTTGTTCAACCCCAAAAGGCTAAAGATTTGTAAGCGAGATTTGTTTGCGAAAAAGCAGCTCTCACTTCAAAGAATATTGGGAAATATTAACACCCTGGCAAACTTTCCTTGGGCGGGTAGATCGGAAGCATCAACGAAGTTCGTGTAAGTGTAGTGTAAGTGTGAGTGTGTGTGTGAGTGTGAGTGTGAGTGTGAGTGTGAGTGTGAGTGTGAGTGTGAGGTGTGTGGTTAGTGTGAGTGTATGTGGAGTGTGAGTGTGAGTGTGAGTGTGAGTGTGAGTGTGAGTGTGAGTGTAAGTGTAAGTGTAAGTGTAAGTGTAAGTGTAAGTGTAAGTGTAAGTGTAAGTGTATTGTAAGTGTAAGAGGGTGACAGGTACTCACGTACTATGGGGCATATGCTCTTTCTGTCATTCCCGCATTTATTATTAATCTCTCATGTCAAATGTTATACAGATAAATAATGCAAAATATTTATAAAAAATAAAATAAAAAAGTGTAAGTGTAAGTGTAAGTGTAAGTGTAAGTGTAAGTGTAGATGTTGTACGTATGTGTAAGTGAGTAAGCAAGTACAAGTGTGGTTAGAGTATTTATTATTATCATAAGAATTTATTTTAGCGATATTATATTTATTATTTTGATTCATATCAATTGTAAAATTTTGCCCCAAATGGGACTCGAAACCAGAACCGTCGGCTTAAAGTGTCGTAGCTCTAACCGCTACCGGGACTATGCAGAACAAAATTTGTACTAAATTGCTACATGATGTAATTGTTGAAATGGTTTTTGACATTACTTCGTTATCTATTTCAAATATTTTACTTCTTGATTATGACGACAACGAGTTGACATAAGAGTTTAAGACAGTAGATAAACAGATTTTCTTGATTGTTATTTGTCTGTGTCAAAAGTTTTATTTTATTCGTGGCCGCTGTTGGTGCTAGTTTTACCCAGTGTGACCCTCTAGAAAATATATAGGTGTTTGGTGTGTTAATTTGGAATGTCCAAGCCATTCGCCTATGACTGACGTAATATTTATAAAAACAACTTTCAATTAGATCAGTATTTGGTATCGAACCACAGTCCTTCCGAATCAAAGTCCGTGCCACCTCTGTCGGTTTGTCGATAGTGAACTGTTGTGGCGTAAGTAAAAGTAGCTTAAAATTGACCTCAGCCCCCTGCTGTTCTTCGATTAACTTTCCTCACTTCAACTTTTAGAGAAAACCTGATTGGAAGTGAATATTCATTCCCCGACCTCGGCGTCGTCCAATTGCGCGTAAACCCGTCCGTCCAAACAACAGGGGCGTGATCTGGTCGGGCCCTCTCGGGGTTATTGCCGACTAAGTCCGAAGTAATTGACCAGTTGTCCAATATGAAATGTGCTCAAAGGCTGGACAATACCTACGCAAAGGGCAACTTCTCCAAAAATGAATTATTATCGTCGTAAAAAAGTAACACCCCGAAAAATTGTATAACCAGTTTTTGAAAAGACCCCTTACTGACCACAACTTCCTATCGCTGTCTCTTTCTCTCTCGTTGAAAGGGGTATCTTCTCTCTCTATTACACTCACACGCGTCGACCAGTATGTCCACCTGCGCGACTAAAGGGTTGACCATAGGGCCCGACCCTGCTTCATGTCCGGGCTATAAACAGTCGATAAATCAATGCGAGATGTCAAACTGCTGCATGCGAGTATGTATGTAGCAGGTAGGCATGTACCACACACACACACACACACACACACAACGCACGAACAAAAATGTGATAAGTGGTTTATGTACAACACGTCGCTGTAAATATTCAGTAGGGAGAAAATTCATTACGAGTAAAGTTATTATAAATTGTTTACAAGTTAAGTTTGCAAGATATACCATGTTCATAATCATTTATGATGTTAGAAATTTTATTATACATGATAATTATAATATTATGCATCGTTTTAAGATGGAAAGCAAATTCACGAGAAGATCTGCTTTTATTTTACTTCAAAAATATTTGAAATATATTTTCATCGCCACTCAGCAACTTAAATTTCGTTTTGCTTATCACTTTAAAATAATCAATACATTGTAAGTTATAACATATTATTCTGTGTCAACTTTCCTAGACGAAATGGGGGGGGGGGGGTTGTATACCTAATAAAATGTCATATTTATGGCAGAACTAGAGTGACATAATTATATGGGTAAATTGTTGACGATTCACAAGTCGAACGCCAAATATTGGTAATCGTTAGCAACGACAATAATCATTCTAAAATGTTTACCCATTACGAAAATTATAAAGGAATTTATAATAATAACTATTTGAAGATCTTCATATAATCTTAAGTATAATCAATTGTATTCGGAAAGTAATTGACAGCAGAATAAGCGCCCTCACTGTTTTGGTTGTTCATCACGTCATCAAAATTTATTACACACCAGAAAATTCCGTGAGTGAAACAACGAAACGTATCATATTTAACAGCAGAAATAACGGAAAATGTTTTTCTTATTTTTAAAATATATTGTACTTTAATCAATCCAGAAATATTATGAATAAAGCAATTAAAATATTCTTTAATATTTGGGCTTATTATATTCTTTATCTCTCACAACAAGTACTTCCACCCACAAGTGGCAAGCACTTAAATCTAAATATTTAAAAAACAAAACACAAAAATCAGACTAATTCACAGCGAAACCGTAAATCTTATTTTATATATTTAACTGCAAAAATTCAGAAATATACATTTAACATACATTGTACGGAATAACAACACAATAGAAAACAGCAAAGTAAATATGTACAGCAGCGAAACGGCCAAATGATTTTGAATTTAACAGCAGAAATCCAGGAAGAGATTTGTATTTTCAAAGAATATTGCCGGAATTGAACCTAATAGAAAACAGAAAACTTTATAGAGTACAGCACGAAGCGGAAAATCGTATTTTGTGTATTTAGCTGCAGAAATTCAGAAAGATACATTGTGTCAAATAACATTGCCAGGAACCTAATTGAAAGCAGCAAACTATAACAGGAAACGGAAAATCGTATTTTTTGTATTTTACATGCAGCGGATATCCAGAATGATACATTGTATTTTCAAAATATATTGCCAGGATCATAAAAATAGCAAACGTACATATTTGTAAAACAGCGATGATGTAAACGCAACTGTATAGAGGATGTGATAGGGCGGCCATTTTCCCCGTCCGTCGGGCGACTCACAGTTACTGCTACGACGCTCGACGCCGGCCGTCGCTTGGACTGGGGCGCGACTCCATGCATCAAGCGTCCCTCGCCTCCGCCCATACAACCCTCGGGACGCACATACCAGGGAGGATACGCATGTAACTCCGACTCGGACTGTCTTACCTCTACATACAGACACACAACGTTTAAAACTATAGTCATTTTAAACCCCCATACAACGGTTCTTGCGAATTATTTATCAATCGCTTGGGAATAAAATGCGTTTTTAAAAATTCATCAATTAATAATGTATCCAACAAACTTAATTTGTAATTTTGTATTCAGCATGGCAAATAAATTCACAGTGTAGATCAAAGTAATTATTGTAAAAACAAATGACCGAATAAAATATTAAAACAAACGTATTCATAATATTGTTGCATTTCAAACTTTACCCTACAGAACAAATTAAATTTGTTTTAAATAATTCACTAAAGGTTAAACACGTAAGAAAACATTTTCATGTTTGTACATGTTTGTTGTTGTTATATCTTTGTCGGTAGTGACCATACTAATAATAACTATGGCCTCATTCGAAAAATGTATGCCATTCATTGGTACTAAGATATTTTAAAGGAAGTATTAAAAGTGGCAATTTCTTCTGTGATGTAAAATAATGTATAGCCTAGTTTAAAGGATACGATTGTTTTTAAGTGACGACAATTTTATTCAGCCTTTCATTTCAATCCAAAACGTAATTTATTATATCATCACCACTTTCAGTAAACATTTTCTCGATCTTTGATTCAACACCTAACTAAAGTATTGTCTGCCCCCACGGAATCCTTCTCTAATTACCATAATAAATACAAAGTCTAAAAGACGTTTTACACTTCGAATTACTCGTCAGGAATTCCTTAAAACGAACACCACCGAGCAAAAATCCTTTTAAAACACGTTTCTTCACCCCTCATAATATTTCTCTTAATGAATTTTAAAGACGCTGTCTCGAAGCACTCAGCCGCCGTTCTGGGCAGACGTGCGAGGAATTCTTTTCCTCTAGCGCGCAACTCTTTGAGAAAATTCTCACCGCGAAAGAAAAGCTTCATTTCATGAGTAAACTCGGTCGCAGACGCTTGACGCCCTGAGCACGTGTTAGTGACGTAACCCCCGCCCCCCCCTCCCCGCCC